>CM064483.1:17974656-18253767 GCA_032716605.1 Paralithodes platypus | reverse complement strand
GTGGCACATTGTGGTGACTTTCTGGGGTGTTGGGGGCCTCCTGCAGGTGTTCATGCAGACGTAACAACTCACCTGCCTGTGACGAGTGCCAACCAGCTCCATGTGGATTGGGAAGTGTCTATCCACCCCCACCTGGATACGGTCTGGGACGTGATCACCCACGCCAGGCCGTAGGCCTGTGAGTGGGTTTGCCATACTTCGTCAGTATGTGGATATGACACTTTGTACACAAATGCCCTGAATTTGAGTTTTTTTGATTGGGGGCCAGAATCTCTCTTGACCAACCACAACGTTGAAGGCGTTGAGCATCGTGATGTCAACTAGGTGGAGGAATAGCTTGACAGGCTTCCTCAGACACTCAACGCCTGCCAGTTTGACAATCCGACTTGTCCACCATGCGTATGTTCTTGGTGTAGTCCACTACCAACTCGGGCTTATAGATGGTCTTCTTTGTTCGGTAGTGGACTTTACCAGAGTCCACCCTGGGCACCTGTGTTACTGTCGAAAGCAGGTGAAACTCTCTTTTGTCCTTTCCACTTCAGGGCTACCACTTTCCCGGAATTTTCCAGTTGCTTTTACTTCTTACCCCTTCTCCGCCTGCTTCGGACATGCCTCTCGCCGGTGTTCCTGGATCCACGTTCGTACGTCAGAAGTGTGTGTCGCCTGGAGAAGGGATCTGAAAGAGGAATGACATCCCATGCGCAACTTGGGCATACACTTTCTTGTCTTCCATGACAGTCCCACATGACCCCGTTTGGTTGTCATGAAGAAACTGGCAGAGAGCAGGAGAAGTATACCAATTGTCAGTGTACAAGATTGGCCATGGCCCAGGTAAGGTGCCAAAATTTTCCTGACGATGGCACCTGACATACCCATGGGGTCATTGGCAGCGACTTTTGGTAGGTCAATGTCAGTTCCTGTATACACGATCATGTCCAGCACTATACCTGTCTCACAGTCGCACAACACGAAGAGCTTGATCCCACACCTATGCCTCTTCAAGGGATATACTGCTTGAAAACAATACGTCCTTTGAAGACACGAGCGACTAATCAATCACCAAATTGAGGAAGGGGTAAAAGTATTTCTTGTACCTCGCCAACAACATGGTGAACACCTCCCGAACTTTCCATATCCTGTCAATCCTGTTAGGATTTTCGTTGTCTGCAAAGTGCATAAATCTTAGCAGCAACAAAAATCTGTCACGAGTCATGTACTTATTGAAAGTTGGGGTGGCGATGAGAGGGTCGTGCTTCCAATAATGTTGTACCACATGCTTCTTGCAAAGAGGCATGAGGAACAACAAGGCAAAGAACGTCATGAACTCATTCACAGTCGTATCAACCCAGCCTCGTATTCTCGCTTTTGGAGAAATGACTTCCAGTTTGCCAAACACCCACCTGTAGTAGGCGTTTGTTTGGGCAACTATGTAGGTCATTATCTCCATATTGAAGAAATCCATCTCGTTTGCGTCGTCGTCACAGGGCCAGTCAGCAGTTGTACCTGACCTACCAGCATCAAACTGGGGCATGTCAGGCACAAAATCTGCCCCGTTAGACCACACAAACGTATGTATGTTGGCGTCGCGGATTGGTATATCGTCTGCGTCTGCGCCACCATCAGACAAATCACTGTCATGGTTGCGATACAAGGGTTCATCATCACCTTCCTCACCACTAGAAGGACGCCCTTCTTCATTTTCTTCATCTTCCTCAGACTCACTGCCACTATCCACCCCCCCCCCGTCCCCCACCCACGGTCCCGTGCTGCGTCGTCGTCATCGTAGTCGTGGCTGTCGACATCCTGGGAATCCCCAAACAGCAGGGCGTCGTATTTTGATGGTGTTAGGGTCCTCATCCGTCTACTAACACGTGCAGGCGTCTTGTGGGCAGGGGCAGAAGGGCCGGCAGGGGCAGCGTCGGCAGGTCCAGCAGTGGTGGGTGGTGCAGAGGTCCTGGACGCAGGCAATATAATTGTTGTCCCTGTCGCCCCTTTGCCTTTGCCTTTCCCTTTCCCTTTCCCTTGGGCAGGGGCAGCAGGGCCGACCTGGGACAGAAGGGCCGGCAGGGGCAGCAGAGGCGGCTAGTGGTGGTGGTGGTGGCAGGGTGACAGTGGCAGGCGTACAAGATTTTTTTCCCACGCCAGTCCCTTTTCTCCTAGTGGCCCCCACAGGTCCTGCAGCCCCAGGCGGCCTCCTGCGTCGATGCTACTGGTGGCAGGGGTGGCAGTGGTGGTAGTGGTGGCAGTGTCCCCAAAGGCCAATGACCTCTGTGCACTGCCCCTGCTTGCACGTGTTTTACGTACTTTACGTGCGGGTGCTTCGTCCTCAGAGCTGTATGGAGTGTTATAAGTGGTAGCTTGTGTTTCTGGCAGCCACCCTCTGCCGTCCACGGCCGCTGACACCACCAGAAGGAGGGCTGGTTGTGTCATCAGGGCGCGAGTGTGAGGGACGTGTGGGCTCCATGGCTAGTGCTTGGGTTCTGGCGAGAACTGCTTGTACGCGCGCGGCCCGAGCGTACTGGTTGGTGGTATCGAGAGTTGACAAGTAGTACTATATCCACACCAAGTTCTAGCCACCTGACTGTAAGTCCGCGGTTTTGGTACGCCTTTGAAACCCTGGATCTTAAGAGTCTTCCCGCAGTCGCCCGGGGAAACTCTTAACCCGGGAACTGAGGGGAGACTCTTAAGAGTTCCCCCGGCGGACTGTGGGAAGACTCTTAAGAGTAAGGGAAAAAAAAATCCATTTTAAACACCCCCCCCCCCCAATTTTTTTTTTTTTTTTTTTTTTTTTGCCCTTGGGCCATGCCAAATATCACTCCACCACCTCCCCCTCCTTCCCCACTTTCCTCCCCTCCTTCAGTTATCACCTATTTTCCCTGTTATTCCCTTATTCTGTGGTCTATTTTCGTGCTAACATTAGCGAGTTGGTAGCAGGGCGTTGTCATCACCGTTACCAAGCGTGGGAAAGAGCGAGAGAGAGACTTGCGTAACAGTGTCTCTCCAGACAAGGGGAGGGGAGGAGGGCAGGGAGGTTGCCTCAGCCATACATTATGTAACTCCCGGCCTGTATCGCCGATTTTGACCATCCAAACACTGTTTCCACTTGTTTTATTGTTGTAACAGGTTAATACCTTTATAATCAACCTATAATAGGTGCATATGGATAAGTATTAATGCTATTTATGGTAAAATAACGATGTTAGTGATGGGAACAGCTCAAATACATCAGCAGAGGAGTGTGGTGCTCATACCCCCCATGCGCACTTCTTAGGTTAAGAGTCTTCCAGCAGTTGCCGGGTTAATACTTTCTTTTCATCTTTTGTATATTAGTAGGCTTGATTATTGATTTACTATTTACTTCTTCTTTCCAATTTGCAGAATCCCACTTTCTTGTTTCTTCTTTTATTTCTGTTTTCTTAAGTCTTATGATATTTTCTCAGTATAACTTAAATAAGTTGGTCACCAATTATTTTGCAATATTTGAAAACAAATATGGATTTTATATGCTCTAAACATAATATGAAAATGTGTTTTAAGCCTCGGCAAAACCTAATAAAAATATATGGTACAAAAATGGAATTTTGTCGTAACATGGTTGTCAATACCTTCCTATAGACGGCACCGATTCGTACACATGCTATTTTCACCTGTCTCCCGAGGTCTGTCCACCACCTTTTTAGTCCACTCCACCTGCCCATCTGTCGATAGGTTGGGTTGTTTGGTTAGGTTAATATACTAGGTCTCAGAAACAAGATTCGTAGTTGCGGTAGTATTTACGGTATCTGGACACTTCGAGCGAATTCATATTCGAGCGGAGGCGCATTTAGGTTAAGTTAAGTTAGGTTAGGTTAGGTTAATTAGGTTAGATTGTGCATCCGCTCGATCAGGAATTCGCTCGAAGTGACTCGCATTCGTATTTACAGATACCGATACGGCTGAATACCGGTAGGCTACTAAATGGGCGCCGGCCCAACCGCCATGTTGTATCCCACGTAGGCCTACTAGGTACTACGGACACATTGTAGGCGTTAGGTGTGGATTAGGCTTGTATCCAATGTACTAGGTCTATGTTACTGGATATTTATGATTTAAATATGTGCTATGTTTTCGATAAATCTGGTTATATGGCTTTGCAATTAAGGAAATCATGAGCCGATTTCCGACATTTAGTTAGTCTTTTTCAATTCTCAAAATACGATCCAAGTTTTGCCAAAAATTGGCGCGGGTTTTCCCAAATTATGCTTTTTGGGGTTTGCAATTTAGGGAAACGAGCCAAAATTCTAAATTAGGTTACTGTAATTTGTTTTACTCTTAAAATTTCCAAAATCCGAGCCAAGCTTTTCCCAAACTTTGGTCGGGGTTTTCCAAAATTGGGTTTTTTGGTGGTTTGCCCTGTTTTTCTACAGGATTAACTTGGGTAATGTGGGTTCTAAACTGACTGGGTATATAAGGCTGCATGCACAATACAAGGTATGAGGAATAGAGAACACAAAACAAACACACGGTAACAAGACACACAATCACGTTTATGTAAGTAGGTTAATAGGGAGCATAGGAAAGTAGGAATACTCATACAAGACAAATGATAGAAATGAACCGCTAGCATTAGTGGATCTGGATGGAGCCTAGTCTCCCACTTCCAACGTTCAGGTATACTCGTCTGATCACTGGTTTGGTTCGCAAGTTTATATACTGGAAGACCTCAATGTTACTTATGGATTCAATTTCACTAATTAGATTTATTACTGGCAGGTCTGGTGCACAAGTAGTAGTTCACAGACTAGAATTAGACACGCGTATGTTTAAGACCACGGGAATTGTAGTAACCTCAGGGGGGTACTGATCTAAGTCTTATATTCTTATGGCAGAAATACGTAGAACACAAATCAGTGGGCGAACGTTAGATATCACTAGGGTTTTAATATCTGGATAAAGGTAATTACGAGAGTTAATGTCGCCTGTTAATTAATGAACACTGATACGCTTAGTACTTCCCAAATGGAATGGTTATATATGAATTACACTGGGCAAAGTTATAGCCACTTCATAGAAAGATTAATAAGTGAATTTCGAATTAGTACTATAACACGTTAGTACTAATTAAGTGAATCTTGGATAGTATTTTGTTGGTCTGGTCCTGGTTATCTTGCGTCCGTGATGTTGGGGGCTAACGACTGGTTCCGCGGCCGTCCAGGGTGGTCCAAATGTAGGAAGGTCTCAAGTCGGATCTCTTGGCGATCGGTGCTGGCTACACGCTTAGATACCCACTAGTGTGTGTGAAGGTTATAAGGTGCACGTAGATACTTTGTACGTGGACAGATGCTTCTATTTTAAATCTGCCACGGAGTCTGCCGGCTCTGGAATCTCACAACTCAGGAACAACACAAGGGCAGAGCTAGAGGTTAACTTCAGGGGGTCAGCCACTGGTTGGTGTCTATCTTTCAACTGATTTCACTGGGGGCTGGAGCTGGGTTTATAGGCTCGGTTTTGGACCCTGTAGGCCATAGGGGTCTCGAGTCTTATGGACTTATTTGAGCTCTCAAAAGATATGGGGACTAGGTAAGGTGGTGATTACTGTTGTGGCACATGGCTATAGGGAGCCTTCATAATGTGGTATAACTGGGCCTAAGTAAGGGCTACTATTTTGGCTATACTGGAAGTATTGAGGGGAGGGAGACTGGATCTACTTTGCGGGGAGGACTGGGACAGCTGTGATAGGGGCGTCTCTCTTATATTGTTTCAGTCTTCATTCTATGGTATAGCTGAGGTGCTAATTTGATTATCCGAGTATGCAAGAAAGGTGAATGGGTTATTGTGGGTTAATAGAGGTTAGTAAGGGGGTTAGTCCTGCATGGTTAGTTCATTGATAGGAAAAATTTCCTGTGCTACCTGGCAATGACCCGGAAGTCCAAAACAGGGGTTCAGGTATACCTCCGCAGGGGTGGGGGTCTCCTCCTCGGGTGGGTAAAAAGGGGTAGCTGGGCGCCCTCTCTCTGGGATGGTCGACCGGCGGCTGTGGCTAGGGGCTTGCCATATCACAAGTGTTTTTAATAACCCTCTGTTTATGAGACAGATGTGGGTGTTTCTTAACCTCTGAAATGCGCATGGGGGTAATTGGAAACGTCCCCCTGTGCTGACGTATTTGAGGTGTTTTCCGTGACTAAAATAGTCATAGTAACATTAATAGCATTAATACTTTATCCATATGCGCCTATTATGGGTTGATTATAAAGGTATTAACCTGAAACAACAATTAAAACGAGTGAAAACAGCGTTTGGATGGTCAAAATTGGAGATATAGCCCGCGAGTTGTATAATGTATGGGTGAGGCAAGCTGCTTTCCCGCCAATTTCCCCCAAGGCCACTGAGACACAGTCGATCGATACTCTCTCTCTCTCTCTCTTGCACTCGCTTGCCATCAGTGATGCCAACACCCTGCTTGCAACTCGCTAATGTTAGCACGAAAATATACCTCAGAATAAGGGAATAACAGGGAAAATAGGTGATAACTGAAGGAGAGGAGGAAAGTGGGGAAGGAGGGGAGGTAGAGGACTGAGATTTTGCATGGCCCAGGGGCCAAATTTTTTTTTTTTTTTTTTTTTTTTTTTTTTTTTTTTCTTTTTTTTCGATGTCAAAAGTTGATTTTTTTTTTCACTCACTCTTAAGAGTCTCCCCGCAGTCCGCCGGGGGAACTCTTAAGAGTCTCCCTGCAGTTCCCGGGTTAATACCAAAACCGAAGGTGCCTTGGCTAGCTGGTTTTAATCGGTTGGTTGTTAATTGTATGGTTTGCTGGATGTGGTGGAGACTGGGTTGCTAACTCTGCCACATTTATCTGGAAGTATGGCAATAGAAGTTAGTTACTGGCGAGGCGGCTAGCCTCGCACCGACGATCATTGGGTGCAGGGTTGTGAATGGGTTTGTAAGGGAATAGATGGCATGCAAGGGGTTAGTAAAGTTCTAATGTTGTTCCGGCCTACTAAGGGAAGGTAGGCTGGATAGGAGTATATATAAAAAGTTGGAGAGCGTTAGCAAACGGAAAAATCAAGGATCTTGAAGAGGTATGAGGGAGAGGCTAGGTCGGAAAAGTCGAGGAGCGCGGGGTGTTAATGAGAGGGAGAGAGTTCAGGGGGCCTACGTGGAAATTTGACCGTAAGGAGGGGGGGGGTGGGGGTGGCATTAGGCTACAGTTGATATTGGAGTTTGAAAGGACAGTGAAAGTACGTTAGCCAAATGCTACCGGGGGAAAGCAACTATGGGGTGGTATATGAGTCTGGAAAAGATAGAATCATGTGGCCGTGGGGCTGCGGGGGAGAAGGAGGTTAACTGTAGGTGTGTGCTTGACTGTGGATAAAGTAGGGAAAAAACATGGTGCATCATTTACTCGTCAATACGAGGGGTTATGGACACTATTATTTGACACGATTTTCTTGTACGTCTAGTTTGTCCCTGGGAACTGCGTTTTTTATGAAATATAGACCAAAGAAAAGCGGCAGTTTCGTAGGGGTACTTCGTTATTGTTTCGTGATACTATGATAGACAATGGACAAAAAAAGGTTATCTATACAATCTCTGGTTGGGGTAAGCATTAAGTTATAGCATGGTGGCTAACATCTGTAGTCATGGCTGTCTAGGTCTTACGGGGGGGCAATGGTTCTATATCACTGGTGTACCCGTGGGTATCTTAGTTTCTTATCAATTAGGACATGGGGTTTTAACATACTACTTCTCGGATGGAAGAACATACAAAGATTTATGGCTGTCTGACTGGTTGGCATTGGCTCAACCTAGGGACAGGGCATGGGTGTTTTAATATGAATGTGTATTCCTGTTCATCATCATGTAGGTAGAGTCTGGCGGGTAAGAGGTGTAGGACACGAAGCAAAAGATGGAGTAGTGTGGACTGTGGATACGAAGGAGGTGAGTGGAAGACGTATAACAATTGTGGAAAGTAAATGGAAAAGATGAACACAATGGCGGATAAAGATAACTAACCTAAGGATTGAATACATAGATTTATGGGGGCGATTGGTCTTCAGAAACTTAGGTCTGGCAAGACAAGGTATTTTAGGGTATGTTGATATTAATAACTAACCTAAGGATTGAATACATAGATTTATGGGGGCGATTGGTCTTCAGAAACTTAGTCTGGCAAGACAAGGTATTTAGGGTATGTTGATATTAATAACTAACCTAAAAATTGAATACATAGATTTATGGGGGCGATTGGGCTTCAGAAACTTAGTCTGGCAAGACAAGGTATTTTAGGGTATGTTGATATTAATATCCTAAACTTAGGGACAGAGCATGGGTGTATTAACTTTAAGGTGTATTTATGTTCGTCATCATGTAGGTAGAGGTGTAGGACACGAGGGGTAGTGTAATGTGAGGTGTGGGAAAGGTCAGTGTTTAGAAGGGGTAGGCAGGTGTGATTTGGAGCTGCTTAGCCCTGCGGGCTTGGGCCTGTCTGAACTGGTTGGCTCGGTCAGCTGGTCCTTTCGTTCTGTGGACCTTTCTTTCGGGTGTTTCTGTGTGGTGTTCGCTCGTGGCTTCTGTGGTGGGCTTCTCGTTCTGGGGCATTTTACTTCCCTCTCCTTCATTGGTAGGCTCGTCCCCGAGCCTCAAGGGTGAAGTAAAAAGAAGCATAGTCATGGTGGGGTCATTTTGAGGGTATTTAGAAGGTCCCACCAAGCAAGAGAGCGAGGGTCAGGTTTCTTTTGCAGGTCAATGTATACCTGTAGGAATGTGTCCTCTGTGTTGTGGAGGGCGGTTTGCCCAGCGCTTGATGTGGGCAATTGTAGACGGGCTAAGCGTTCTGTTTTTGTTTTTTTTACTTTAACCTTTCGTATGAATGGTTTGTAGTTTTCCCCCGTGGGGGTCGGAGTGAGGTGTGTGGGATTGACAGGAGGTCTGTTTAGTGTGGTGAATGGGTTACTAACTGAAGGGGAGGGAGTACCGCGTGAAAACGGAGCTGGGGTTGAAGGGGGGATATGAGTCTGGGGTTTTTGGGGTTTCTTGGGCGGTGTTGTAGGCTGGGAAAATATAGTGAGGCAATGCGCAAGATCGGTTTAGGTAAGGTGCGTGAAGGAGGTGTGTGAGAAGGAGGGGGTGTGTGTGTTGTGTGGCTTGGGTCTTTAGTGTCAGAACGGGGTGTTGTTTTTGTATAACTGTCTTTAAATCTGATGGGTCTGTTGATTATTCTACCTCTGGAGGTCCTGGTGGGAAGGTAGATGTTTGTCGTGGGACTTGAGTCGCTTGACGATGTTTTATATTGAGGGGAAGAACGGTTTACAGGTGAAGGGCATCTATTGGGGCCGAGGTCGGGGGTTATTTGAGAGGTAGATGCGTGTGGAGGTTTTTGTTGGGTGAGGGTGGTAGGCGGAATGGTAGAGGATTTGGTGGGGTATGTATGGGGGTTCTCTCAGGGGTGACTTTGGGGGTGGGATTTTTTAGGGGTTGGTTGGTTGGGTATTCGATGAGATGAGGAGGTTGGTTGATGTGTGGGTGGGGTTGCGGGGATAGTGGAGGGGAAGGGGGTGGATGCGCGGGGGGGGGGGCTAGACGGGTGGGTAGGGAGTGTAGACTTAAGTTGGAGGGTTGGGGGTAGGGACGTGTGTGGGGGTGTTCTTTGGTGAGGTCGGTGATTTGCTGGTGGTGGAAGTAGGCGGTTTTATGGGTGTTTGGTGGGGGGGTAGATCTAGCAGGTTCATTCGGGGTAATGAGGTGGGGGGGTGGAGAGGGGATGAGGTTGAAGAGGAAGGTATGTGTTTTCGTGGGGGGGTGGTGGTTGTTACTTCTGGAATATAGTTAGAGGGTTTATGGTGTTTACTGGTGATTATTCGTCTTCTTTCCCTTTGTGGAGGAGAATTCGACGAAGAAGAAGAAGAGGAGGAGGAGGAGGGTAGTGGTCTGGTAGCCCTACGGAACTTGGTTAGCAGGGTGTGTTTTCTGGAGGTTTTAAAAGATTTTTGTCGTGGGCGTAAGTTGTAGCGTGAGGTTTACTGAGGTAGATTGTGTGGTGTGTTTGGGTGTGTACTTTGGTTTTGGGTGGGGGGGGGGGCGGTTTCTTACTGTGGTGCCTGGGGGAGATATCTCAGGGCTAGACGGGAGAGTTTCTGTTGTGGTCGGGGTTGTGGGTGGAGGTTTTCGTACTTGGATAAGTTGGGGAGGTACTTGACTATCAGAAGTGAAAGAAGGTGTCATGGTGGAGGAGGGTGTGATAGTGGGGGCTTGAGGTTTGTGGAGGTTAGTTTGGGGGGTATGTTGAGGAATGATTTGTCTGTTCGGTGTCGGAGGGCTAGGTCCTTAGGGGTTTGTGTGGGAATATTCATAGCCTGAGTGGAAGGGTTAGTAGGGGTGTTTAATTCCGGTTCAGACGTGTGGGGTGGGGTATTGTCTTGTAGTTTTGAGCGGTTTAAACGCTCGGACGCATCTAGTTCGGAACGTGCGAGTCACGCCGTGATAATCGATGGTGACTTGATAGGCGTTTGGGACTTGTGTGATGGTGTAGGGCCCGACATAGCGAGGGCCTAATTTGTTGGTGACTAGGGAGGTTGGCTACCATTACGGTGTCATGGATGGCGAAAGGGTTTTTGTCATCGGGGTTATCAGTTTTGGTGTCTTGGACAGGTTTGGGCGGTATGGAGGGTGTTTTGCAGATGTTGCAATGGGTCAATTGTGGAGGTGGTGGAGGGGAGGTGAGCGTGATGGTCGAACGGCAGTAACAGGTTACAGGGGGGGTACGCCGTACACACGTTCATGAGGGGAAATACCGTCTTCTCGGGGGACAGGTGTTCATGCCCCATTGTATCCATCTTTAGTTGTGATGGCCAGTCTGAGGTGTTAAGAGCAATCATTTTTGTCCGTAACTGATTGGTTGATGGTGCGTTGGCTGCGTTCGCATATAGCATTTCCTTGAGGCCAGTACGGGGGATGATTGTTTAATCTTAATACCACATTGTTGGGTGAACTGTTGCCAAACGTGTCCACTAAACTCGGGGGCATTGTCGGATAGAAGAGCAAGGGGAAGGCCGAATATAGGGAATACTTCTGTGGCAAGCAGTGTGGCGACTGTGGTGGCTGTGTGGTCTTTAACTGGGGAGGCTATTAAAAAAATTTGAATATACGTCAACAAATGTGACGATTATAGCGTTTGCCAGCGTAAGAAGGAAACGGGCCCATGATGTCGAGGGATAGGACTTGGAACGGTTTGGTAGCAGACATGGTACCAGCTGGGCCTGGGGTACATGATCTATCCTTCCCCAATAAACACGGTTTGCAGGATTCTGTCACTCGTTGTGCAATTTTGGAGGGGTTGGGGGTCCAGTATTGATCTGTGAAGATTTTTTAACATCTTCTTTTGTCCAAGGTGTATGCCGTTTCCCTCGTGGATGGCAATCATGTAGTCGTGGGCAATGGTGGGGTCTAAGATTATGTGACCAGATCTGTGGCAAGTTGATCTCCCCAGCGAGTCAGTTTCCTGAAGACATTTAACGGTATCCAGGTGGTCTGATTCTTGCTTCCCAAGATTGAATTAGGGAGGGGGCTGAGGGGGAATTATGTTGGGGGATGGGGGTAGATAAAAGCTCAGTGTTTTGTAAGGCGGCTAGGTTGGTGGGGGGGTCTTTTGGTACTGGCAAACGTGACAGGACGTCTGCATTTGTGTGAGGTTTGCCTGGACGATACTGTATGTAAAGTCGTAGTCCTCTAGTGTCTCCCTCCAACGTACCAAAATGGCTGAGTTGGTTTCGCACTTACGCAGCCATTGTAAAGATTGATGGTCGGTTATTATATCGAGTTTTGCGCCCAATACAAATGACCGGAAGTGGCTGAGTGCCCAAATGATCCCTAAGCACTCTCTCTTGGTGGCTACATAATTCTGTTGTGCTTGGTTGAGGGTGGAGCTGGCATACGCTATCACATGTTCCTCTCCGTCTCTGACTTGAGCTAAAACTGCACCCATGGCGTACAGAGATACGTCGGTATAAAGACGGAACGGTTTATGGTAATCAGGGAAAGCGACAATAGGGGCTTGGATTAGCTTTTGTTTGAAAGTGTTAAATGCGAGGTCTCTTTCAGGTGTCCAGGTGAACGGGGTGTCTTTGTGGGTGAGTTGGTGGAGGGGTCTGGCTATGGTGGCAAAGTGGGGGACGAAACGTCTATAGTATGTGGCTAAACCTAGAAACGAACGTACTCCTTTAACGGTGGTGGGTGGGGGTTGGTTTTGTATGGCTTGAAGTTTCTTTGGGTCTGGTGCAATACCATGTTCAGATATTACGTGGCCGAGGAAATCTACCTTATTTCGGGCAATCTGGCACTTTGAGGGTTTTAATTTCAACCCGGCGGCTCGGATTCTTTGAAGGACTTGTCTCAACCTGAGGAGGTGTTCTTCCCAGGTTGGTGAGTACACAATAATATCGTCTCGATAGGCTAGGCAGGTTTCCCAGGTTAGGCCATGTAATACCGCTTCCATCAAACGGGAGAAAGTGGCGGGTCCGTTACAGAGGCCAAAAGGTAGGACGTTAAATTCGTAGTGGTGGCCACCACTAGTGGAAAATGCTGTTTTCTCTTGGTCCTCGGCCTTGATAGGCACTTGCCAATACCCTGCTTGCAAGTCGAGGGTAGTGAACCATCTGGATCCGTGTAGGGAGTCAAGGGAATCGTCTATCCGGGGTAATGGCGTAGCGTCTTTAATGGTTACGTCATTCAACCTCCTGTAATCGACGCAAAAACGGGTTGACCCGTCTTTCTTTTTGACTAGGACAACAGGGGAAGACCAGGGACTAATGGACGGGGTGGCAATATCGGCCTCTAACATCTCTTGGACTTGGCGTTCCTCTTCCTGACGTTGTATGGGATTTTTTCTACGGGATGGTTGTCGTATGGGGGGGCCTGTGGTGTTAATGATGTGTTGTTCTACATCGGTCTGTCCGATTTCGGTGGGTTGTTGGGCAAACACGTCACTGAACTCTAGCAATAGGTCGTACATGCCGTTTTTTTGGTGGTCGGATAATGTGTCCGGGAGAGGGGGCAATTGGAGGCTGGTAGGGGTGTCATTAAAATCTATGGGGAGGTCATCAAAAGTTTCGAGGTCTCCTATAATGAGACCTTTTGGTAATGTCAGGGATTCCTCGGAGATATTTGCCACGAGAATGTGGTTGATGCGAGCGGAAATGATGGCGGGTTGTAAGAGGCAACGATTGGGGTTGGTGGACGTGGTAGTGGGGGAAAATATCATGTGAGTTTGGGGTATGGGTCGAAGGTTCACCCATTTTTGATGGTGGGGGGGAATCTGACATTTATCTTGAACTACAGCTGGGCTAATGATGGTGGGGGATTGACTGGCGAGCAGGTGCTTGGTACGCATAAGAGGGGAAAGGTCACTTTGGTGAGGGTCACGCGTGAGGGGGGGATTAACGGCGCATGTGGGAGGATCAGTGGGGCGCGGTGTGAGGGAGTTAGAAAACGGAATTTGTTGGAGGGACTGTGGAGGGTTGGTGGGGGAAGAGTGAGGTATAGAAGATGGGTTATTGGGGTAGGACTGATGTAAGGATTGGTGGTGGTTAGAAGGACGAATTTGGGGAGTTTTGTCGGTGGCAGTGACGGTTTGTTTGGAGTTTATATGGATTTGGTGGTTTTGTTTGTCATGAGAGGGCGAGTTAAGTGTGGGGATTTTGAAGTTTTCTAGGGGTGTGAATTGTGTGGGGGGTGATGGGAGCTACTGAGGAAAACCTGTCACAAGGGGGATTGGGGTGGGTGTGGAATAGCTGGACATTTCTGGGGGCATGGTGGGAACATAGTTGTGTCCCTCGGTCGGCACGCGTGAGGGGAGGATTAACGGCGCGTGCGGGCGGGTCAGGGTGGTGAGAGGTGAGCGAGTTAGAAAACGGGATTTGTCGGTGGGACTGTGGAGGGTTGGTGGGGGAAGAGTTAGGTGTAGAACATGGGTTATTGGTGGAGGACTGGTGTATTGATTTGGGGTTGTTAACAGGACGAATGTGGGGAATTTTCTTGGTGGCAGTAACGGTCTGGTTAAAGGTTATCTGGGACTGGTGAGTTTGTTTGTCATGAGAGGGCGAGTCAAGTGTGGGGTTGTGAAGTTTTCTAGGGGTGTGAATTGTGTGGGGGGGAGGAAGGGAGCTACTGACGGAAAACTGTCACAAGGGAAATTTTGTTGGTTGTGGGATAGCTGAACATTTCTGGGGGTATGGGGGAAACATTGTTGGGTACATAGGTCGGCATTTTCCCTGGAAACATGTGTACATAAACATTTGATAGAATTATGGTTACATATATCAGAGTCTGTCCTGAAAACATGGGAGGATTTATCCTGGACAGAGTTACGAGAATTGAGGGGATTACCGAGAGGGAGTTGCTTGAACTTGTCTTCTTTCGTTTGTTGAGGCATTTTTTTACTGAATTGGGTGATATTTTGAGAGAACTCGGGGCAAGGGGAGGGTTTAGGAGTCACCTGAGTGCTAGCTGCAACTTGGTAACCTGACTCAGGGTTTGTTGAGGGGGAAGTGGTTTTTTTCTTTTTGTGAATGGGTTTCTGCGTGATTGGTTTGTCAGAGGCTTTGGGTTGGAATTTGTTTTTGAATGAGATCAGCCTTTGGCCGCAGTCAACCTGGGCCTGGAGTTTTTTGAAGGAGGTCAAGTCCAAGGAAGCCATCGTAATGTTTACAGTGGGAGGAAAATACTGTGAACGTGTGATAACAACGAGCATGGGGGGCAGGAGTAGTTACTGATAGGGGCAAAGTGTCCCTCCTAGGAGATTTAAGTAAGTATCAGCAGCTGAGATTAGTTCTGCTTTGGTGGTTAACAAGGGGCCAAATAGTCGGTGGTGTTGATCATAATAAGACTTGAACAAACATGACTTGGCAGCTCCCGTGTCGATTAACAAGCGGACAGGAATGTCCTTGATTTTGGCCATGTAATAAATGGGGGCAGTGCGGTCAGTTATGGTGTCCCCCGCCGAGGCCATCTTGGGCGGGGGGTACTTTAAAAATCCTGGGAATCGGTATCTACCTCCTCCAGGGTTTCCTCGGTATCCTCTGAGGTCATGATAGGGGCTATTTTTCCAGTGTGCCTTTCCTCCATTTCTTCCTCTTGTCCCAACTCCTCTTCATTTACAGAAATGCGAGGAGTAAAGGGGCGAGGTTTGGCAGAGTCACGAATTTGATGGAGGGCACACTGAGCATTACAGGCAGGGAAATCATAGGGGTTGATAATTACTAAGGTAGGGTTTTTTACTTTGGTAGGTGTTGTAGGTTTTGTTCCGGTTGAAGATTCTGCGTGGCTGGGTAGGTTGGAACCGGGGTCTACTGGGTTGGGGCTTGCCGGAAGGGTAGGTGGGTCGTTGTGGAAGGATGAGGATGGGTAGGCATTCTTGGAGTTTTGGTGGTCGGGGTGCTGCGGGTGCGTGGGAAACCTCTTGATCACAGCGATTTGGGTGGGTGCTTCTGTGCGCACTGCCAAAATACGTCGGATCGTGATGAGATACTTTTGGTATCCGACGAAATCGTGCACACGGAAATGGTCTTTTACTGCTGAGGGCAATATTGATACAAGGTTGACCAGAATCTGCTGTTCTTGTTGGATCTGGTCAATGTGGGAAAGAAACTTTTATGTGTTGGGCGATCTTATTCACTGTGGCATCTAGATCGCCTTCGAATTTAGTGTCTTGGATACGGGTGTGAGCCACGAAAACGCCCAACGAAGGCTTAATGGCTTCTATCACTATTGGGCGAATTCGTCCCATGTGAGAGCAGGGTGCACTTGATAGGCAACCAGGGAAACGGCTTTTCCCAGGTGCGTTAATGTCACGGCTATTTTTTCTGCATCCGTGGTATAAACTAGGTCAAGTACGGGTTTCACTATGTCCATGAACGTTTCGATCTCGTAAGTTTCTCCATCATAATGTGGGATGGGAATGTGAGAACGGTGCGCCATGATGTTATCGTGTTCTGGCTGTTCCAAACTTGCAATGTAATGCAACCTTTTATCCGAATCAAGAACCACCGCTGCAGCCAATGTTATGCCCTGTTTTTCTACAGGATTAACTTGGGTAATGTGGGTTCTAACTGACTGGGTATATAAGGCTGCATGCACAATACAAGGTATGAGGAATAGAGAACACAAAATAAACACACGGTAACAAGACACACGATCACGTTTATTTAAGTAGGTTAATAGGGAGCATAGGAAAGTAGGAATACTCGTACAAGACAAATGATAGAAATGAACCGCTAGCATTAGTGGATCTGGATGGAGCCTAGTCTCCCACTTCCAACGTTCAGGTATACTCTTCTGATCACTGGTTTGGTTCGCAAGTTTATATACTGGAAGACCTCAATGTTACTTATGGATTCAATTTCACTAATTAGATTTATTACTGGCAGGTCTGGTGCACAAGTAGTAGTTCACAGACTAGAATTAGACACGCGTATGTTTTAGAGCACGGGAATTCTAGTAACCTCAGGGGGGTACTGATCTAAGTTTTATATTCTTATGGCAGAAATACGTAGAACACAAATCAGTGGGCGAACGTTAGATATCACTAGGGTTTTAATATCTGGATAAAGGTAATTACGAGAGTTAATGTCGCCTGTTAATTAATGAACACTGATACGCTTAGTACTTCCCAAATGGAATGGTTATATATGAATTACACTGGGCAAAGTTATAGCCACTTCATAGAAAGATTAATAAGTGAATTTCGAATTAGTACTATAACACGTTAGTACTAATAAAGTGAATCTTGGATAGTATTTTGTTGGTCTGGTCTTGGTTATCTTGCGTCCGTGATGTTGGGGGCTAACGACTGGTTCCGCGGCCGTCCAGGTGGTCCAAATGTAGGAAGTTCTCAAGTCGGATCTCTTGGCGATCGGTGCTGGCTACACGCTTATATACCCACTAGTGTGTGTGAAGGTTATAAGGTGCACGTAGATACTTGTACGTGGACAGATGCTTCTATTTTAAATCTGCCACGGAGTCTGCCGGCTCTGGAATCTCACAACTCAGGAACAACACAAGGGCAGAGCTAGAGGTTAACTTCAGGGGGTCAGCCACTGGTTGGTGTCTATCTTTCAACTGATTTCACTGGGGGCTGGAGCTGGGTTTATAGGCTCGGTTTTGGACCCTGTAGGCCATAGGGATCTCGAGTCTTATGGACTTATTTGAGCTCTCAAAAGATATGGGGACTAGGTAAGGTGGTGATTACTGTTGTGGCACATGGCTATAGGGAGCCTTCATAATGTGATATACTGAGCCTTAGTAAGAGGTACTATTTTGGCTATACTGGAAGTATTGAGGGGAGGGAGACTGGATCTACTTTGCGGGGAGGACTGGGACAGCTGTGATAGGGGCGTCTCTCTTATATTGTTCAGTCTTCATTCTATGGTATAGCTGAGGTGCTAATTTGATTATCCGAGTATGCAAGAAAGGTGAATGGGTTATTGTGGGTTAATAGAGGTTAGTAAGGGGGTTAGTCATGCATGGTTAGTTCATTGATAGGAAGAATTCCTGTGCTACCTGGCAATGACCCGGAAGTCAAAACGGGTCAGGTATACCTCCGCAGGGGTGGGGGTCTCCCTCCTCGGGTGGGTAAAAAGGGGTAGCTGGGCGCCCTCTCTTTGGGATGGTCGTCCGGCGGCTGTGGCTAGGGGCTTGCCATATCACAAGTGTTTGTAATAACCCTCTGTTTATGAGACAGATGTGGGTGTTCTTAATACCAAAACCGAAGGTGCCTTGGCTAGCTGGTTTTAATCGGTTGGTTGTTAATTGTATGGTTTTGCTGGATGTGGTGGAGAATGGGTTGCTAACTCTGCCACATTTATCTGGAAGTATGGCAATAGAAGTTAGTTACTGGCGAGGCGGCTAGCCTCGCACCGACGATCATTGGGTGCAGGGTTGTGAATGGGTTTGTAAGGGAATAGATGACATGCAAGGGGTTAGTAAAGTTCTAATGTTGTTCCGGCCTACTAAGGGAAGGTAGGCTGGATAGGAGTATATATATAAAAGGTTGGAGAGCGTTAGCAACGAAAAAATCAAGGATCTTCAAGAGGTATGAGGGAGAGGCTAGGTCGGAAAAGAGTCGAGGAGCGCGGGGTGTTAATGAGAGGGAGAGAGTTCAGGGGGGCTACGTGGAAATTTGACCCTAAGGTCTCCGGGCGTGGGGGTGGCATTAGGCTACAGTTGATATTGGAGTTTGAAAGGACAGTGAAAGTACGTTAGCCAAATGCTACCGGGGGATGCAACTATGGGGTGGTATATGAGTCTGGAAAAGATAGAATCATGTGGACTGTGGGGCTGTGGGGGAGAAGGAGGTTAACTGTAGGTGTGTGCTTGACTGTGGATAAAGTAGGGAAAAAACATGGTGTAATTATTACTCGTCAATACGAGGGGTTATGGACACTATTATTTGACACGATTTCTTGTACGTCTAGTTGTCCCTGGGAACTGCGTTTTCTATGAAATATAGACCAAAGAAAAGCGGCAGTTCGTAGGGGTACTTCGTTATTGTTTCGTGATACTATGATAGACAATGGACAAAAAAAGGTTATCTATACAATCTCTGGTTGGGGTAAGCATTAAGTTATAGCATGGTGGCTAACATCTGTAGTCATGGCTGTCTAGGTCTTACGGGGGCAATGGTTCTATATCACTGGTGTACCCGTGGGTATCTTAGTTTCTTATCAATTAGGACATGGGGTTTTAACATACTACTTCTCGGATGGAAGAACATACATAGATTTATGGCTGTCTGACTGGTTGGCATTGGCTCAACCTAGGGACAGAGCATGGGTGTTTTAATATGAATGTGTATTCCTGTTCATCATCATGTAGGTAGAGTCTGGCGGGTAAGAGGTGTAGGACACGAAGCAAAATGGAGTAGTGTGGACTGTGGATACGAAGGAGGTGAGTGGAAGACGTATAACAATTGTGGAAAAGTAAATGGAAAGATGAACACAATGGCGGATAAAGATAACTAACCTAAGGATTGAATACATAGATTTATGGGGCGATTGGTCTTCAGAAACTTAGTCTGGCAAGACAAGGTATTTTAGGGTATGTTGATATTAATAACTAACCTAAGGATTGAATACATAGATTTATGGGGGCGATTGGTCTTCAGAAACTTAGTCTGGCAAGACAAGGTATTTTAGGGTATGTTGATATTAATATCCTAAACTTAGGGACAGAGCATGGGTGTATTAACTTTAAGGTGTATTTATGTTCGTCATCATGTAGGTAGAGGTGTAGGACACGAGGGGTAGTGTATGTGAGGTGTGGGAAAGGTCAGTGTTTAGAAGGGGTAGGCAGGTGTGATTTGGAGCTGCTTAGCCCTGCGGGCTTGGGCCTGTCTGAACTGGTTGGCTCGGTCAGCTGGTCCTTTCGTTCTGTGGACCTTTCTTTCGGGTGTTCGGGTGTGTGGTGTTCGCTCGTGGCTTCTGTGGTGGGCTTCTCGTTCTGGGGCATTTTATATGGCTTTGCAATTTCGGGAAACCTGAGCCAAATTTCTAAATGAGGTTACTGTCATTTTGTTGTCTACAAACTCTCAAAATCCGAGCCAGCTTTGGCCAAAACTTAGCTCGGGTTTTCGAAATATTGGGTTTTAGGCCTTAGAAATACCTTAAACAAAATATGTTTTAATCGCCGTTTTACACATTTAACCCCTCATTTTCCCTGTACTTCATAGCCCTCCCCACTATCGGGCGGCGTGTCTTAAGATCGTTGTATAATGGGGAAAACAGTTTCGCCGAGGGTTGTAATTAATTCCAAACACTATATATTGATGAAAACTAACAGGGAAAAATAAAAAAATCCATGGGAAAATTGGTGACCATCTTATTTAGTTTTTCCATTTTCTCTTCTCATTCCCACAGTAGGCCTATTCATGTAAGTTTTTGTCACTTTCATCCATTTATTTCTATCATCCTCACACATTTCCCTTACTATTTCTTTCAGCAGCTGGTTTTCTCCTTCATCGATACTTTTTAAATATTGTAACCTTCCATTTATGATTCTCGTTTTCATTAGTGAGGCCCCTATTGCACCTCTCAATTTACACTCAGCGTACTAAAACTTGCTCAGGGGTGGGGCCTTCCTTCCCCTACTCTATTCTGGGCAGGTGGAAGGGGGGAATCGGGTCCAAATCTACCCCCACCTTCCCCGCTTTCCTTCTCTAGCTGGCAGTTAGTGATTAACGACGATTGTTCTCATGCATTGCAAATTATTGTTAAACCATCATTGCACATGCTTACAATGGCCAACTCTTATAACTTATCAGGAATTTATTGATAAATATACTGTATAATTGTATTCTCAAAATGAGTCGCTATAGCCTACACAACGTGGGTTACAAGAATCTCAGCTGTAGTGATCTTCTCTCTCTCTCTCTCTCTCTTAACACGCTGACTACGAGGTCAGTTCCTTTAAGTTTTAAATTATGTAATGGTTTGACAATTTGGATCATAGCAAAATGTTTAGCCTCAATATGAATACAATACGCAACCATGGCTGACAGTTAGAATGGAAAAGGTTCAGCACTAGTATTTGTGGAAACTGTTTTCCATTTAAGATCCATTCTACCTGGAAAAAAATTTCCTCGGAAGTTGTAAACATTTCCTCAGTTGAGCAGTTCAAGAAGACAGTAGTCAGTAGATGGTATTTTTCACTTTGTAATGAGTGTAGTGCACTGAACAATGTTTCCCCTTCCACTTCGAATATTTCCCCGAAATGGATCAATAGGTCTTTGAGTTGCTAACCATTCCTTGTAACTCCTTGTAACTCTCTCATAGCACACATTTTCTACAACCAAGATATAACGAGTCTGAATGAGGCATATTTCCCTTTATTAGTGTGTGTGACGAATGTTGCCTGCATTCGATACACATAGAAGAGAGTTGATGAGGTTTGTAGAGGTGAGAGGCTGGGATCACAGATAGAGACAAAGAAGGGGAAAGTGAGAAGGCGAGCCCTGCTACTGAAGGGTCGATACTCAAACCTTACTCAAAATTAACACCGACTTTGATCGTAAGTTGTATCGAGTTCTACATTTAATTGATTGAAAACAAATACTGTATAGGCCACATATAATTAAATACAGACTGTTTATATATTATGTATGGTATTGAATAAATGGGAGAAACTGATTGAAATGATACATGAAACAATCAATAACAGTTGCAACACTATTCCAGCCAATGTTTGCCTTTAGTCCTTTCCTTTTATGATATAAAAACCAGACTTTGTCATTTGAGAACCAAGGAGTAGATCGTAGAGGGCACGTTGTTGTGTATTGCAATAATGGTTAACATAATATCCTGAATACTGTAGGAGATTGGATTTAATTACGGTATTATTATATTCGAATCACTATATGGTTAACATAATATCCTGAATACTGTACGAGAGTGGATTCAATTACGGTATTATATTTGAATCACATTAAGTCTTGATCGTAGAAAGTAGTGCAATGAGAGAGAGAGAGAGATAGAGAGAGAAACACAATTAGACTACTACAGCCAAGATTCGTGTAACCCACGTTGTGTATAGAAACTAATTTTGAGAATGCAACTATGCCGTACCGGTATAATGTATTAATACATTCTTAATATATTCTAAATGTTGGCCATTGTAAACATGTGCAATTATGGTTTAACAATAATTTGCAATGCATGAGAACAATCGTCGCTAATCACTAACTGCCAGCTAGAGAAGAAAGGTGGGGGAGTTGGGGATAGTTTGGGGGTGGAAGATGGGGGTAGACTTGGACCCGACTCCCCCCTTCCACTTGCCCAGGGTGGAGTAGGGGAAGGAAGGACCCACCCCTGAGCAACTTTTAGTACGCGTGAGTGTACATATTGGTGCCCATTTTGCTGCTCCCAGTATGTGTCTATATACGGTACTCCATTTTCTATGTTTTGTAATGTTTTAATTTCAGTTTCGTTTATGTTGATTATGCTGGCTCCATATAGTACAGATGGTGTCTTGTAAAACGACTCGTAAGCAAGATGTCAACTTTCATAGGTCAATATATCTTATTACTGGTATTTTGTATGAAAGGAGGCAAATAAATACTTTATAATAATGTTGAACCGTAGAAACATACTAAATACAGTAATGCAATAAAATCACAAATAATAATAATTGTTCGGGTAGTTTGCTGATTCACAGAAAACTGTTCACCATAGACTATTATAAATATATGTGACTAATATCCTATTTAAAAATACTCAGTAACTCACACGTATACATTTATAAGGTAACATATAAACACATACAATCAAATAGACCCCCCCCCCCCTTTTTTTTTACTCCCACAAGAGGTAGGGAAGATTAGTAAGAGACACAGGAAAGGAAAACGAGGTGACAGAACACGTCTCAGTTTGCCCCCAAAAGTCAAGCACACAAGCATTCAGAAGCACCAATCACTCATCAGCCCCCGAAATCAATGCAGCTTCACCTCAGATGTAATATGTATGAGAGGAAACACTGACTTACAAGAATAATTTGTTATACAACCGTTAATTGGGAGATTTTCACATAAGAGTGCTTTTTCTGTAGCCTACCCCTTTCTCCCTCACATTTAGCCCCATTGCTTAAGAAATGTTAAGACATTCGCCCAATTAGTTTGGCAATTTTTAGAAATTGTGCCTCATTTCTGTCAATGTTAAGACTTTTTGACCTTTTGTGCCAATTCTAGGTGTCGATTGGAACCGGTCATACCGAAAAATTTATAAATGTATCTTGAAAGGAGTCTAGGGGGTGCAATCTTAAGCTTGATCGTCATATAAAGAGGGGAAAAAAGGTGGACCCCGATCAAATAGATAATTATGCATAGGCCTACATTGAAAAATGGAGATTATCATAGACTACTCGTCGAGAAAGAGAAAGGGGCGAGGGAACGGACCCATGAGAATTCCAACCCTTGAATGTTGTTTCTATTCGGGCTCTGTCTCAAGTCGGCCACCCCCAGCAATGGGACATGTGCCTGAGTACATAGCCTACATACATACATACATATTTACATAGCCTACATGTAGCCTATGTATAAAAAAGGAATCTTCTTATGAAAAGGCCAGGTAGATCATGAAAAGGACCAGTTATAGGCTACCCTGTTTCAAATAGGTAGGCCAGAAATCGTGACTCCTAACCTCTGTACCTCAAAAAGGGCTAGAGCAAATGAGTTGTACATTTCCACATCTATTCCCTGACCGACCCTCCCCAAGTTGTTGAAATATTCGCGCGATTGCTACCATATAGGCCTAGTCGTTTGAGAGTTATAGAGGATCATGGTCAAGAGTTTTGGACTAGGCTACTTATTTGGAATAGGGTATAGCTTTGGCAGACAATACGTCTAATGTGCAAGAGAGAGAATATTAACCCCTTCAGTACCGGTCACGTCCTTTTTCTCAATTTATGTAGGCTACCGGTAGGCTACATTTTTTTTTTTTTTTTTTTTTTTTTTTTTTTTTTTTAAAGAGACAATGAACGGAGGAAGGAAAAACACAGATAAAACAAAAAGGTCCATGTGCCTAAAGGCATCCTCCATTCATAAAATGTTTGTAACAACTGGATTTAAACATTTGTAGATTGTAAGTTTGTGGAAAGCAATTCGAGGGAAGTGAATTCCAAAGAGTAGTAGCTCTGGGGATAAATGAATTCTGATAAGCAGAAGTTCTGCATTGTGGAGGAGAAAGTGTAAATTCATGGGCGCTCTCAGCTGCCCTAGTTCTACGGGGAAAGATGTGGAGAGGCGGCACAATTGAAGCAAGTTCCTCGGAACAATTGCTGTGAAAATATCTATAGAATAATGCAAGGGATGCAACGTTTCTTCGTATGGATAATGTAGGAAGGTCCTGTGTGATTGCAGGGTTATTGATTAATCTAATAGCTTTATTTTGAATTTTGTCCAACTGCCCAACTGTCCAACATACAACAATTAGACAATTTTATTAGGTTAGGAATGATCTGTGGTATCTAAAATTATTAACTGAGATAGTGTGTAGCCTTTTCATTGCTATAGGTCCTGCCTAAGCTAAATAGAATACTATAATAGTTACCAGATTATAATATAAATAACGTCATCGGTACTGAAGGGGTTAAAGAGATCGTATTTACCTCTTTGTCCAAGTCTCGATAATAAATTACATTTATCCCACCGCTAGATGTAAGTAAAACTTTATCAAAGCTCTAAAACTCTAGATCTAGCATAAGAGTAGCTAGATTCGTAAACCAGATAGAACAAATCCTCAAAATTATAGCCTACCTCAAAAGTAGCTAGTGTAGAATGTAGGAATATCACTAGAGAAATAGCACAATTTCTTAATATCGTTTTACAATAGTTAAAAACCCCAGAATGCGATAATGATTGTCACTAGGTATCAATAATAGTCGCTACACACAGTAAATATCTACGTCTAGCATAAAAGCCGATAAATTACCAACATTGGTTCCTGCTTGCTGAAGATTCGACTCGAGCAAACGAAATGAAGCTCGCTGATTTTCGTATCTGTTTTAGCATTATATCCACTTGTGTAAAATAGGTATGGGTAAATAGGTGCTCAAACTTTAATATTAAATGTGTTTTAGAAGTAATGGTAAAGTCAATTAGCGAGCATAAGGCAAAATTAATATGATGTCAGATTCGAATCGATCCCTACCATATGAAGCACCAATTAGACAAATAATGTTCTATCACCAATATCTAGCTGCGTAAAGTATATATGGATAATACAGTATTAACATATATTTTTACATATTAATATAAATTATAAATTGAAAGTAATGGTGCTGTATCTTAGAGTAGGCCTACCGGTAAAATGTCCAAAATAAAATATACATATGCTGGCTCGTTACCGCTCGCCAGGAAAATATTAACACCTGGATGGGGATAAACGTCTTAAAACAGTAGGCTGAATGGGGCCGAATGGATACAACCCAGAGAGTGAGAAAGAGAGAAAAAACGAGGTGGGCCCCCTTAAGGGGAGATCTCCACGTGAGAGATTTTTTTCTTGACCCCTTTCTTCCTCATGTTTAGCCCCATTGCTTTTGATATTATAAAACGTTTGCCCCATTAGTTTAGCGATTTAAAGAACTTTCACCCCATATTAAGACCTTTCGTGCAATTCAGGTGTCGATTTTATCCTGGCGAGCGATAGCGAGCCTGTAATTTAAGAGGAACCGGCCTTTGGCCGGGAAATTTTTCTACCGAAAAATGTACAAATTTATCTTGAAAGGGACTCAATGGGGTGTAATTTTAAGCTTGATGGAGGTCTAGGGAACAAACTAAATACCTCCCCTTAAGACTATCTCCATGATAGCCAGATTAAACCGTCAAAATGTGTCATAATCCTCAAGGGATTACATTGATTACAAGATGCGATTGAGTCCGGGATATACTGTAGCTTCGAGAATTGCCGACTTGCGAGTTTCATTCTATCTATAAGGAAGTTGGCGCTGTAGACATCGATATTTAGCAGAATTACGAGCTAAAATACGGTCATAGTACATTCATAAATACATGAAACCCAATTCAACATACCCTTTAGCCATCAGAAACCTACATTATTATTGTATTTCTGTTTAATATCGATGTTTAAGGCTCCAATTACCTTATAGCCTGAAACTCGCAAGTGGTCAATTAAAGGCCACCATTTATGCAGATTAGGCTACACACAAGGAGATAAGTCGTAGCCAAGGAATTTTGATGTACAGTCGCGCTAATAAGTGATGTCCCGGCACCAAGTATGTTTTGATCAATATCCAAGCTTCATTTCTTCATATCGAGGGAAATATAGACATGTTCCTACACTTACCCACCCTATTCAACATCTGACAGACATTAATACAGCACAGAGCGAGCCAAACGTAATGATAGCTGGGACATGACTTATTAGTGCGACTGTACAGCCACTCATAAAATTTTGTGGACCTTCTATGTTTTTCTTTACGCAATTATAACTATCTGGATTGATTTTAGGGTAGACCTTGCTTTTCAATAAATAGTATATATAGTTTCGTAGTGGATGTATAGAAAATTACATTCATAAATTCGTTTCCAGGGATGCATTTCCACAATTAGAAATACAGTAGGTGAATTTGTGTTTTGTTTTTGTGTATTCGTTGTTTTCTGTTGTTTTGTGTTGTCCCTGTTCTTGCTCTGTCTTGAGTCGGCCCCCCCCCCCAAAAAAAAAAAAAATTAATAAATAAATAAATAAAATAAAATAAAAATAGGAAAAGTGGGGATTGGGCCTGAGTAAATAGATAGATAAATAGAAATAGGTGAGGTCCACAAATGTTTATGATTGACTGGTACAGGAGTGTTGGGGCCAGATGCTCAGAGGTGTAATGAGTTACGGCGAGGTGAGAGATATTTAAGGGGGAATGGGCCGTATTTTGGGTCTATTAACCCGGCAAGCGCGATAGGCCTCACGGAAGGCTTCCTATAGGGAACGCGATAGGCCTCACGGAAGCATGACCATAAAAAAAGCTTTCCAAAAACAAAAAAGGGCCTATCAAAACAAAGGATTTTGTCTCTAGGTGAGATAATTCCCCTCTAGTACTCATCCATGTGTTTCTCACCCCTCCCCCTCCCCTCCTTCCCCACCTTATTCCCCCCTCCCCCCCTCCTAAATTATCACCTATTTTTCCTCTTATTATCATCATTTATCGGTTATTTTTCTCTTCCGCGATAATGTAGCACAAGTGGGTTGCATAAAAGATCGTTATGCAACACCCAGACACCGGCACACACCGCCCCGCTCGTCTCAGTTGACTCCCAGACAGCGAGAGGGGAGGGCTGCCTGTGGCTCTCTCTCGCCTGAGATTATGACCGGGTGGCCAATATCTTCGTTTTTCACCACCCAAATGCTTTTCCCACTTATTTTAGCACTCTTGAAGGTTCATATATACATCATATATGTAAAATAAAAGCATACCGAAAACAAATAATGCTTTATATTGTAAATATAACGAATTCTGTCAGAATCCAGGGCTAGAAATGCACAAATAACTACCCTAGCACCTAGGTCTATATCGCGCTTGTCAGGTTAATTAATTTATTCCTATATTTTCCTCGCTAGAACTCCATCAAGCTTAGAAACACACCCCGTAGACCCCCTTCAAGATAAATTTGCATATTTCTCGTTAGAAAAATGTCCCTGCCGAAGGCCGCTTCCTATTAAAATTTCAGGCTCGCTATCGCTCGCCAGGAAAAAGCCCAAAATATCTCCTTATGCTTCTCAAAATACTTCTCGCATAACTGTCTTACTGCAAACATCTGATCCACGCACCCTCTTCCCCTCCTAAAACCGCACTGTTCTTCTCCTATTGCAACTTCCGTACACTTTATTATTTCTCCTGGAGAAATACTTCTATCTATCTATATACTCAGGCCCAAACCCCCAATTTTTTTTTTTTTTGTGGGGGGGGGGGGGACTCAAGACAGAGCAAGAATAGGAATAACACAAGACAGAGCAAGAATAGGGACAACACAAGACAGAGCAAGAATAGGGACAACACAAAACACAAGAGAAAACATGAACACACAAAATCAAAATACACACATCTAGTATGTGAAAGAACTTGTATGCTGCCTTCATGGACTTGGAGAAAACCCCCTTTATGTTTTGTTATAATCGTAGTTTAACCAGACCACCGAGCTACAACACGCAACTCTTATAGACCAGGCTTGTGGAAATTACTGAGAACATAAAGTGTAGATGTTAAGTTGCTGGAAACGGTGAAGAGCATATTATGTGAAATTGCAAGAGTGGCTGGCATTCTTGGAAGGCGGACTTAGTCTTGGGTGAAGGTGCTGGGGATGGCCTCCAGGGCAGTCTGCAGATAGTCATCTGGTGATGACAAGCTTTCTTTGCCAAAACATTTTTACCTCTTACATATTCACCTTTACTATTATTATGTACCATTTTTGTCTGATTTACATCTTAACAAAGCATGGCAACTTCAAGTGGAGTTTGTTCAATAATTAATGAACATCTATCTATCTATCTATTGCCTGACGCCGCAATCCCCGAAGGGGTGGCCACGAACGAACCGCCCCCATGCACCTCTGTCCCCGGTCAGTCGACGCCCCTCCTCCCAACCAGCACCACCTTCATTCATATACTTCCTCACTCCATCCTTCCACCTCTCCTTCGGTGCACCTCTCCCTCTGTCCTTCCACCTCGCTCTCGTACACCCTCTTAGTCAATCTCTCGCTTTCCATACGTTCCATATGGCCGAACCATCTCAAGTTGTTCCTTTTCACACTTTCCAGCACATCTACCTCCACACCACACCTCCTTCTGACTTCCTCATTCGTCTGTCTATATACAAACTCCCTAATTAATGAACAGTGTAATAGAGAGAGAAAGATATAATTTGTCAGCCTACTGGGCCGAAGCCCTCGTAAGGCTGGTGAAGGGAAATATTACGGAATTAAATCAAACGCTTTTAAGAACTGGTGAATAGGGAAGAAGGTAAACTGTGACGAAATTGCTAGGAGATCGTGGATAGAATTGGTACGTAAAGAAAGGTGATACTGTATATGAAAGACGTCAATCAGATTTCATGAAATAAATTAATCGCTGTCAGGTACCGGCAGATAGGGGAGAAGGTAAACGAAGGTGAAATAGCTAAGATATCGTGGATAGAATCGGTACGGAAATGAAGTCGGCGTTCCCGCTCATACAATAGGCACTCACAGAGAATGTGACGAACCGTGATGCGGGTTTGGCAACGTCGGCAATATGGTGGAGGGTCCGGGGGTGAAATCATAAGATGGCCATGCGTATACCGCGTGTGCCCGATGCGCAAGCGTGTTAAGACGACTTGATTCCTGCGACAAGAGTCAAGTGAGGCTGGCCAATGATCAACCATAGTCTGAAGAGAGCAAAGATGATTACTAGTGTCAATAGCCAACCACTCCCTCTGCCAAGCCGCCCATACCCGTTCTCGGAGAATGGGAAAAATGTCTGTGGGGCGCTCGAGGCAAGGTGACGGCGAGCCTTGACACGCCCTGAACAGTGTAATAATGGAACTACATAAAATGAGGCGACTTTTAGTTAGGAGTGCCTGTACTACATTTGGCATTTATTTTTTCCCACAGAAACAGTTCATGTTGGATTGGCTAATCCTAATTTTTTTTTTTTATAATTTTATTCTAGTCAAATTATTCAAATACATTATAACTTTTATTAAAATATATATATATATATATTTTGTTTTTCTATGTGATTGAGGGAGGCAAAAGGCAGAACTGCCTATAACGAGTGCCTCCCCCATAGTTGAAAGAGTGACAGGGCCAAAATCAAGGGATGTTCAAGCCAAAATGCCTGGACACACGGAGTTTGAAGCAATTTAAGTCATAGGAAGAGGGAAAGACTGATTCTGGGAGAGAGTTCCAGAGCTCAGCTGTTGAGTAGAAGAAAGTTTGAGAGTAAAGTTTCACTCTTGGGTTGGATATAAATGTATTAATACATGCATAAATGTAAGAATAATATATCTTAAACCCATTGGTAGCCTATACAAAAACATTTTATATTTCATTATAGCTATGTTAAAACAATTTGATCAAGCTTAGGTAGGATCTGTGGGAGTCCAAGGACTATTGGAGAAAGTCTGAACCTCTCGGAGTGCCACATGTATTTGTTGATTTCATTAATTGAGTTTAGATGTGAAGTTGGTTGGTGTAAAAAACATAATAATTCCTAAAGATCTTTCCTAAGCTCAATATAATAATCTACAGAATACCAGAATAACACTATAAAGATGGTGATGGGCTGGTCTATCAGAGTGAGAACTGAGCGATCTCTGCCATAGCCATAGCTTACTCTGACTGTTCCTTTTACTTATATGTTTTCTAGATCTCAAGTGACGGCGTCTTTTCCGTGGATTGACCTCCCAATCTACCAAGATTGGAAGCCAAAGCGTCACATTTTTTCCTTTGCCCCTCAACTTTCTCTTCATAATTGCTGAGGGGCACAGGGTCCTGGATGGGGCTTTGGTTTCCCGGGCGTTTCCGCACCCTCCTGAGCTCCCCGCCATGGAGTGGCTTCGGTCACCCAGGCTTTATTGTGGTCGGCAGGGAGGGTTCTGTGGGGGCGCTCGGTTATGGCCTTGGCCTTGCTCGGGGCCTTGGGGCTGTTCGGCCAGGCAGCTTGGGGAACAACAACAACAACAACAACAACAACACTATAAAGACCCTATTGTAGTGAAGGTGTCGACCCACAACTGGTACAGTATATACGTGCCTCTATCCCGGTTTAACCCTTCCTACCCGGGCAGTCTTACCTAAGGACGGTCGCCCGTACCCGGGCGAAATGGCTGAAAAACGTCTAGGCCTAGGCTACTGTATTTATGTTTATTTTCACTGCTAGAACTTTCCCACTCATCTATAATCGTAGTGCGGTTTTCAATCTGTATTTTGGCGTTGAGTAGAGCTCTGTAAGTCAACTGGTTCAGTTGTGATGACAATTTCAGTGGAGCAAATATTGCTCCAAGAGATGTTGCCAATATGGGGGCTTTTCAGACACTAATTTCGTCTTACGTCAGAACAATAACATTGAAGAGTCTTCTCCTTCTTGTTTTCGGAGGTGCGGTGACGCAATGCTTGGGTTTGTTGACATACGTCGTACGCACGGCGTTCAGACCAAGCTTAATTAGGCTATTAAGCTGCCGTCTTAGGTAAGGACGCCCGGGTAGCGGCCCTTATTCCGAGCTGTCCTTACCTAAGGCAGCCCGGGTAGGAAGGGTTAAGGGGACATGGGCCGGTTTTCTGGACCACTTACTCCCTCATGTTTAGCCCCATTAGTTTTCAGATGTAAAGATGTTTGCCCATTGAGTTAGTCGATTTTAAGACCTTTCGCCCCATTTCTTCGTCAATGTTTAGACCTTTCGTGCTATTTAGATGTTGATTTTTTCCCTGGCGAACGATAGTGAGACTGTAATGTTGGAAGAATCGGCCTTTGGCCGGGACATTTTTCTTCCGAAAAATGTACAAATTAATCTAGAAGGTGGATCTAATGGATGTTTTTTTTTTAAATTTAATGGAGGTCTGGGGAGGAAACTAGAAAAATAATGAATACATGCAAAAATCGCCCAAAACGTGAACCATCCCCCCTTAAACGGTGATGTGACCTGCCTCAATGGAGCAAGAATTTCATGTTGGCTGCATCCGGCTTTGCCGGAGAAATTTTTCTATCGAAAAATGTACAAATTTAGTCAGCTGTCTAACTCATTATCCAAAATATGTTGGCTCGCTGTCACTCGCCAGGTATAAATTGACACCGGCATGGGGATACAAATCTTATAACAGTAGGTTGAATGGATACAACCCGGAGAGAGAAAAAAAAAAAATGCAGGTGACCCCCAGGAATTGAACAAAACTGTCTTAGGGCCATATGAATGGACTTGATTCAACAGTTTGGTATGTATGGTCGTGATTCAGAAGGGGCCAGAAAAATGTCTGGTTGAGGCAGTGGGAAAACCAATACACAGTTTTTGTGTTAAATAATAAAAATTGCTAGTGTAATACTTCATACACAAACAATATATATATACAGTATATTATACAGTATATATATATATATATATATATATATATATATATATATATATATATATATATATATATCTGGTTAATCTGCTCTACATAACTAACTAACTATATATATACTGAATATACATTTAGTAGCTCATTTAATAGTTCACATGTATTTATGAGATATACATAATATTTATAACTCGTGCTTGGCTGGGTGAGAATGAAATTAAATTAATTCAATCCAAGTTGCATGGGAATATATGTCAAAATCCCTGCATGGTACTCATACACATGTCCTACGACATGTGTATGAAATGGAATACTTTCTCCAAGTAGGATATCCCCTTCTCGTTATCGCTAAATGGCACGAAAGGTCTTGAATTTGACGAAGAAATGGAGCGAAAGGTCATAATATAGCCAAACTAATGGGGCGTCTAAAAATCTCAAACATGAGAGAAAAGGAGGTCTGAAAAATAACTTAAAATATCAGTAATTTATCTTCACAAGTCACAGTATTCAGATAGTTAAATTAACTTTGAAAAGTTGACAGAATGAATATAAACACCATTAGAGGAGGAGCACTTTATTGACAAAGTTTCGCAGTGACTTGAAGTTATCTGCGAAATGTTGTCAATAAAGTGCTCCTCCTCAAATGGTGTTTATATTCACTACTCAGATAGTTTCTAGTTAGTTTTTCTTAGTTGACAGTAAATTGTCATGTCTGCACTAAATTACTCGGCTATTACAAACATCTAGCAGCAAAATATGTGGCTAATTATGAAGGCATGGTATTCATGTTTAATTTTTTTACATTGATAATGTAAAATAATATACACTATATATACATCACTAAAGGATTACATTTTCCACCAGAAGAAAAAATAGGCTATGGGTTCCATGTTTCTAGTAACATAAGGATGGTAAGGATGGCTATGGTGATTTTAATGGGGATTTTTAGTACACATAAACAGCGATTTTGATCAGTTATTTTGTCTTTATATTGTCTTTGTCCCAGTTTTGGTCTGTTTAGTATGCAAGTTTTACATTTTAATTAATGAAGCACTGACTGAATACCTACTATATATCCTATAGTAAGAGAGAGAAGCGCTAATTAAATCTTTTGATCCCAGTTTGGTGCCGTAATAATTAAACTACGAGGCGATATTTAAATGTTGATGAATAGGGAGCTGTACCGAGGGGTAGACATAGAAAGACATGGGATCAGGTCATATAATCTGATCTCGAAAGTAAAAACCTGACAAGTAGGGTAGCCCTGAATAGTGCTACCTGGAAAGCTGCCATTAGGACGCGAGACTGAAACCATACCTCGTGTATGGTACAGTTTGCCGCACATATTCTATTCCATTGGGGTCGTGATTTGGCAAAGCTGCACCCACTTCCCCAATCCCCCTCCCTCACTCCAACTCCTATTGGTAGGAGATGGAATGAGGGAGAGGGGTTGGGGAGGTGGGTGCAGCTCTGCCAAATCACGACCCCAACGGAATAAAATATGTGCGGAAAACTGTACATGTAGAATTTATCACCACACTAAGAACAAGCTATATATCCAGTACCAGTATTGCTGAATGATTAATATGGGCATAGATATTTTGAGTATAAAGAGGATAACAACACCAGCGGCACCATTATGACAGAAGTTGCCAAAGCTGTTGTTGTTGTTGTTGTTGTTCCCCAAGCTGCCTGGCCGAACAGCCCCAAGGCCCCGAGTAAGGCCAAGGCCATAAACGAGCGACCCCACAGAACCCTCCCTGCCGACCACAATAAAGCCTGGGTGACCGAAGCCACTCCATGGCGGGGGCTGAGAGGGTGCGTAAACGCCCGGGAAACCAAAGCCCCACCCAGGGCCCTGTGCCCCTCAGCAATTATGAAGAGAACGTTGAGGGGCAAAGGAATAATGTGACGCTTTAGCTTCCAATCTTGGTAGATTGGGAGGTCAATCCACGGAAGAGACGCCGTCACTCGAGATCTAGAAAATATATAAGTAAAAGGAACAGTCAGAGTAAGCTATGGGTATGGCAGAGATCGCTCAGGTCTCACTCTGATAGACCAGCCCATCACCAAAGCTGTTACTACACATGGTCTCTATACAGGCTAAGTAATGATCGAAAGATGTGCTTTTTATAGGACATACATACAGTACATACAAACATAATATCACTTACAATATTGTTATGAACTATAAACTGAATAACAATATCAACTTGCATACTTAAAGAGTAAAACTATGATAAAAAAAACTTTATCTTTAATTACTGATAATTACTTGATTTTTGTATGTATATACAAAATTTATCTTTAATTACTGATAATTACTTGATTTTTGTATGTATCAAGCCCAATCCCCATCACTTTTCATTTTTTTTTTTTTTTTTTTTTAATCAAGCATTTTTTACTTGAAGTTTCTAATATAACCTCTGCTTACTGTTTGTCTGTATTTATTGATTGTTTATCTAATTCTAGTTCATTGTTCTTGTTAAAAGTTTACTCTTCATTCATATGTGTTATTACTTCTTAATATTTGGCTATTGTTCTACTCCATTTTATTATAGCTATGCACTTTTGATAGTATCAATTGCTTGCCTGTGTAATTGCCTTGTTTTATTGGTACTATACATATAGCGTATATAGGCCTATAGGATATCAGTTTGTAGGGGTCATTTGTCCATGCTAGGCTCACCTGATAGCACTATGTTTTGTGTGAATATATATTTTGTATTATTGTTCATATGTCAAATTGAAAATTTGTTTGTAGGGTGAAGGTGGGGTTTAACGAACATGGGGGTGAAACGAACAGTGTCCATAATTTCTGCCCTATCAATAATAAAATAGTTTCCCCAACACCTCAAAAGAAGAAAACGGAGCGCTTGAGGATGACGGGAAACTATTGTATACATCGCGACGGACAGAGTTTTCAGGTCAGTTTTTCTATTTTTTAGGTGATCGATGTAATATTTCGCGTTCTAATATAGTGCTTCTTGACTGTGAAAACGTGCTGATTCTAGTGGTGTGATGCTTAACCTCTGAAGTGCGCATGGGGGTAATTGGAAACGTCCCCCTGTGCTGACGTATTTGAGGTGTTTCCGCCACTAAAATATTCATTGTGCCATTAATAGCATTAATACTTATCCATATGCGCCTATTATGGGTTGATTATAAAGGTATTAACCTGAAACAACAATAAAACGAGTGAAAACAGCGTTTGGATGGTCAAAATCGGAGATATAGCCCGCGAGTTGTATAATGTATGGGTGAGGCAATCTGCTTTCCCGCCAATTTCCCCCAAGGCCACTGAGACACAGTCGATCGATACTCTCTCTCTCTCTCTTGCACTCGCTTGCTATCAGTGATGACCACACCCTCCAATCGGATTTCTAATGTTAGCACGAAAATATACCTCAGAATAAGGGAATAACAGGGAAAATAGGTGATAACTGAAGGAGAGGAGGAAAGTGGGGAAGGAGGGGAGGTAGAGGACTGAGATTTTGCATGGCCCAGGGGCCAAAAAAAAAATAAAAAAAAAATATATAAAAAAAAAAAAAAATTTCGATGTCAAAAGTTGATTTTTATTTTCTCTGACTCTTAAGAGTCTCCCCGCAGTGCGCCGGGGGAACTCTTAAGAGTCTCCCCGCAGCTCCCGGGTTAATAGTGAAATGTACTTAGCTGCAATGATATCTGGTGAGAAAGGCTTCCATTCAGACATTTCATTCAGCATCATGCATGTGTAAACATTGATGACACGAAGGGGGTGTAGCGATGGGGTGCGTACCGAACTGTTCGGTACACCACAAATTTAAATGGCGTTTAAGCCTCCAGCCCCGGCTATGTATTATATATATATTCCCCGAAATCCGGGGGTTTTAGCCGAAAAACGTCTACGCCTAGGCTACCGCATCTTTGTTATTTGGCTTGCTTCCGCATTCCCGCGCATCCCCAAGCGTAGATGTGTTTCGTACCTGTAGAATGGCGTTAAGTAGAGCTCTCTAAGTCAACTGGTTCAGTTGTGATGATGATTTCATTGGAGATAACTTTATGGCAAAAACAGACACTTTACACTACTTTTCGATACTTAACAATAACATACAGGCACACACGAGCAAGCGACGCACTCCTTCTTGTGGCCGGAGATGCGGGGCGTCGGTCCAGCCGGCTGTTGTTTACATGCGTCGGACGTACGCCTCGCACACCAAGCTTACAGGCTTTGAGCTCATGGGTGCCCTTGCGGGTAGCTCGGGTGTGTTTTTTATGGGCGTTCAAGAGCCCTTCCGGGTCTGATGGGTTAAAGACCAAAAAAAAAAAAAAAAATCCAAATAATACAAAAAGTACTTGGTTGTGTCGAGCTGGAGATAGAAGAAGGGAAGAATGTCGGATGTAAGGTGTTTTATGTTGGTAAAATCATAAGTTGTGACAGTATGAAAATAATATTTCTTTCTTGAGAATGTGCTCTAAAATTGGCAATAAAGACACTTTCAACATATATTTTATTTGAGATCACCAGTTTTTACAATCTCACTATGCATTTTAATAGTGAAAAGGGTGGTGTTTCGATCACTCCCATGCATTGTTCGGACCACCCCACTTTTTTTTAAATTCAATAAGTTGACCTTAACTACTACTTACACGATTAGTAAAAATCACCATGATAGGCCTTGACCCATAGTTTATTGTGATATAACTATTTTTCCATAAGTTTGTTACCTGATTTTTGGTGAATATTTTATCCACTAATAGTTCGTTACACCCCCACCTCACCCTATATGTTATTAGTTAGTATTGTTCAATGTGCAGCTTTGTGCATTAATTATCATATTATAGTGTAACTAGCATACATAGAATACTGTAACTTGAATTGTAGTTTCTATATGTATAATTTACATGAACTTCCCATTTGATAAATTCCTTGAACATGAATAGAGTATGTTAATATATGTGCTACTGGTTTGCCTGGTTAGCTAGGTTTCAAGATACAGACATGGGGAGATTGTACACACCAATCGAACAAGGAAATACCCAGGGGAGGCTTCATAGAAATGTGCTGAGGAGTTGCTAGAATTCCAGTTTCGTTTTTTGGGCTTCCCTCACCGTTTCTGTTTGTGGCTCACCCACATACAAAGTAATCCAGCTAGCCCTCACAAACAACTCCTCCTATTAACCTCTGAACTGCGCATGTGGGTAATTAGAAACGTCTGCCTGTGCTGACGTATTTGAGCTGTTTCCATCACTAAAATATTCATTTGACCATAAATAGCATTAATACTTATCCATATGCGCCTATTATAGGTTGATTATAAAGGTATTAACCTGTTACAACAATAAAACGAGTGAAAACAGCGTTTGGATGGTCAAAATCGGCGATACAGGCAGTGAGTTACATTAATGTATGGGTGAGGCAACCTGCTTTCCCGCCAATTTCCCCCAAGGCCACTGAGACACTGTCGATCGATACTCTCTCTCTCTCTCTTGCACTCGCTTGCTAACAGTGATGACAATGCCCTGCTTGCAACTCGCTAATGTTAGCACGAAAATATACCTCAGAATAAGGGAATAACAGGGAAAATAGGTGATAACTGAAGGAGGGGAGGAAAGTGGGGAAGGAGGGGAGGTAGAGGACTGATATTTTGCATGGCCCAAGGGCAAAATAAAAAACAAATAAAAATCGATGTTTAAAATTGATTTTTTTTTCTCTGACTCTTAACCCGGCAAGCGCGATAGGCCTCACGGAAGGCTTCCTATAGGGAACGCGATAGGCCTCACGGAAGCAAGACCATAAAAAAAGCCTTCCAAAAAAAAAAGGGCCTATCAAAACAAAGGATTTTGTCTCTAGGTGAGATAATTCCCCTCTAGTACTCATCCATGTGTTTCTCACCCCTCCCCCTTCCCTCCTTCCCCACCTTATTCCCCCCTCCTCAATTATCACCTATTTATCCTCTTATTATCATCATTTATCGGTTATTTTTCTCTCCCGCGATAATGTAGCACAAGTGGGTTGCATAAAAGATCGTTATGCAACACCCAGACACCGGCACACACCGCCCCGCTCGTCTCAGTTGACTCCCAGACAACGAGAGGGGAGGGCTGCCTGTGGCTCTCTCTCGCCTGAGATTATGACCGGGTGGCCAATATCTTCGTTTTTCACCACCCAAATGCTTTTCCCACTTATTTTAGCACTCTTGAAGGTTCATATATACATCATATATGTAAAATAAAAGCATACCGAAAACAAATAATGCTTTATATTGTAAATATAACAAATTCTGTCAGAATCCAGGGCTAGAAATGCACAAATAACTACCCTAGCACCTAGGTCTATATCGCGCTTGTCAGGTTAAGAGTCTTCCCACAGTCCGCCGGGGGAACTCTTAAGAGTCTTCCCGCAGTTCCCGGGTTAAGTACATTACACTTTGTAATGCCCTCGAAAATGTCCCGCACCCACAATAATACTAACCCGAGTTGACGTCAGGTATAGCGTAAAATAGTCGTAGATGGTAAGTCCAATAAACTCATCACGTGATAACACCACGAGACTATCACCTGGTTCTTAAAAATCGGACTAAGGTTGCTATACTTTTAGTACGTCCGTGGTAGTACAGTGGGTTAGCGCGCGGGCCTGGTGGTGATGGTGGTGCGTCACTAACCAGGGTTCGAACCCCACCCAAGGCATCTCAAAACCTGTGGTTTTTTAGGAGGGTTAAATTCCCTTCAGAGGTTCGTACCCCGCGCCAGGTACCACGAAAGGTTGATCCTAAAGGTAGCCTGGGGATAAATTCCCATTCCTATTTAACCTGGAAAAACCTAGCATAACATTGGCGGCAGCGGTGGTTCTTGATTCGGATAAAAGGTTGCATTACACTGCAAGTTTGGAACAGTAGAAGCATGGCAACATCGCGAAATTTTCAGCCACTCGCACGCATTCCCAAGTATGATGTAAACACGTATGATATCACCACTTACTTAGACATAATAAAGCCAGTGTACGATGTGGTACTTCATAATGACCGCGAAAAAATCGCCGTTGCAATTTCGCATATTATACAGTTGGGAGAAGCCGTTTCCCAACTTGTTGATAAGCCTACCTTTAAAGAATTTATTCGCCAAACTGTGACACAGTGTACGCCAGAGTTTTCCTGGAACCAGTTTCGATCCTTCGTGATCCGGACCTTAGATCCACTTTTGGGTTCCCCCGTCGCCCCCAAAATAATAAAAGTCGACGAGATCAAGTATGAAGGGGATATAAATGTGACCCTCATACAACTCTACAGATACGTGAGGACCACGTATAGCTATGAAGATTACGACCAACAAAATGAACTCTTATTCACCGCATTGTTAAACATCCTCCCACCCCACATCACCGCCCATCTCGACCCGTATGGCTTATTCGAAGAACATATGCTCTCCATCAGAGAAGAATGCCTACTCAGTTCGTTTGAATCCCCTATCCAACCCTTCAGCCCCTATCCAAGACTCCGTGCACCCTTCCAAAATGACTTCCGGTGAAAGTCCAACCCCAGTGCACTCTTCCTTACCTCTATCCTCTCTGACCATCCCTAAATTTTCCCCTGCCCAGCCATCCACCAACGATCATCTTCCATCAATTGTGTTACCCCATAAACCCCATCCTTTTTCTATGCATGTCAAACAAACCCACCAATCCCAGATAACCTCTAACCAGACCGTGACTGCCACCAAGAAGATTCCCAAAATTCGTCCTGTTAACAACCCCAAATCAATAAATCAGTCCTCTACCAATAACCCCTGTTCTACACCTAACTCTTCCCCCACCAACCCTCCGCAGCCCCCCCAACAAGCCCCGTATTCTAGCTATGCCTACCTATGTAGGCCTACCACACCATATTTTCCCCATGACCCCAGAAAACAAACCCACCAACCCCAGATAACCTCTAACCAGACCGTGACTGCCACCAAGAAGATTCCCAAAATTCGTCCTGTTAACAACCCCAAATCAATACATCAGTCCTCTACCAATAACCCCTGTTCTACACCTAACTCTTTCCCCCCCAACCCTCCGCAGCCCCCCCAACAAGCCCCGTATTCTAGCTATGCCTACCTATGTAGGCCTACCACAACATATTTTCCCCATGACCCCAGAAATGTTCAGCTATTCCCCCACCAACAAAATTTCCCTTGTGACAGTTTTCCGTCAGTAGCTTGTGACAGTTTTCAGTCAGTAGCTCCCTTCCACCCCCACACAATTCACACCCCTAGAAAACTTCGAAACCCCACACTTGACTCGCCCTCTCATGTCAAACAAACTCACCAATCCCAGATAACCTCTAACCAGACCGAGACTGCCACCAAGAAAATTCCCCAAACTCGTCCTGTTAACAACCCCAAATCAGTACATCACTCCTCCCTCAATAACCCATGTCCTATGCCTAACTCTGGCCCCACTAATCCTCCCCAGTCCCACATAACCTTTAACCAGACCGAGACTGACACCAAGAAAATTCCCCAAATTCGTCCTGTTAACAACCCCAAATCAATACATCAGTCCTCTACCAATAACCCCTGTTCTACACCTAACTCTTCCCCCACCAACCCGCCGCAGTCCCCCCAACAAATCCTGTGTTCTAACTCGCTCACCTCTCACCACCCTGACCCTCCCACACGCGCCGTTAATCCTCCCCTCACGCGTGACGACCTAGGGACCCAACCATGTTCCCCCCCTTCCCCCAGAAATGCTCAGCCATTTCCCCACCAACAAAATTTCCCTTGTGACAGTTTTCCGTCAGTAGCTCCCTTCCACCCCCCCACAATTCACACCCCTAATAAACTTCAAAACCCCACACTTGACTCACCCCCTCATGACAGACAAACCCACCAATCCCATATAACCTCTAAACAAACCGTCACTGCCACCGACACACCCCACCACTCTGATCCTCCCACACGCGCCGTTAATCCTCCCCTCACGCGTGACGACCTAGGGACCCAACCATGTTCCCCCCCCTTCCCCCAGAAATGCTCAGCTATCCCCCCACCAACAAAATTTCCCTTGTGACAGTTTTCCGTCAGTAGCTCCCTTCCACCCCCCCACAATTCACACCCCTAATAAAGTTCGAGAATTCTTCACTGACGAGCAGTTGGCCGTGATATATAAAAGTCATGTGCGTTCTCAGATGGATTACTGTTCACCTCTGTGAGGTGGAAGTGGAGTGGTTGCATTGAGGTAGTTGGACAAAATTCAAAATAAAGCTATTAGATTAATCAATAACCCTGCAATCACACAGGACCTTCCTACATTATCCATACGAAGAAACGTTGCATCCCTTGCATTATTCTACAGATATTTTCACAGCAATTGTTCCGAGGAACTTGCTTCAATTGTGCCGCCTCTCCACATCTTTCCCCGTAGAACTAGGGCAGCTGAGAGCGCCCATGAATTTACACTTTCTCCTCCACAATGCAGGACTTCTGCTTATCAGAATTCATTTATCCCCAGAGCTACTACTCTTTGGAATTCACTTCCCTCGAATTGCTTTCCACAAACTTACAATCTACAAATGTTTAAATCCAGTTGTTACAAACATTTTATGAATGGAGTGACCTTTAGGCACCCTCCGTTCATTGTCTCTTTTAAAAAAAAAAAAAAAAAAAAAAAACCCACACTTGACTCACCCCCTCATGACAGACAAACCCACCAACCCCAGATAACCTCTAAACAAACCGTCACTGCCACCGACACACCCCACCTCTCTGATCCTCCCACACGCGCCGTTAACCCCTCCCCTCACGCGTGACCCCCACCAAAGTGATTTCCCCCCCCCTCATGCGTACCGAACACCTGCTCACCAGTCGGTCCCCCACCATCATGAGCCCAGCTAAACTTTCAACCTCCACCAATTCCCACCCTGCCAGCCTAACCTCTCACGACCACATTCAGAACGAACAATCACCCCTGTACATAACCCCTACCTCCTTTTTCCCCCCTATCTTACCCCCTTCTTCACCGTTACCCCACCCGCCCCAAATGATCCCGCTCGACAAAATACCACTCCCATCCCAATCCAACCACAAAACTTTTTCCACCTTGGCTAAAACCCAAAATACTCTCTCTCTCGCCCCAAACAACACAATCAACCTCTCAACTTCAACCACTCCTCGAAATCCCATCCATGTCTCTCCCGAAAATAAAATCAGTCCAAATTCAACCCCTCTCAAACCACAACCCTGCCTGCCCAGACCCCCCCCACCATCTCCCTATCAAATCCCCACACCCCAAACCTCCAAACCACCCGATCATAGTAAACTCTCAACCTTCAGCCTTACTCACCCTTCCCCAAACCCCACTCACGACCACAACTCTCTACACAATTCAACCCCTCCCCAGCACCAACCTCTTCCGCAACAACAACCCCGACTCGACCTGCCCGTTTCATCTTTAAAACCCCCCTATCACTACCCCCGACCGAAACCACTTAGACCCCCCTCCAAAAACTGGCCCCGGGCCAGCTCGCCCCCAGACCCACATTCCTAACGACAGAACTAACGGTATATCCACCCCGCCCTTCCAAAGTGAAAGTGAAACCCCAAGGTCAAAGCCACAACCACCACCACCCCCTATTACCAGACCGTCACCCAGACTAACGGCGACCCTAAATAACCCCCCCTGATGATGATGAGGATATTATTGTACTTAATTTTTTTTTATTGTTTTCAATTCCTAAGCGATTGGGCATGATTCTATAAATTTACATGTTTTCCATATACTGTATATATTATATTTTTTCCCTTAGTCATACTACTTTTCTTGTTAACCTACACTTTTCTGACTATCTTTTAAATTTGCTTTATACATTGTTAAACACTTTACCTCTTCTTAATTTCCTGTGTTATTCATTATCTGTTCTTTCTTAAATTTACATGTTTTCCATATACTGTATATATTATATATTTTTCCCTTAGTCATACTACAGTAGGGTCCCGCATAAAACGTGTTCGCATAAAACGAGTCTCGATTAAAACGACCTAAAATATTAATATTTAATTTTCGATCAGAACGAATGTGATCACATAAAACGAGTCCGCCGCCAAAGTGGGGCAAATCCGAGGAGTTTTCATATAGAGCGCCGAAATATCGTACAAAACGTACGAAATATCGTTCGCTTTGTACAAAAAAATTCGCTTACAGTGAACATTGACGATATTGCGCCACCAAAATGCTGTGTTCACATAAAACGAAATCGCATAAAACGCCCTCGTTTATCGACCATAAACTCGTTTTATGTGAGACCCTACTGTACTTTTCTTGTTAACCTACACTTTTCTGACTATCTTTTAAATTTGCTTTATACATTGTTAAACACTTTACCTCTTCTTAATTTCCTGTGTTCTGAATTATCTGTTCTTTCTTAAATTTACATGTTTTCCATATACGATATATTATATATTTTTTTCCCTTAGTCATACTACTTTTCTTGTTAACCTACACTTTTCTGACTATGCTTCTTTTTACTTTACCCTTGAGGCTCGAGGACGAGCCTATAATGAAGGAGAGGGAAGTAAAATGCCCCAGAACGAGAAGCCCACCACAGAAGCCACGAACGAACACCACACAAACACCCAAAGGAAAGGTCCACAGAACGAAAGGACCAGCTGACCGAGCCAGCCAATTCAGACAGGCCCAAGCCCGCAGGGCTAAGCAGCTCCAGGCCGCACCTAGATACCTTTTCTAAACTGACCATTTTCCACACCTCACGTACACTACCCCTCGTGTCCTAACTACAAAGATGATGAACAGGAATATACATTCATATTAAAAACACCCATGCCCTGTCCCGACGTTGAGCCAATGCCAACACATCAGACAGCCATAATTATATCTATGTATGTTCTTACATCCAAGAAGTAGATGTTATATATCTTAGAAGTTAAAACACCCACGCCTGTCCCTAGACCTTGTATATCATTTCCCATGACGAGTATAGATATATGTAACCCGTGCTCAGTCGCCCCCTTGCATTGTTCCTCTAGTAACTAAGTGTCTCTAATATTAACTGCCACCAGTATTGATACTTGATACGATATAGCGGCACTGTCCTTGTGTCGTATTGTGCCAAGTACAGATCAACCAGGTTTCATCACCTTATTAGGACGACGACTATAATGTCATCGTTCATCGATGTATGCAATCCTTAGTTTAAGTATTAATATTAACATTCCCTAACATCTTGTCTTGCCAGACTAAGCTTCTGAAGACCCATCGCCCCATAAATCTATGTATTCAATCCTTAGGTTAAGTATTTCTATCCGCCATTGTGTTCACCTTTTTCCATTTACTTTTCCACAATTGTCATACGTCTTCCCCTTGCCTCCTTCGTATCCACAGTCCACACTACGCCAATTTACTTCGTGTCATACACCTCTTACCCCAACCAGAGATTGTATAAGATAACCTGGTTACCAGTATCTGTCATAAGTACCCCGAAACAATAACTAAGTACCCCTACGAACTGCCGCTGTTGTTGGTATATTTATATTTAATAGAAAACGCAGTTCCCAGGGCCAACTAATAGTATCCATAACCCCTCGGACTGATCACATAACTCTATCTTTTCCAGACTCATATACCACCCCATAGTTGCATTCCCCGGTAGCATTTGGCTAACGTATTCTACTGCCTTTTCAAACTTCCATATCAACTGCAGCCTAATGCCACCCCCACGCCCAGAGACCTTAGGGTCAAATTCCCCTATAGCCCCCCTGCACTCCTCCCCTCTCATTATAAGACCCCGCACTTCTCTACTCTTGTCCGACCTAGCCTCTCTCATACCTCTTGAAGATCCTTGAATTGTCCGTTGCTAACGCTCTCCAACCTTTTATATATATACTCCTATCCAGCCTACCTTCACTTAGTAGGCCAGAACAACATTAGAACTTTACTAGCCCCTTGCATGCCATCTATTCTCTTACAACCCATTCACAACCCTGCACCCAATGGTCGTCGGTGCGAGGCTAGCCGCCTCGCCAGTAACCAGAGCTGGGCACCACAAACAAAAAGTCAAGTCAGCAAACACAAATCAGCAAACCCAGAACATAACTTCAGCAAACACAAATGTGCAAACCTTGTGAAATTTCTAGTCCTCAAATGCAAATATGCAAACGCAAACCATTTTTTATTAATTTTAAATTTAAACTACAGAATCAAGGGTAAATCAATAAATTCAATCTCTAATGTCAATAAATATATATATTTACTTAAATATAATGTTGTCCAACTTCCATGGACCTGAAGGATATACATACAGGCTTTTAAAGCTTGGAAATTGCTGTAAATTGCCAAAACATTCCGGAACGTCACCCGCAGTGAAAGGGTTAATATATATAGCATAGGCCACTTAGTTTGCCCACATGGGCAGTAAAACGTTGGGGCAACTTGTTTATGGGAGAGTGCTTCAGTAATAATCAGTATTCGCAATTCCGCACCATTCAGGAGGTACGCCGGATCACAGAGGTGCAAGGAGGCAATTTATTCGTGGTCGCCCCTTTGGGAATGGCAATAGGCTATATATGCCTAGATAGGTCTACTTTAGATAGATTAAGTAATTTAATAGAAAGTAGCCTAGACCTATTAATTTTAATGCTCAGAATAAAGGCCTAGCTTCAGATCAAAATTTAATAAAATTTTATTGTAGGCTAAATTTAGTCTAGGCCTATATGATACTTTCAAAATTAACACTTTCTACTTGACACTAATAAAATGAGTGTGATTATAGGCCTAGGCCTATACATAGAAGTTAGAACATGCAATATTTAGCCTAGGCCTACATGCTTTGAGGCATTTTGATGGAATTAGTGACTGATTATAGTCTAGACCTAGGCCTAGGCTATATATTAAAGTTAGAACATGCAATATTTAGCCTACATGCTTTGAGGCATTTTGATGGAATTAGTGATTATAGCCTAAACCTAGGCTATATAATTTATATAGAAGTTAGAACATGCAATATTTAGCCTACATGCTTTGAGGCATTTTGATGGAATTAGTGATTATAGCCTAGACCTAGGCTATAGGCTATATATAGAAGTTAGAACATGCAATATTTAGCCTACATGCTTTGAGGCATTTTGATGGAATTAGTGATTATAGCCTAGACCTAGGCTATATAATTATATAGAAGTTAGAACATGCAATATTTAGCCTACATGCTTTGAGGCATTTTGATGGAATTATTGACTGATTATAGCCTAGACCTAGCTAGCCTATATATATAGAAGTTAGAAAATGCAATATTATTTAGCCTACATGCTTTGAGGCATTTTGATAGGATTAGGGTAGCCTAGGCCTAGCCTAATAAAATTACTTATATAGTAATTAGCCTATAGGCCTAGGCTATAATTATTTAGAAGTTAGAACATGCAATATTTAGCCTACATGCGTTGAGGCATTTTGATGGGATTAGTGATTATAGAGCTAGGCCTAGGCTATATAGCCTAGCCTATATAGAAGTTAGACTTAGCCTAGGCCTACATGCTTTGAGGCATTTTGATGGGATTAGGGTAGCCTAATAACATTAGTTTAGGTTAAAAATTAACAAGCTATCAATCAAATTAACGATAGCCTAACTTTATAATCTTAAATTAGGCTAGATTATAAAGTTATAAAGCCCTTCTCCAGAGACATCTTCTTGGTAATTACAGGCCCATAAGTTTCTAGGTGGGGCCAGGGGTGGCTTAGGTCCTCGATTTCTGCATGCTCTGCAGCATCACTGTCAGATGATGGTGGTGAACTGCTCCCCATGCTGTTGGCAGCTGCGGTAGGCATGATGGTAGACTCCATGTTCACTTCAATAGGCCGAAAATATAAACAAAGTTGAAGTGCTAGCAGGTTGGACTGCTGTGTGTTGTAGGTGTTAGCTCGACGCTTGCTACTAAGTAAGTGAAGAAACCGTGAATCGTGAAGAGCCGATGTATAGGCCTAGATTCCAGAACACAGGTAGTTGGCTTGGTCACATGACTTTTTTTGGCTGGAGCTGCAGGAGCGGCCCAGGGCTGGCTGGCGGCTGGAATGTTTATTTTGCGGACTCGAGGTTTGCAACATGGAGGTACTTTCCAGAGCTTCAAACCCGCAAATAGGCAGCCATTTTGACGCCAACGCTAATTCGCCAACAAAATGACACTTCCGCCATGGCGGAATTGGCTATTTGCGGAAGTGTTGGCTAAAGTGCCCAGCTCTGCCAGTAACTAACTTCTATTGCCATACTTCCAGATAAATGTGGCAGAGTTAGCAACCCAGTCTCCACCACATCCAGCAAACCCTACAATAAACAACCAGCCGAGTAAAACCAGCTAGCTAAGGCACCTTCGGTTTTGGTATTAAGGACGCCCACATCTGTCTCATACACGGAGGGTTATTACAAACACTGGTGATATGGCAAGCCCCTAGCCACAGCCGCCGGACGACTATCACAGAGAGAGGGCGCCCAGCTCCCCCTTTTTGCCCACCCGAGGAGGGAGACCCCCACCCCCGCGGAGGTATACCTGGCCCCTGTTTTGACTTCCGAGTCATTGCCAGGTAGCACAGGAATTCTTCCTATCGATGAACTAACCATGCATGATTAACACCTTTACTAACCTCTATTAACTCACAATAAACCATTTACCTTTCTTGCATACTCTGATCACTAAATTAGCACCTCAGCTATACCATAGAATGAAGATTGAACAATCTAAGAGAGACGCTCGTATCACAGCTGTCCCCATCCTCCTCGCAAAGTAGATCCAGTCTCTCTCCCCTAAATACTTCCAGTATAGCCAAAATAGTACCTCTTACTAAGGCTCAGTTATATGAAAATATAAAGGCTTCCTATAGCCATGTGCCACAACAGTAAATACCATCTTACCTAGTCCCCATATCTATTGAGAGCTCAAATAAGTCCATAAGACTCGAGATCCCTACTGTCTACAGGGTCCAGAACCGAGCCTATAAATCTAGCTCCCGCCCCCAGTCAAATCAGTTGAAAGCTAGACACCAACCAGGGGTCACTACCCTGCAGTTAACTTCTAGCTCTGCCCTTGTGTTGTTCCGGAGTGAGATCCCAGAGCCGGCAGACTCCGTGGCAGATTTGGATAGAAGGACCTGCCCACGTATTTTGAGAACTTCGCACATATGGGCCCCCTGGACGGCCGCGGAACCAGTCGTTAGCCCCCAACATCATGGACGCAAGATAACCAGGACCAGACCCATCAGATACTACCCAAGATTCCCTTTATCAGTACTACATATTACTGTGCTGTTTAGAGATTCACTAATTAATATTTCTACGAAGTGGCTATCTCTTTGCCCCAGTATAATTCATATAACCATTCAATTAGGAAGTGCTAAGCGTATCAGTGTTCAATAATTAACAGGCGATACTAACTCTCGTAATCAACCATATATCCAGATATTATTACCTAGAAGGAAACTCTAGTGATATCTGAATGTTCGCCCACTGATTTGCGTTCTATGTATTTCTGAGACAAGAATATAAAACTTAGATCAGTACCCCCTGAGGTTACTAGAATTCCCGTGCTCTAAAATACGCGTGTCTAATCTAGTCTGTGAACTACTACTTGTGCACCAGAGCTACCAGTAATAAATCTAACAGTGAATATGATTCTATAAGTAACATTGATGGTCTTCGGTATATAAACCTGTTGAATTAAAGCCAGTGCGGGCGGGTGCCCAACCCCGAAAGGGATTGAAATAGGGGAGCTATCCCCCCGCCAAACGCGGCTTTCTAGGGCCTTTCCTAGCTGATGCTAAGAGGATTGGGTTCTAGTCATATGGTGATGGGCTGGTCTATCAGAGTGAGAACTGAGCGATCTCTGCCATACCCATAGCTTACTCTGACTGTTCCTTTTACTTATATATTTTCTAGATCTCAAGTGACGGCGTCTTTTCCGTGGATTGACCTCCCAATCTACCAAGATTGGAAGCCAAAGCGTCACATTTTTCCTTTGCCCCTCAACTTTCTCTTCATAATTGCTGAGGGGCACAGGGTCCTGGATGGGGCTTTGGTTTCCCGGGCGTTTCCGCACCCTCCTGAGCTCCCCGCCATGGAGTGGCTTCGGTCACCCAGGCTTTATTGTGGTCGGCAGGGAGGGTTCTGTGGGGGCGCTCGGTTATGGCCTTGACCTTGCTCGGGACCTTGGGGCTGTTCGGCCAGGCAGCTTGGGGAACAACAACAACAACAACAACAACATTAAAGCCAGTGATCAGAAGATTAATACCTGAACGTTGGAAGTGGGAGACTAGGCTCCATCCAGATCCACTTATGCTAGTGTTGTTCGATTCTATTATATTGTCTTGCACGAGTATTATGTAGTGGTATATAAATAAACGTGATCATGTAACTTGCTACCATGTGTTTCTTGTGTTCTCTATTCCTCATATCTTGTATTGTGCATGCAGCCTTACATACCCAGTCATTTAGAACTCACATTACCCAAGTTAAACCTGTAGAAAAACAGGGCATAACATTGGTGGCAGCGTGGTGTAATGCCCTCGAAAATGTCCCGCACCCACAATAATACTAACCCGAGTTGACGTCAGGTATAGCGTAAAATAGTCGTAGATGGTAAGTCCAATAAACTCATCACGTGATAACACCACGAGACTATCACCTGGTTCTTAAAAATCGGACTAAGGTTGCTATACTTTTAGTACGTCTGTGGAAGTACAGTGGGTTAGCGCGCGGGCCTGGTGGTGATGGTGGTGCATCACTAACCAGGGTTCGAACCCCACCCAAGGCATCTCAAAACCTGTGGGTTTTTAGGAGGGTTAAATTCCCTTCAGAGGTTCGTACCCCGCGCCAGGTACCAGGAAAGGTTGATCCTAAAGGTAGCCTGGGGATAAATTCCCATTCCTATTTAACCTGGAAAAACCTAGCATTTCACACTTATTTCCAATACACAAACTAATACAAAAAAGAAGATAACAATATATATATATATATATATATATATATATATATATATATATATAAATAATAATATATAGAATAAAATAGCGACTATCACTTTCAACTTTGGGGGAGACACTAGTTGCGGAATTAGTCTCCATAGTTCCCACTAGGCTCTTGGGAGTCAATAAATGGCCAAAACAAGACAAGTTCCAGCAAATTTCCTGAACTGTATTCCTTTAACCCCTTAACCCTCCCGCCCCGGCTACGCATTACATAAATATTCCCCGAAATCCGGGTGTTTTGGCCGAAAAACGTCTAGGCTAGGCTACCGTATATTTGTTATTCTTACTGCTTCCCGCATTCCCACGCATCCCCAAGCGTAGATGTGTTTCGTACCTGTAGAATGGCGTTAAGTAGAGCTCTCTAAGTCAACTGGTTGAGTTGTGATGATGATTTCATTGGAGATAACTTTATGGCAAAAACAGACACTTTACACTACTTTTCGATACTTAACAACAACATACAGGCACACACGAACAAGCGACGCTCTCCTTCTTGTGGCCGGAGATGCGGGGCGTCGGTCCAGCCGGCTGTTGTTTACATGCGTCGGACCGACGCCTCGCACACCAAGCTCACAGGCTTTCAACCACTGGTACAATGTTGTACCACCCGGGTTCCTCGTGTCAAAACAAAATGGTACACACGTGTACCAGCCGGGTTTGAAGGGTTAAAGAGCGGCGCTCGACTTAAGTCGTGCACCAATTTGCAGCAAGTTAGGAGCATTATTAAGGCTTTTAAAGGGTTAAAATCAAGTGCAAATGGCCGGGAGAGCAGCGGGCCAGACAGCCGACTCCCAGGGCTTACCGACGCCCATTAACTCATGTTCCCTGTGTTCTCGAGAGGCCGGCAGTGTAGCCAGTAGTGAGCATAGCTGGGAAAAATATACCGATATATGCTAAACTTCCATGTTCGTGGCACCACTGCAAGAGAACCACGAGTGCTACGTAGCTCGTTCTGGTCTCATTTTGAAGCTTTTGGTGCCTATTTTTTTGCTAAATAAAAAAAAATTCATGCAGATGCTTGATGTATCATGCAGGAGGGCATGAATATGCCCAAATGAGCCCAAAACACCCCGCTAGACAAGGGTTAAAATGTAAAACTTGCAAACTAAACAAACCAAAATTGGGACACGGACAATATAAAGTCAAATTAAATTATCAAAATCGCTATGTGGAAACAACGCTTACTAAAATGAAAATTATTAAATAAAAGAACACAATCCACCACATAGGGTGTACATTACTACATGAGCAAGTTAATCTGTTTCCCAAGCAAACTAATCGCACATATAACAACGCACTATCGTCACGTTAAAGGAATTAGTCAAGTTTGGGAAGTCCGGGACGTTCTGGTAAATTTTACTAAACTCTGCATGAATAAAGAAACTACATGTTAAATGTCAAAATATTATTTAAAATCAAATTTGCAACATGACAAGACATTAACAATAGTACAACATACAAATATTGATAAGATATCTATACTATTACAAAATAATATATAAAATACAGTACAGCACTCACTAACGATAGTGCTATCGGGTAGGTACCTGTAAGCATAGCATGCTTATTAGCATTAGTATAGCATTGGTATAGAGACAAATAATTGCAAAATATGAAGTAACAACAGATTTAAAGAAAGAGTACTCTTTTAACAAGAACAATCAATTTTAAAAATCATCAATATTAATATTAATAATAGAAAAAGAAAAAGATAAACAATAAATACAGACAAAAAACAATAAATACAGACAAAAAGTAAGCAGAGGTTATACAAGAAACTGCAAGTTAAAAATGCTTGATTAAAATTATTGATGTCAAATTTTAGAATACAGTCACAATAATTGACCCTAAAAAGATTAAATTTATGGAACAATTTACTTGCCTCAAAACCTCTGTCTACTAAGAGTCTGTATAGTAACCTAGCTCTAGCCCAAAAGTCATCTACTTTAGTGCAGATTTTACAAAATCTTATTAACTGGGAATAAAAACAATTATAAGTTATTTTACTATCGATATTACTACTAGGGAAAGGAAAGTTTATTACGTTAAAATTAAAATCATCAACTTTGTGATATACTTTAAGTATGCACTGTTCATTAACACCTTACGAGCGGCCTAGGCGGTATATAATATGTAGCCACCAGCGGGGTGTTTTTACCCAAAATAGGGCTGTTTACGTGATCATTTTCATGCCTAAATAAGACCCAGAGCGTAAAACAAGTATCTATCCCTGAAAGGGCATAAACAGAGCTTTCCAATGACACCATAACGATCCTTTTATGATGGCTAGTTTTCTTGCAACAACCGTGCAACGCGAGTGCAAAAAGCATGTAATTCGGCACTTTCCCCATACAATTCCGTATATAGCGAGTGAGAGAGGGAGGGAGGAGGTGGGATTCGTGTCAGTAGGTTCGCCGCGGTGGTCTGGAGCAGTCATATGCTCGCTACTCTCCTGCCACCACTTGTCTCTCTCTCTCAGCAACATTACGTGCTGAAATTGCCACACGACCTATGTCGAGCGCCGCCAGATAGTCCAGATTTATTATACTCGACTTATGTTGCGCCCCGATAGTTATGGGTTAACAATCTCTATATTTATATCAAGAAAATTTTCAACTTTATAATTTACGTTACATTGTGTGAGGGGAATAGAATTAGGGTAAATAAGTTTAGCAACTTGATTAAAATTGAACAAATTGCAAACGAGAATATCATCAATATATCTACTATTATTACTTAACAATTTAGCAAGTGCTAATTTTTCTGGGATTTTATTTTTCTTGCTACTGTCAACTAAGTCTTTTATATATTTAAATTCTAAAGCAAGCAAGAATAAGTCTGCAATTAAAGGGCTAGCATTTCCACCCATAGGAATTCCTAATATTTGTTTGAAAATGTAAGGCCCGAATCTAACATAAGTATTGAAAAGGAGGAATTTAAGGGCATCTTTAAGTTTAGTTCTATCAAAATATACAGAACTAGTGGGAGTAGAGCTAAGTGATGCATTATTAAAATATGTATAAACATTTATGAAATAATTACCATTCCTAACGAACCTGTCAAAGTGCTAATCTATAATAAAGCAAAGCTCTGAATATACTAAATCTACAGGCAAATTGGTATGCAAAGTTGAAAAGTCGAAGCTATGTACCGAGGTAACTTTCGGCATGGTATTTATTTTATCAATAACTTCTAACGAATTGTCAACACTCCAATAATAGTTAATGCTAATTCTTCTCATGATGGTATTACAATATCTTTTATGAGTACTTTTAATGTATTTTAAGCAATTCTCACACTCAACAGTCCCAAGACAACATAACCTGGTTTGTCACCTCGTCGTATAAAGCTACTAAAAGTGAGTATATGGAAAGAACTGGTTAACTTTGGCAGGCAACTCGTTGAAGAAACAAGTAAACCCTGGACAGGAACCCCTATTACCTATTCTTTATGACGTGTCTGTCATAACTTTAAACAGATTTGAGCAATTTACCTTATGTTTCTGCCATTTGGAAGAGTCCAACAACAATAGTGTGTGGAAATGTACATCCCATTTTCTCCAGCCCTCCCAGAGTTTAGCAAGGGGTTATAATTTGACTCAAAATATATACACAGTATATATAGTATAGAGTATTAGAACTTGGTGACGATAGTGAAGGGGTCTGGTGTGCGATAATCTACTTACTTAATTTCACTCCAACACCAAACACCTCCCAATGAAATTAATGAAAGCATGTGATCCTCCCGGGATTCGAACCTGCGATACCACATACAAATTTTAAACACTAACCATTACACTACCAAGACAGTACATGACTACGAATGACTACGATTTTATATCCATTTATCGAATACTGGATATCAATCTAATCATGTACTCAGACCCAACTGCACACTGAATAGCGCAATGTTTAAGTGAAAGGAAAGAACAATTTATGGGGCACAGATCTCTAAGGACCGACCTCGTTAGCTTTGGGTGACCAGGACTCACGTGCATGTATGTATTCCGTAGCAGATTCTTCCATAATGGTAGAAATAATAGCTCGATTACTCTAGTCCTTTTTGAGTTGTAGAGGTTAGTGGTCAATATTTCTGGCCTAAATTGCAAATAATGAATAGACTATAAACTGCATGTATTGTATATAATTTAAGATAATCCAACGGTAATAACAATAACATTATTTCATAGTATAGAAATCAACAAGAGTAAGTGATAAACCAATGTCGTTATGCAAATAAAATTGCAGACAAATTTAATTGCAGCCAAACTAAATACAGATGAACAAAATTCAAACAAACCAAATTGCAGACAAACCAAATTGCAGACGAACCATATTTCAGAAGAACCATATTGCAGACGAACCATATTGAAGAAGAAATAAATTGCAGAAGAAATAAATTGGAGAGGAACCAACTGCACAAAATAAAACTAACTTGTAAACCTTGTAACTGACTTTTCACAATTTTGCTGAGTGAGAGGTAAATGAAAAATAACTTGGGCGAATGATTTAAAACTCTTGGCTAACAGAGCATGCATCTTAAACTAATGAGGGGGAAATGGTGAGTGTAGTGAAGAGGTCGGGAAAATCATAAATCTCCTATTGGCGTTTCTCCATGATGTAGCACCTCTTCAGTTTGGGGGTGTTGTTAGTGTTAGAAGTCATGTTTTAACACCCTCCACTGTTGTCTAGCTCATTTGTCCACATTGGCTATTTTGTCTGTAGTTAGGGGGATTTTGAGCTTTTAATGCTTTCCCCAAACCCTAAAAATTATGAAACACACCCTCAACAATTTTAGAGCATCTACAAAGAGCCACAACTCTTTCAAAGAAGCACCTTGTCTTTGGCTCCCGGACTATTCTTGCTCTTAAAAATGTGCAAATCAAAATTGTTGGGGGTCTGGGTAAGCAATACCACATTTCGCTGATTGGGGGTAAATCTTAACATTTGAGCGATCCGGGAATACCTAAAAAAAAAATCTTAGTTACTTTGGAATACAACTTTAAACTGCATGCAAGTTATAATAAAACATAACATATGGAAACCTATAACTTGCTTCTTGTAGTGAAGGGGTCGGGAGTGTTGTACAAGAGGTCTATCTCCTGCTGGTACTTTTCCATCACATAGTGCCTTTTCAGCTTGAGGGTGTTGTTGAGCTCCCCAGTAGGCAGGGAAAAATCGTGATCTAACACACTCCACCGCTGAACTTTCTGGGCATTGGAGGCTGAGTGTTCATTGTTGTAGCTGCAACAAAACGAGAAACATTAACTATGTGACTGCAAATGATCTTAAGTTCATTACAGTTGGTGACAGAGAAAATAATCATCTACGCAATAATTATGAGTCGTAAATACCATTTTCATATACAGTGGTCCCTCGCGTTTAGCGGATTTCAGCTTGGCGAAACACAGTATTGGCGATAGGTTGGATATGGTACCAGAATCCGAATTTGGCGCTTCAAATACACTTTTGGCGAGAATGCTGACGTCACGGAATGGCGTCGGCCCAGAATGCGCCGCCCGCAAGCTAGTCTCACCAGGCCTAACTCTAAATAATTCATGGTAAATAAAATTTGTTATCTATTATCTATTGTCTTTTCTATTGCTGTTAATGTTTCATGTAGGCTACAGTAGAGCGCCGTATTGAGAGTTACTCTTAGGCCGAGGCTAGGCTATAGATAGGCTTAGGCCTACTCACAAAACCCTAACTGAGCTGCTTGGATAGCGAGAATATCCCAGGTATATTTCATAAACGTATATTAACAGAGTAATCTTGACCAAACCGATTTGTGAACCTCATATCTCTTGTGTTTGGCTTTGTTTATTGTGCCGAACAGTCAGCGACACACAAACACACACGCGTGCATCAGCTGACTCAGGGGCCCAATCGATAAATATAATTAATCAAAGAAGTGACCACGGATCCAAAACCAATTTCATTATTTTGCTCAATCGAAAAGCAGTTGGTATAGAAAATTCTAGTCTTCACCATTCACAAGGTAAAAGTGATTTATGCCTCCTGATATATATCTAAGCTAGGTTAGACCATTTCTTGGTCTGGCTAGCTAGTGACTTAGCAACTTGTTGCTAAGGTTATGTGGTTATTCCTTATCAATAAGACTATTCACAAGATAACAATGAATTCTGCTGCCTGATATACATTTAACCTAGGTTGGTCAATTCTTTGTGGAGATATATAGGCTAGGCCTATGTCTTCTAGTAAAAACAGAGTAAGCAGACGGCGCCGAGTGTGTCGGCGATCGACGATGCGCATGGCGGGCGGTTTGAAAAGGCCCAAAAGGGTGAACTCGGGCCTCGTCAAAGACTAATGGATAATTTTCCCATTTAAAGTACTATTCGCGTTTGGCGAAATTCACTTTTGGCGATGGTTTGGCTAGACTAATGAATTCGCTAAATGAGAGGGACCACTGTACAGTACAATACCGGTACTATGGTTGTACCAAGGATTGAAATAATATTGGTATACTTAATACAAATATTTAATTACGTCTCAGAACCTACGATAAGATTTATTTCCATAACTACCTCTACTCTAGTTTTTGCTACATAAGCATTTAGTCAAATTCAAGCACGTACAGTACCTTATTATCTACCGTAACTCAAGTAAATTGAATATTGCAGGGTTGTTTGTGTTCAGTGTTATTTTTATTTCTTATTTAACGTCTCAGTTTGTGAAGAATTATCTGTGTATAAATAAAGTGTTGTCTCGTACCAATTGTATAACTCGCCTTGTATTTGGTTGTGTATATATATTGAGTTCCTAGTTTTTCCCAGTTAAAAGAATCCACAATACTTGTTTTGTCTCACAAAACATATTTTGAATCCTCGTTCCTGATAATCTTGAATAGTCATACCGGCATTTCACAGTAATAACTGATAATACCAATAAATAATTAACCAGCAGACCTTGTAACAGCGTTGTGTATGAGTGTAGCAAGTGGTCCCCGGGGGTGTTGTTGTAGGTGTTCCCGTGCCGAAGCCACAGTGGTCACCCCAGCCAGCCCCAGACCACCCAACACTGATAACACATTCTCTGTCAGGGCCTCCAGGGGTTCTCCAGTCTCCAGGTCAACCTCACATTTCAGGGTCAGCAACATTGATAGGTACCTGGGATGGAACATACAATAATAGGCTACACATTACAGTACAATGTTCCCTACATGGTCTCTAGCTCAACCTCACATTTTAAGAGTCAACAACATTTATAGGTAGCCAAGAGTTCTAAGCATTATATCAGGTTACACAATTATTTTTATCTGCGAATCTTTAAAGCTAAGCTCTGAAGCATCTGGGATTGAGCTAAATTTATGAATACTTTAATACTGTTTTATATATATACAGTATATATATATATACTGTATATAATGTACCCGACACCGGATTCCTATTGAATATAAGAGAAGATAATTAAAAAAAATAAAAATAAACAAAAAATAAAAAAAATACTTAGCCGATGCGTCCAAATCTTATTGGACGGTTATGTATTTACCTAATTGTATTTACCTAATTGTAGTTTACAGGAGTTGAGCTAAGCTCGTGTTGTCCCGTCTCTCAGTCTACTTTTTATCCAATTTTTTTCTTGAAAATATGGATGTTCCCTGCCCCTACCACCTCCTCCTCCAGCCCATTCCATTTGTCAATACATCTATAGGGGAAGCTAAACTTCCTGATATCGTTCTTGCAGGTAGGTCTTTTTACTTTGTAGCTGTGGCCTCTAGTTATTCCTGTATCCATAATTAACATATCCTCCCTATCCAGCCTCTCCAGCCCCCGGGTGCATTTGTACATCATTATCATGTCTCCCCTCTCTCTCCTCTCTTTTAAACTTGGTAGATTTAATTTGTCTAGCCTCCCTTCATATGGCAGTTCTCTGAGACTTGGAACCAATCTAGTAACTGCTCTCTGGATTCTTTCTAACTTGTGAATATGCTTCTTTAGATGCGGGGACCACACCACTGCTGCATACTCCAATCTTGGTCTAATCATACTCTTCATAATTTTCGCTACCATGGTCTCATCCAAGTAGTTCAGAGCAACTTTCATATTCCCGGCCATTGCATACATTCCGCTAAAGAGCTTGTTAATATGTTTCTCTGGCGACAAATTATCTTGTATAATCAACCCTAAATCCTTTTCTTTTTCGGCCTTGCTAATTATATTATCTCCCATCCTGTACTCCCAATTTGGTCTATTCACACTTCTTCCCATATTTAACACATGGCATTTACTTATATTAAATTTCATTTTCCAATTGGTGCTCCATTCATATATTCTATCTAAATCCCCTTGCAGCTCCTCACAACTACTTTTATTTGTTATTTGTCTCATAATTTTTACGTCGTCTGCAAACATTGACATGTAGGAATTTATGCCTATCGGCAGGTCATTCACGTACATAAGGAACATGAGAGGCGCCAACACAGATCCCTGCGGCACACCACTCTCAACTTTCCGCCACGATGAGTAAGTTCCTCTAATGTTGGTCCTCATTTCCCTATCTGTTAGATAGCTCTCCATCCATTTCAGCAAACTCCCCCTGACACATCCTAGCATCTCAAGCTTAGATAACAATCTCTTATGTGGTACCTTATCGAATGCTTTGGAAAGGTCTAAGTAGACGCAGTCCACCCATCCGCCTCTTTCTTGGAGTACATCTATCACCCTACTGTAATAACATAGCAAACTGATAACACAAGATGTCCCTTCTCTGAATCCAAATTGCTTTGGGGTTATTATCTTCTTTCTCTCCAACATTTTCATCCATCTCTTCCTAATTAGCTTTTCACAAATCTTGCATACAATACTAGTAAGTGAAACTGGTCTATAGTTTAGAGGGTCCTCAGGGTTTCCATTCTTGTATATCGGGATGATATTAGCTCTTTTCCATTCAACAGGAACCTGTCCTTTATCTAAGGAAGCTTGAATTATGTCCCTCACTGGCTCCACTAATTGCTCTGCACACTCCTTTAAAACCCAGGCAGACACTTCATCCGGTCCCATAGCTTTCCTTACTTCAAGTCCTCTCATCGCAGATAACAGCTCATCTCTAGTTATTTCAATCTTACTAAGACCACTCTCCAGTACTCCCGCCTGTGGTTCGTCAAAACCTTCCTCTCTAGTAAAAACTGACCCCAATTTGTTATTCATTACCTCACACATGTCCGATACATTTTCATACGTCCTAGCATCAACTCTTAATTTAGTAATTTGTTTCTTTACCTTCAACTTACTGTTTATATATTTATAAAATAATCTAGGGACACTTTCACATTTATTTACTATGTTCTTCTCATAGTTCATTTTAACTTGCCTAATTATGTTAACATATCTATTCCTCTCCTGTTTATATTTATTCCGATTACTCTCAGTGTTCCTTCTTCTTAATCTAGCCCAAGCTGCATCACGCCTACCCAAAGCTCTTTTGCATTTCAAATTAAACCAATCTTTCTGCTTAGTAAAATTTCCAGTTTTATATCTCGGGACAAACAGATTGGTTCCTACTCTATACATTTCGAGGAATCTACTATATTTACCTTGTACGTCCTGTTCCTTAAAAATAAGATCCCAATCTACTCCCTCTAAATATCTTTTCAAGGATACATAATCAGCTTTACTATAATTTAATCTGTCATTTATGTAGCTATTGTCTAATCTATTGGCATTACTCGAGGTCAACTTCCATTTTAGTAATAGGTGATCACTTTTACCTACAGGACATAGATAGTTTATATCACTAATTTCGTGAGGATCTTTTGTAAAAATCAGATCGAGTTTAGAAGGTTCGTTATTACCCCTCATTCTTGTATTTTCCTTCACATGTTGTGCAAGTAAATTTTCCGTAACCAACTCCACTAGCCGACTTCCCCAAGATCTCTGATTTGGCCCTGCATCTCCCGATTCCCAATCAACCTCACTACAGTTGAAATCTCCTACCAAGATCAATCGATTTTTCCTTAAAAGCAATCTTCTCAACGCCTGAATCATATCCTCTACCATCTCCTCAAACTCCAACTCCCTCCATGCTCTGGTCTTTGGTGGCATGTAAGCTACTGCTATGTCTAGCTTTTTTCCTTCTATATCATTGAGTTCAACTGCCATTATTTCTGCCTTGTCATTATTTAACTCCACGTGCTTTGCTGTCATAGGGTTCTTAACTAATACTGCCACTCCACCTCCCCTTTTACCCTTCCTATCATATCTCCATATATTATATCCTTCACTAAACACTATGTTGCTGTCAAAGCCCTGGTTCAGCTTTGTCTCCGTCAAACAGACTATCTGTGGTTGATCTTTTCTTAATATATCATCTAACTCTACCTTTTTACTGTTTATTCCATCTATATTAGTGTAGTAGCACAGTATATTTGAATCCACCTCCTTGTTTCTCTTCCCTCTCTGCCTCCTACCAGGTTCACCTCCTCCTCCATGTATTTTTACCCTAGACGCCAATGTTGCGTCTAAATAACGGAAAAGTGTTAACTAGACACATCTACTACATGAAACAATTACTGCATTGACCTATGTTTCAGAAACGTGGCCTGTAAAAGTGAATGATATCAACAGAATGGAACGTAACATAATGAGAATTGAGAGATGGATGTATTTAATAGGGCCCCTCCATCATTGACGACTTCACCTATTAATAGTAATAGTCTCCATTCAACATCCTGCGCCAGCATTTTGAATAGCCCGCGCGGAAGCATCATGGAGTACTCATCATAAGTGCACGTCTAATTCCCTTATGGAATCGTCATTTTGATTGGGTACCCTACAGAAGAAAACTCCGTAAAAAATAAAAAATAAAATTTAATTTAATATCGGTTATTATATGACTTGCCATATACGTGGATTTCTTATGCTTTGCTTCCCTGACACCAGGCCCCCTAGCGGCCATCTTCGTCCTTCCTTCTTCCGCGTCCCTCCCGACAACAGGGCTTGCGCCGTGTCCGCTTCATTCGTCGTTCGCAGAGCTTCTAGTGAGTCCTTACTCATTTGTATACATCTGTGTTGCAGTAACAAGGTTTAGATTAGCTAGCACGGCTGCCAGATTGGTCGGTCCGCAGGAAGAAGTGTTAAAATAGGGTACCATTGTAACAGGCGTCTACGAGTCCCGGATGGGTGTACCGCGAGTGTTGTTTAATTTGTGATACGCCTTAGCTGTTGTGTTCACTGAGCTAGAAGGCGACCACTCTACGAGGCATGATACAGACTGTCAATATTGAGGTAGTACATGCCATTTTCTTCTATTATCAGCAAAAGCTCTGGTTAAGGGTGTCTGCACGTGGTGCTCCACCTTCCAGGGTTCGTGTTTTGCTTAGGCCCCTTGGGTGGCCTCCCTCTACGTGGTGCGGCTGCTGGTTGCTGGGGCGTCGTCTGCTGGGATGTTCTTCAGTCCTTGTGGTCGACCTTGTTAGGGGTCTCCAATGTAGGTTTCAGGTAATTTAGTGGTCTAAATTTTCTGTTGTTATTGTTACCTATGTATGCCCCTGATTCTGGTTCTTGCATGCGGTCTTGTTCCTTCGGGGTAGGGGAGACGTCCCTTATCATTATTATTATTGCAATTATTTTATGTGTGTGGGACTGCGGTCAAAAGGGGCTGTGCCAACCCCTTTTTTCCGGCAGCTTTTGTTTGTTCCGGCGGCCCCGTGAGTGGGGCCCAGGTTATTCGTCTTCGACGGGTAGAAACATTCAAAGATCCCGGCGTGGTTTGGCTGAACCACTCTTCCGGCGGAATTGCATTCCGAGCAAGGATACAAACTCGGCTCGCCGAGTTAACTCTCCCGGCCTGACCTAGTGACACGTCAGACGTACCGCCTGCAGCACTCCCAGTCAAGTGCACACGAAGTGATTAAGAAGAGTTTTGCAAACTTATTTAGTAGAATCACACCTTAACAAGGTCAGGGGACCTGTGAAATATCACAGGTGAGTTTGTGAAAATCAGCTAGACAAGTCCGGCGGAAGGTTAGCGTAGTGGTGCATTATAGCTAAGTTTCCGGCGGATTTGAGTTAGGATGTTTAATACCTCGCAGGTTATCCTTATGAGCATTGATTCCTGGAAATTTTTCCAGGTCCCGGCTGCTTCTCCGGCGGAGTTGGACTTCTGTTCCCGGCGGAGGGGGGGGGGGGGAACCTCATTACGGCACCATGCCTAGGTTTGAAATTTGCGCTACGCCCTCTTGTTCCCTTTTACCAGTTTTTGCTCATTCCCTTTGCATCAAATGCGTGAAATGTTTGGACCGCTCTAGGGGCGTGTGGTTATCCAAAAAGTGCGCCATCTGTGCTGAATTAAAAACCGCTCTGCTGGCTAAGAAAGACCTGTCTTGTTTAGCGGCCTTGCACGAAGTGAAGGCTGCGTTTAACTTATATGCTAAAGACATAGCCCACAAGGCCCTCCAATGTGACGATGAAGTCCTGTGGGACAAATTGATTATCAGGTCTCCCTTAGTTAAACCAGGACCATCCAAAGCGGTCAGACCCAAGGTCAAAACTAAAGCTATCAGTAAAGAGCTTGTCAATAGCAGTAGTGAGAGCGATGTCACCGAGGTCCCCTCCTCCGACCGTGCCACGCGGCGGAAGTCGAGGTCCAGGTCGAAGTCTCCCAGGACACACGCTCGCCACTCTACCTCCGATTCTTCCCGGTCTCACAAGCGCCGCAGAGAAGAATACGACACCCCGAGCAGCAGGCGGGAGACTCCGCAGCCGCTCCCTCCTACACCTCCCTCGGATACATTTACACGTGATTCTGGGGAGTCAGAAATAGGATCTGAATCTTTACCATCTACATCTAGGCAGGAACAGGCTATATGTGAACCTCCTAATGTGACTTTTGCAATACCTAAATTAACGGTAGTTCCCCGGGGTGTGAAGGCGGCAGGCCCTAATAGGGTGCTGGCCGACCAGTTCAGGGGATATCCGCCGGGGGCCCAATTAAGCTCACAGTTGACGCAGGACTCCCTGCCCAGGGAGGCAGAGGGTTACTGGCGCCAGTCAGACCCATCTCTCAATATCATTCCAGAACGGACTGAGGACGGCGACATCGACGTGTTGCCGTCGTCAGTGCCCGATTTATCATGGCCCCTGGCAGATAATGAGATAGACTCACACAGGCTAGAATCACAAGAGATCTTAGAGCAGAGTGAGGAGCCGGCGGATGGTTTGTTCTCCCTGGCTCCTCAGTCTCTCCCTAGTAATTATTCTGAGGCTAGTTCAAACTCATCCAAAGATACCTCTAGGAAATGGATGACTTCTGATCAGGTAAAAGAGTTATTACACAATGTGATACAACATTATCAAACCCCTGCCTCGTCTCATCCCAAAGCTACCCTCTCAGCTCAGCCCCCTAACACGTCTGTTTTTAGACCTTTAGAGTCGCCGGCTGTTCCCCCTACTTGTCCAGCTCAGTCGGTAGCAGCTGCCCCAGGCCCCACAGGGCCGGCGGCACTCGCTTTGTCCAACTTTAGGGTGGTTACTGATGTTCAACCCCCTCCCTTAGATAAGGAGCCTATGAGGAAGGGCCCCATGCCCCTCCTTTATGGCACAGATTGCTCTTTGGTACCTGTGGTGCCAGAGAACCCCCTTATAGCTCAACCTTCAGTATCAGGGGACCCTCCAGTTCCAGGCGAGTGGTCCATTGAAATTAATAAGCACCGTAAATTTCGGGCCAGAGACGAGACAGGGCGGGTATTAGATGTCCTAATTAAAGGTGTCCCAAGCTCACTTAACCCGGCATATTTTGTGTATTCTGCAGCGCCGGCCGTTCCTTCTGCCGCTTCTGCACGACTTTTTGCTGACTGGTCGAAGGCTGATGGCATTAATGATGTCAAAGCCTTAATTTCTCTTACGCCGGAGTTGGCTACAACTCCGGCTCTGGACCAAGCTCAGACTCCGGTACTGCAGATGCGGCAGCTGGGAGTAGGCCCTTGGGTTGACTGGGAGATAGAAGTACAGGTATTTGCCAAGACTATCACCACCAAAGCTTCACATCAAATCCCACCGGAGAATCATAATTATTTTTCCCTACCAGTATCCCAAGCAGAAGAGGTGCCCCCAGCCTTACTAACATTTCTGGCGGCCCCCAAAGTGTCATTGCATGCCCTTGATGAACCTTTCTCTCCCCCCCCCCCCCCCCCCCCCCCCCGGCTACTCATTTGGATCGAGATTTTAAGTTACGCAATAAAGCCTACCGGATGTTCTCGCAGTACTTGGTGAGTCATCAAATAGCCGCCTCTCTTGCACGCACAATCTCGGCCATCAATGATCCCCAAATAAGAAAAGCCGTGGAGCTTTCTCGCAGACTTTCACTACAAAACGCCATTCAGTCCCTAGGGGACATTAGAATTGCAATTTTGGAGGCGGTTCGAGCTCGCAAAGATCTGAGAGTACATCTGGTGAGAAAGTTGCCGGCGGACATAGGTCGCCGGGTAACCCTCTCCCCGGTTCGGACACCCACCTTGCTTGACACTGAAATGTGGAGTCTAGTTTTTAATATGGTAAGTGGGTGGAAGCAGGTTACCTCCCAAGGTTTGAAGATGGTTTTTAGATGATTGGGGGATACTAAAGAAAATAAGCCCCCGTGCACCTCCCAAAAGTGTGGGCAAACTCCACCAGAGGGCGAAATCTAAGATGGCCGCCACGAGAGTGATATTTCGCATAGTTTCTGCTACATAATAGCTATTAGTGTGATCTGGGTGTCTAAATGTAGGTATTTTGGCTCAAGGAATTCATTTAAGGCAACAAATTATGGATTTAACCAATAATTTTAATGATAGGAGACTTTTTGTGGACAATATAACCAAAATTCAAGATGGCGGCCACGGAAATAAAGATTTGTCATATCTTCACTTACAGAATAGCTATTAATGTGATCTTGGTGTCAAAATGTACATATTTGGTGTCAAGGAATCCATTTAAGATGGCAGATTAATTATTTAACCAAAAAATTTCATGATAGGAGATTTTGGAATAAAAAAAATCTTTACGGAAAATATGACATACAGGTATTTATTTTCGGTTATTTCAAACATGGAATATTTCTTCCAATTCACTAAGACAAAATCACAAGCTACATGTTCAGATTCAGATTTTATGTACATCTAACTTTTAACTTTTTACCAAACAGAATTGAAATCATTCACGCTATTGTGTCAATATTTGTTCTAGAGTTAATTTCCCGTGTCTTATTACATGTCATCCTCTATACCATTGTCTTCTTCATCTGTGTCACTACACTCTGAATCAGAATCTCCTGATGCTAAGTTTTGACTTTGCATGGCTTCTTTGAGTCTTTTGGGTATGACTGAGCGGAGATGGAGCAGGTTCCACTTGATCGTAGTGTAGGAGCATATATGTTTGATAGTTCCCTCTCATTACTTTCAAGTTGTGTGAATCCCTATCTGGTGGCAGCCTCAGAGTTGACTTTCTCTTCATTTGACTCCACTTACGAGCTCTCGCATCACCCAGAGACTTGCTTACTTTGTCATTGTAGATGTATCTAATGGTGAAGATTTCCATGTTATCCAAAACATCCTGTGAGACTGGCAGAAATTTCCCAACAGACTGTAATAGAGCACGTGCATGATCATCCGAGGTACCTTTGGTAAAAACTGTTGCTTTATCATGCCCGAAGAAAACCGTTGTAGTGTCTGATCCACTGTGGATGTGCAGCGGGACTATATTCTCTGCAACATCTTTGGAGCATAGTTCCTTACAATTTATTATATTATGCTTCCGTTTGATAGCCAATACTCCATCGACTGAATGAGCAACATACGCAGACAACACTAAGACTAACTAACAACAAAATACAAGAACAACAAAAAATAAATTGGAATAACTTCCTACAAACACTTGATCACAAAACAAACCCCAAAAAACTCTACAAAACACTAAACAGCATCACACTTTCCAACAGCAACACAACACAATCACATGCTGCAATCACAACAACAGACTCTACTCCTTCATGTAAACAACAAGCAAACACTCTCATCAATCACTTTTCATATGTCAGCCACCTAAAACCTCAAAAAGACGACCGACGTAAGAGACAATTCCCCACAGACCCTGACTATACACCCTTCACCAATCACCAGACAAAGCATATCATCAACAATCTCAAGCACTCACCCGCCTGTGGCCTAGACAACATAAGCAACATACATCTCAGACACCTGGGACCACAAGGCATACAAGCACTCACTAACATATCAAACTACAGCTATTCACACAACACAATACCAGACATTTGGAAGCATGGTATCATCACATTCCCCAAACCCAACAAAGACCCCACGCTACCCTCCTCGCACCGCCCCATCACACTCCTTTGCTCCCCCTCCAAAGTCATGGAACGCCTAGTATTACAACTAATTACACCTGACCTACGCCTAGCTCCAACACAACATGGCTTTAGACCACTGCACTCCACAAACACTCTTCTCACAGACCTTACACAAAGAGCTTTCGACGGCATCAACTCAGCTAGACCACCACACAGATCACTATTAGCCACACTCGACATTAGTAAAGCCTTTGATGCCATCCCCCGCCACAACCTAACAAACAAAATCTACAACACAAACATGCACAACAACACAAAAAGGTGGCTGGCCAACTTCCTAGCAGGCAGATGTGCACACGTATCTTTTGCCGGTCAGTCATCTAAAATCAGAAACTTTCCAAACGGAGTCCCACAAGGATCCGTCCTATCGCCCGCACTCTTCAATCTGTACATGCACGATATAACTACACCCAATATGCCCCAAATAAACTTAGCCTCCTATGCAGATGACATAACACTCACATGCACACACCATGACCCAAAAAAAGCAACAGATCTCCTTCAACCCTATCTCAACACACTACATGGCTGGTGCACTACAAACAGACTTAATCTAGCCCCAGCCAAATCCACCGCAACCCTGCTCACAAGTTGGACAGGAGAACACGAATACATCCCTCAACTCACCATAAACAACACACCCCTAACACATACACACACACCCAAAATCCTAGGAGTAACATATGATACTCATATGACATTCAAACAGCACACCACAAACATTAAAAAGAAACTGACACCCAGACTTAACGCCCTCAGGTCACTTGCTCACACAAAATTTGGACACAACAAAGAAACCACCACCACAGTATATAAACAATACATAAGAACAGTGATGGAATACGCAAGCCCAGCCTGGGCTTCTAACCTAGCTGAAACACATCATAAGACCTTACAGACTATTCAAAACAAAGCCCTGAAGATCATTACAGGTTGCACAGCTACTTCACCCACAGATCACCTACATCAAGAAACCAAAATCCTTAAAGTCAAAGACCATCTGGACATGAGAGGCACTCAATTCCTGGCAGCAGCCTCTACGAACCAAGACCACCCACTAAACTACATGGCAATGCACCCACAGACACCAAGAAATATCAAAACAACACCCAGCACACGGTATCACACACAATTATTGTCCTCTCTCCCTCCCTGCCCACCCCGAACCAACTTCCAGAAGCACATCCATACTCATATCTCTCACCGATCCATCCACTCACTCACAGACAACACGCAGCTGCATACACGACCTCCCGAAATCCATCCTTCCGAATCCTCCCTTCCTCGCGAGGACAGAGTCCACCTGGCCAGGCTGAGATGCGGACACCATCCAGCTCTCCTGAGCTATCAGAAGAGACTGGATGACTCCGTTGTCGACGCCTGCCCGGGATGTAACACAGCACCCCATACCATTAAACACATCATAGAAGACTGCATTTCACACAACCACTTACGCCAACAACACAATCTACACTCAATGAGAGCTCTGTGGGAAAGCCCGATCGTGGCCATGGCCTTTCTCAGGGACTCGGGGCTGTTCGGCCAGGCAGCTTAGAGAACAACAACAACAACACTAAGACATCAGTATCTTCAGCATCAATGACGACATCGGACTGCAGGCCAGATCTCCGAATTCGAGAATATATGAAAAAGATGATTGTGTCTGCTTCAATGTGTTCACATTCAAAATTTCTTATTCTTTCTCCTGTAGATAAGCTCCAGCACTTGGGACCGACCGAGTAGACAAACTGAACAGTAGGATATTCCTGACAAAGCCGGTGGAACTCATCTTGAAGAAATACTTGAAGGCGTTGCTTGTTGGCAGAACTGCATAGAAACTCCTGGAACAATCTACTAGCTGGGAATTTGTCAGACGGTCGGATGAATACATTCTTAACTCCTTGTGGATTACTGGAATGAAGATTTCTTTCACTGTCCTTGATGGTATAAGGCAAGTCATATCGGTCATTAATCAGTACAATTGCGGAGGCTTGTTTGTGTCTGGTCGTAATGATAGAGAACATCTTTGATGCATAATCTCGCCATGTAAATGAAGTGCCATCTGTTCGTTCATGATCTTCGGTTGATGGAGTTGACAGGCGCCAGATGAATCCCATGTCGACTAATGCAGTATACTCCACAAGGATTATGGTCTTCATGTTCAGTTTGTCCACAAGTTTTGACTTCTGGGTCTTCCTCATCGTGCCATTGATGTTGAATATGGGCAAACATTCATCTGTTGCACGATATTCCATTACGTCGATGAGATTGAATTTCTCTTCGTGTTCTTCTGCCAGAGATATGATAGATGCCATTGCCCTGTTCTCCATTGCTTCTGATTTGGTAACCTTGTCGTTGATGTTGTTACTTCGGACAGGTGGAGGGTTGCTGAAGTTATGTCTGGAGTTCCTGTGCACAGTAGAATAGAATGGTACATTGTTACTGAGCATACGGTCGTTACAGAACACCTTGAAGAGATCTTCTCCAGCCTGATGAGCAGATTCAAAATCTTCTACCAGAGCAGTGGATGCCAAGACTCCAGATTGTAATGTTCGAAGATTGGGATTCTCTGGGTCGAATGGATCACACCCAAACTCGGTGATGCAGCTGTCCATATTCTGCACAGCCTGCTCATCCAACTTCAGACGCGTTTTGGTGTTCTCGCTGTGTTGCTGTTTAGATGAGTTACTCTGCGTCATTGTGTGAAGAGATGATCTGACTAAGTTGACAGAGTTAACATTCTTGGAGTCAGTGAGCAACATTTTCTAATTTTTCAAGATTTTCAGCCAGCCAGCCTTCATCTTTGATCCTTTGTTCATGGTCATCTCGATCCATAGGTCCAGCGGTAAACATGAGTATGGGTTGCCGGTGATTGACTGGGCAAACAACCCCTCTCTCATGTACACTGCTCTTTCTTCTGGATGATTGCTCACCTCCAGCCAATACTCTACCATCCATCTCCCATATTTGTCATTGTCATAGATTTGCATCCATGGCAACATCAGGCGGAGGGATCCCGTGAACTCCTTCCAGTTCTGTGTTCTCAGTGCATGCAGGTTCATCATCAGGATCTCGACCATTTCTAGAAATGACATGCAGTACTTTGCCATTGGGGTGCCTGAAATTTTATTCTTTCAAATTCTTTGGATAAGACATTGAGGATGCTTGGGTGGGCTTCGAGTTGGCAGTAGCTTTCTTGACGTTCCTGTGGAGTTGATGATTGGTCCTGTAGAATCTGTAGTCGTTGTGTGACATCTTCTGGTATGGATGCACCATGGTTCAGACTATGCTGTATGAGTCTTCTGAGGAATGTTTCATACGACAGACGGAGACATCGTATGCCTCTTTTGTAGTGTTTTCCTCGTAAAGCCTGGTCGACAGAACCATCTGCGATCACACCTGATGTGACTAGGATATCAGACAATCCAGATCCATGGAAGCATTTGTTGATGGCACTGATGAAAGAACAATGAATATGGAAAGGACCCATACAAGGTAAGATGATGTTGAATGCATCTGGATGTTCATATCTTATCTGAACGATCAGTGCGTAGACAGGTTGATCTCCTACAAGCTGGATGAATGGCATATTCTTGGATGTGGCAGCCTCTACCATCCTTGCCATCACTTCATGCACCACAGATTTGTTTGGTGGGTTTGGAAATGTCAGAAAGTAGTAAGGATTGCTCTTCACTACTGAAGGTTGTACTGTTGCTTGGAATCCCGCAAATGCACCTACAGTTTGTTCAGTAGTTGGCCTCTGCTTCATATCTTCATCGAGACGTGTCAGGACATGTATAACATTTCTCTTGCGATGGATCTCAGTGTTGCAAGGTGCATCTATACTGACATCAGGCCTAATACACGGTGTACCACGTTGATCAGTTTTGTATGGACGTACAATGTGTTCAGCAGCACATAGGTCACTCATAGATTTGGTTGATGGAATGCTCAGTGGTGGACGAGAATCAACCATATCATTAGTAAAATCCTGTGGTTGGACAAACATAACATTTGTTCTGTGTGACGTGTTTGCTCCAGTGAGTGTGTCATCTCTGAAGTCATCATTGTCCATTACTGCTGTACCAGGCATGCCTATGGCTATTTCTTCTGGACAGGTTCTGTTTGTTTCTATATCAAATTTTGCCCATGCATCATAGAGATGGAGAACATCTATCTATCTATCTATTGCCTGACGCCGTGATCCCCGAAGGGGTGGCCACGAACGAACCGCCCCCATGCACCTCTGTCCCCAGTCAGTCGACGCCCCTCCCCCCAACCAGCACCGCCTTCGTTTATGTACTTCCTCACTCCATCCTTCCACCTCTCATTCGGTCTACCTCTCCCTCTCTGTCCCTCCACCTCGCTCTCATACACCCTCTTAGTCATTCTCTCGCTTTCCATACGTTCCATATGGCCGAACCATCTCAAGTTGTTCCTTTTCACACTTTCCAGCACATCTACCTCCACACCACACCTCCTTCTTACTTCATTAGTCTGTCTATCCCTCCATGTAACTCCGCACGCACTCCTTAAGTAATTCATTTCCACTGCTCTCACTCTTGGTCTGAGTCTCTCAACCAACGTCCATGCTTCGCTTCCGTAAGTCAGTGCCGGGATTACCACACCGTCATGCAAGGACTTCTTCACTTCCATACTGACCACCCTATTTCTTGTTACTGCTTTCAGCGTTCCTACAACCCTCTTCCCCTGTTGCACCCTCTCCCGCACTTCTTCATCCATAGTCCCATCCTTACTCAACACACTGCCCAGATACTTAAAAGAGTTGACGATCTCCATAGCCTGACCGTTCAGCTTCACCTCACACTCTGTGACTTCACCCTTTTCGAAGACCATAACCTTGCTCTTCCCCGCATTTACCTTCAAATTCCGCTTTTCGTACACTGTTCCAAACTCATTTACCAGACCCTGCAACTCCCATTCATTATCACTCATCAGAACTGTATCATCCGCAAACAGCAGTATAGGTAGCTTCCACTCAATTCCCTCCCTTTTCAGCGATACACCATCCACTGCTCTTGATAGTATTTCTTTCAGGACTCCATCCATATATACAGTAAACAACCACGGGGACATCACACATCCCTGTTTCAAACCAACATTCAGGTCAAAGAACTCGCTCTGCTCACTCTCCACACGTACTGCCGCCTTTGCACCCTCATACATGCTCTTCACTGCTTTCAGCAACTTGCCCTCTACTCCGTATATTCTAAGTACTTTCCACAAACCTTCTCTATCCACTCTGTCATAGGCCTTCTCCAAGTCCATAAAGGCAACATACACCTTTTGTTTCTTCTCCAGATACTTCTCCACAACACAATTCAGGGTAAAAATCTGATCTACACATCCTCTTCCCTTCCTAAAACCTCCCTGCTCGTCGCCTATCCATTTCTCCGTTCTCACTCTCACTCTCTCAATCACTACCCTACTGTATACCTTCGCTACTACGCTTAGAAGACATATTCCTCGGTGGTTACCACACACTCCTCTTTCCCCTTTGCCCTTATATAGGGGGACTATTATGCCAGTCTTCCAGTCCTCGGGTGCACTCCCCTTCTCCCATGCTAGTTTGCACATTTTCCATACCCATTCTATCACTATCTCACCACCATACCTCAACATTTCCCCACACACTCCATCTGTTCCTGGTGCTTTCCCCAACTTCACTCTTTTCATGGCTTCCCACACTTCTGACCTCCTGATCCCCACCTCCTCCTCCACTACTTCTCTTCTTCTTTGTAGCTAATTTCCAGAGAAAATTTGTGCATCAGATCAATAATCTCTCGACTTCTTGTTATCCCATGCAGTGTCACTGATAGCCTTGTCTTGAAAAACATCCTTTTTCCAGACATGAATGAATACAACAGAGACGTCAACGCTGAAACATCGGCTTCATTAGAATCATCGCCAGACTTCTTTTTTTTTAGCAAGGTCACAAATTTCTTCAGCAACTGATCCAAAGATTTCTCCTCAACCAATTCCTCAACATGTGGTGGCCATGGCATAACATTTGCATCAGATACATGTGCACTGAGATGTTGTGCTACTGTGGAAATGAGCTCTTCAGTAGTCACTCCCCAGCAATAGCAGCTTCAACATAACTCCCTCCAAAAAAGGCATCATACACCAAGGTACTCTGGTTCTTTTGAAATCTGTCATGAATTCCTAAGCGGTCATGAAATTCATCTTGCAGCATTGCTTTTATAGTACTGGATTTGATCACTCCTACATGCAACCCGAAGTTTCGGAGTACTGAAATGTAGTCCTTGAGAAGGCTTTGTAGTGTACGAAGCTCGTGCTGTTCCAGAACTGTATCTCTGACATGTTTGAAGAATATTTCTCTGGCTTCTGATAGTTGTACATGATTCATACGGAGAGTTTGATCATCTTGTCCTGTTGTTGAGATACTGGTTACGTACATCAACCAACATGATCGGTGATAACGGATTTCAACTGCAAATGGGTCTGGAGTCGACTTGATGAGGGTGAGTAGCCGTTCTTTCATAGTGAGATCTTCTAAGTACATGGTGTGATTCTTGAATGCATACCAAGCATCCATCTGCTGCATGATATGCCACTTGTCTCTCCCACGATGCTTTTTGTCTTCTGGTTTCATGCACCAAATGCAGAGGTTCTTGTTATGTATCACGCCTATGTTTGAACGTGTTTGTCTCGTTCCAGCCTTAGTTGTATCCTGACTTGTCGTTGGTTCCATGTGCATCTGGGTTGATTCTTCATTTTCTCGTTTTTTCTTCCTATTTTGTGCTTGCTGTAAACGCCTGGTGCTGAATAATGCTAATTTGCATTCTCGATGAAAGCACACTCCGTTGGGTCCATTCTCCCAAATGACATTGTGATGAACGGAATCAAACGTGTCTAAGCCAATCCACTGTCTAGCATGCTCTTCTATATTCTTCCAAGCTTCAATGGTTGTGTTGCTCCGATCTTCATCACAGTCGGATTGACAGAAGATACATGGATGACCGATTGAGTCCTCACTTCGCCGCTTCTGACTTTTTCCCGGTAAGGACATGATGGCTCAGCATCCTACCTGCATCAACCTGCAACAAAGAACATTCTATTAATATGCTAGCAAAATAAGACAATAAATCTCCTATCATGAAAATTATTGCTAAAATCCTAAATTTGTTGTCTTAAATGAATTCCTTGACCCCAAATATGTACATTTTGACACCAAGATCACATTAATAGCTATTCTGTAAGTGAAGATATGACAAATCTTTATTTCCGTGGCCGCCATCTTGAAATTTGGTTATATTGTCCACATAAAGTCTCCTATCATGAAAATTATTGGTTAAATCCATAATTTGTTGTCTTAAATGAATTCCTTGAGCCAAAATACCTACATTTAGACACCAAGATCACACTAATAGCTATTATGTAGCAGAAACTATGCGAAATATCACTCTCGTGGCGGCCATCTTGGATTTCGCCCTCTGGTGGAGTTAGCCCACACTTTTGGGAGGTGCACGGGGGCTTATTTTCTTTAATCTAATCTTTTAATCCCAATAATCTAAAAACCACCTTCAAACCTTGCTCAGGAAACAATGGTCACGGGGTCAATGGAAGGGTCCTCTACTAATATAAACATCATCAGGGCACTACAACAGCCAAAGCTAGTCAAGCGTCCGATTCCAACCCCTCTCCACTTCCAAAAAACTAGCCACTTACACTCCCCGCATCCCAGGGCCAAGCTCAAAGGCCCAGGATTGGGGAGTTGCCTTGCAGGACGAACCCAGGTTGCACCTGGGTTCGTTCCGTGCGTTCCGCTCAGCCTGGTCCAAACGTACCTGGGCCGGGAAGACAGTGAGCAAGGTAATCACCTGGCGGTGGTTCCGGCGGCCTCGACTGCGTCAGCCGCAAGAATACTCCCCTGTGTCTCAGGAGGCGGAGGTCATGATACAAGAAATGATTGCCAAACGGGTCCTTATTTAGATAGATCCCCTTCAGCCAGTGTTCACGTCAAGACTCTTTTTAGTGCCAAAAAGGGACAGTGGGCAGATGCGACCAGTTCTAGATCTCTCGCATCTGAACACCTTTATAGAGAACTCACCCTTCAGGATGCTGACAGTTCAGCAGCTCAGACTTGCACTTCCGCCGCAAGGTTGGATGTGTTCGATAGATCTCAAAGATGCCTATTGGCATGTCCCTATCAACAAGAGGTTCCAAAAGTTTCTTGCTCTCAGAATCCGACACGAGACTTATGTCTTTCAAAGGATGCCGTTCGGGTTAAACCTAGTACCAAGAGTATTTACCAAACTCGTCCGGCAAGCTCTTTTCCCCCTGTTAGTTCAAGGAATAGAGGTGTTTTGGTATCTGGACGATTGGCTAGTAGTGGCGAACTCTGTAGAATTATGTCTAGACCATGTCAACCAGGTGTTAAATCATGTTCAAGGTGTGACGCACGTCAGCTCCCCAGCGACCACGAGGGGGTAGCGGTTTGGCTCCCCATCCTCTTCTCCCCTCTCCCCAGGCAGTGTTATGGGCTGTAGGTTATTGATTAAGTTCTAGTTTCTTCCTAGTGCATCATAGTGTCACAGGTAGTCCAGAAATACTCTTTATTTTCACCTGTGACAATGCATTGTATTTTATTCCAGCTGTCATAGATTTAATGTATTAGATGACTCGGGGAAGTTGGAGAGTGTGAGTGAGTGAGAGGGAGAGAGAGAATAGCGAGAGCGCGGTGGTAATGTGTGCGTGCGTAGGTATGTGTTGCCTCCCTCACTCGAGGAGTTTTCCCGCTCGCGCGCTTTCCGCGCGCCCTTGATTGGCTGGTGGCTCCTGGCGCCTTCTGCAGCCCTGCTGGCTGGTGACGTAGTCGTCTGTGATTGACGGCCGCGGTCCTGGCACGGTGGTGCGGGCTCCTGTCCTTGTGTCTCCCTCAGAGCTCCTCTTAGTGCTGTACCGCTAACATCCCCTTGCAATCTATCAGCCCACCTCACCCCCCTATTGCAAACTTTCTCTACCACTGCTTACCTTCTTCTCTCTGTATATCCTACTATTAATTAACTGCCCTTCCCCTTGACGTTGATTTCATATATCCGTCACTGTATTATACAGCGAGCTCTCAGAGATATTATATGTACGTAGTTAGGCATTTTGGATCAGAGGGTTATCCATTTTGGCTTGGGGAGGTTTGACATACTCATTGTGTTGCCCCAACCTTATTTTCTTGGGCGTCTGCCAGGTTAGTCGATGCTAGACTGGGGAGAGGCTATCAGGTTGCAGTTTCCTATGAGCATAGACTTCGTTGAGCCTATGCAACTGTACCGGATACCTGCGGAGGCCTAGGTAATTTTCTTGTCTGTGTACCTTAGAGCCTAGCACTGTGTTGGCGTGAGGGTGTTTGCATAGTCCACCCAGCACTGTGCTAGCTCGTTAGCTTTTGACTTAGGAGGGTCGCCAGGAGAGAACCAGGTACACGAGACCTGGATCTCTCAAGAGAGCACCCCGTCATTTAATGTAACTAGGCGCACAGACTTGAGAACGACACTAGGCTACCGAGCAGGTGGCTCGGCCCAGGTAGCCTAGCCTACGACTCCCTTGCTAGACTTCGTCCACCTGGCAGACCCCCGATTAGGGTTTATAATCTCATTGTGTACAGTATATGTGTGCAGCATTATTGTTCCTTATGTTTATAGTAAGTTGTGATTGTTGCTGAGAGACCCAACCAGAGCAAGCTTGTGCTTGGTGGGAGAAAGCACATCTTTTTGTGGTTAGAGTTTAGACTGCCGACTGTTTTATAATTGCACCTGTGCCAGATAACACCGTATGTCCCTACACTATATATGTTCCCACCGTAATAATACACAGTTCAGAATCCGATACGTACTTCTTAGTTGCATCTGACTTTTGCAGAAGATTCCGGCATGATGCTTTAGGACTTTCTTTGTTTCACTTTCTTTCAGACAGGAGTGACCGTTTACTGATTTAACGTAACGTTAATTATCCTTCTTCTAGTTTGCTATTAAATCGTTGCTGCGATTTAATTACGCTATCTATCTTTTTCCTTGTATACTTTAATAAAGTAATCGTATGTTGTATGAGTATTGGCTGCTTCAGTGATCATCAGCCTATAGTGTGCACCTTTTACCGAGTCATAGGATACCTCGTTGTCCAGGCACGACTCAGGGCGGTATAGGTGTTTTGTTCTCCAGTGGTTAAGGCAGGGGTTGGAACTAGTGTTACCGTTGTTGCATTTAGCCTTATCTAGTCCAATGATGAAGAGCCCCGTGTCTTGCAGAACCTGGATCGTAACAAAGGTGAACTTGGCAAAGTCGCACCTTGTCCCCTCAAGGACGATTCAGTGGTTAGGGCTGCTCTGGGATACCGCCACTCTGACTTAGAGTGCGGACAACCGCGACAGATTTCGAAGGAAACTGTTCCAGTTGCTCCACAGTCTGGATACGACCAGGAAAACGTGGGATTCCCTGATCGGTTCTATCAACTGGGTACAAATAACTGTCAAGTTGGGCCGATTGAAAGCCAAGCGATTAATCATGGAAGGCAACAAAGCCTTCCCTCTCTTGCCGGAGGAGAAATTATGGCCAATTCCTCCATGAATCCACACCTTGCTATCGGCCTGGACCAAGCAAGACGTCCTCTACTCAGTCACGTCATGGGTTTCTCCCCCGCCTACGGTATGGATAGACACGGACGCCTCGGGGACCCTGGGTTGGGGGTATAGTCAAGTCTAGGCCACCAAGGGCAAGGCATTTGGGGGACAGACAAACAGTCACATATAAACAAGCAAGAGCTTTTAGTTCCCCTGTTTTTTCTCCAGACTCACGGCACAACATTGAAGAACAAATCAATAGCATTCCGAATGGACAATCAAACCGCAGTTTTTTGCATTCAGAAGCAAGGCTCAGTGAGGTCACGAGAGTTGTTGAGAGTTTCAGAACAAATTTTTACCCTAGCCGACTCGCTAGGGATTTCCCTACATGCTACCTACCTCCCCGGCGTAGCGAACGTCTGGGCAGACGCTCTGTCTCACCGGAGGAGCACTCTAGTAGAATGGACAATCAAACAGGCTATCTTCAACAAGATGATTGCAAAGCCGGCCCGTCCACAGATAGACTTGTTTGCGTCAGCAGAGAACCACAGACTGCCACTCTTTTTGACCCGGCACGGGGTAACCCCGGCGGGGGGACCCGATGCATTGCTGGTGGACTGGAACAAGTGGACCTCAATCTATCTGTTTCCGCCATCAGACTCTGTGTTAATGTGCAAAGTCATTCACAAACTGAGAGATTACCGGGGCCAGGTAGCGTTGATCGCACCTCTTTGACCGGCTCAGGTATGGTACCACCAATTACAACAGTGGTGCAAGAACCCGACGCCCCTCCCGGTCTCCGTCTTCCACTTGGAAACGATTGGCAACCTTCGGACCTCGCTCAGTTTTGCCTTGTGGATATTTACTATGCCAAATGGCTAAATCAATTTGGACCAAGTGTCACCCAAAAGCTCATGAATCAATACACACCGTCGACCAGGCGACAATATCAATCACATTGGAAAACCTTTACAACCTGGATTGTTGAGTCAGAGCAAAAGACTGCCTCAGCAGCCTTAATCTTCAAGTATTTAGACTATCTTTTTTAGCAGAATTTTTTTTTGGTCATAACGTTAAAAAATCATCTGTCTGCCATTAGGACCCCCTTCTTTGACCTCACCGGCCTGTCTCTTCCGCAGGCGGAGGAGAAAGGTTTATGAGGGCGTGTTTTAAGCTTCGTCCACCTCCCCGCCAGCTCATGCAAATCACGCAAATATAATAATGCGCCGGACTTTGAGTCAATTTTAAAGAAAGCCGTGTTTCTCATGGCACTTGCCACCGGAAACCGGGTCTCTGAGCTGGCGGCGATGAGCAACGAACCAAACTGTCTCAGGTTTGGGAGACTACACGACAATGTTCAAATCGCGCCGTCTCCCTCCTTTATTGCTAAGAACAAACATTCGGAACATGTTTTTTCTGAATTTTCCGTCCTGGCCTTAAAAAGAGGCCTCATTCATCACATTTTATGTCCTGTGCAAGCCCTCACAAAGTTTATGAGGATTGCGCAACCTCGCCAACTAGGTGCTTTATGGGTTAACCGACTAGGTAAGCGCATTACAAAACGGAAGTTAGCTTTCCTTGCTTGTCGACGTGATCAGGGAAAGCAATCCCGGCGTGATAGGCAGGGCTCACGACATTAGGAAATGGGCAGTGTCCCTCAGATTTTTACAAAATGTTTTGATTGATGATATTGCTAAAACCCAACTTTGGGCTTCCAATCATACGTTCCTAACACGCTACCTGTCGGTTGCCCTAGATAAACCAAAGCGTACCTGTGTAGCTTTACGGCAATGGGTACAGTAGGTCTTATGATATTGTTTAGTTTAAAAAAAAAAAGGGGGGGGGGGGGTTCGGAATAGTCCATATCCCCCTGTACCCTTGAAGAATTGTGATAAATCACGAGCTGTGATAGGACGGGTTCTACAGTCCAGGATTAATTGACTTATTTTTAAATCCTAAGAATTTATCGTATAGTTGCAACTATGTCTGCTTTACCAAAGTGTACAATGATATGAATGTACAATTAAGTTAAGAACAGAACGTATACCTATGACAGAGTTATCGTTCTATAGGACACAGGGTGTCACTTTTTTATCATGCAGACGATCGGGTGCACCGATCTAACCATGAGCAAGCAGTTTCTTAATGCCACGCACTGCTAGCAAATCTTTTATACCTTTTTATATTTGTATTACATACAATAAATCTGAAGAAAATGTTATCCGGGTTTTTTCTTCCCTAAGGTGAGGATATTTTTTACGAATGTCCCGCCTCCAGTCTTGATATTCAGGCGAAGTCGTCAATGATGGAGGGGCCCTATTAAATTATAGGTTTGATTCCCAAAGGGAAGTAGAGAAAACCTAATATTTAGTAGGGCCCCGTAATCATTGACGACTCGGGCCCTCCCAACCATCCCACTTCCCATTCGTTGATTTCTATAAGTTTATTCTTGATATATCAGTGAAGGACGAAGATGGCCGCTAGGGGGCCTGGTGTCAGGGAAGCAAAGCATAAGAAATCCACGTATATGGCAAGTCATATAATAACAGATATTAAATTAAATTTTCTTTTTTCTGGAGTTTTTTTCTGTAGGGTACCCAATCAAAATGACGATTCCATAAGGGAATTAGGCGTGCACTTATGATGAGTACTCCATGATGCTTCCGCACGGGCTATTCAAAATGCTGGTGCAGGATGTTGAATGGAGACTATTACTATTAATAGGCGAAGTCGTCAATGATTACGGGGCCCTACTAAATATTAGGTTTTCTCTACTTCCCTTTGGGAATCAAACCTATAGTGGGGCCAAACTGCAAGACAGGATATCTAGTGAAGAGCTTAGGAGACGGATAGGTATCAAGAGATGCAGAGATGAGATGCATACTAGCAGGCTTGGATGGTTTGGGTATGTGGAGAGGATGGAGGAACTGAGTTAGGTGAAAAGATGCAAACCTGTGAACGATTAGGGAGCTGCACCAAGGGGTAGACCAAGAAAGACAGATAAAATCATACGGTCCGATCATAAATTTAAAAACATGACAAGTGAGGTAGCTCTGAACAGGGCTACCTGAAGGGAAGCCATTAGGAGGTGCTGAGACTGGAACCACACTTTGTGGAAAGCACTCATCTTTAAATTTGTGTATGTATGTAGGCCTACAGCATGTATGTACTTTACAAGTCACAGGCAATTAAGAAACATCATAAGAACTGACAAGGCATAGGGGTAGTGATAATACATTAAAATTGTACAATTTATGAGCAATGTTGTTGACGAATTATTGATTTTGTCTGTAGGCCTACCAGTAACCGATGAATAGAAAATAATTACGGTATAATAGAGGATTTATAGATGTTTAATGAAAATATATGGAAGTACTATGTCTCTGCCTCATATTAATGCAGTGTTTATAATCAACATATGTCGCTACAAAATCTTCGTAAGAGCCGAGTAATCAAGATGGGGATATGGTCATTTACCATCAGCTAAAGACAAATACACTATTGTTGAGACTGAACTAACTTTCTCTTATCCCCGACGAGCATGGCGTTGCTGATGATAGGACAGAGTTTCTTGATGGCATTCTCTATGAGCACCGGAGGAATGTTCTCTCCTCCGGCTGTGATCACCAGCTCCTTGATACGTCCAGTGATGTACAGGAAGCCGTCACTGTCCAGCCTCCCGATGTCTCCCGTGTACATCCATCCCTCATCATCAACCTGAAGGAATAAGTAAAATGTTCTTACATACAAGGCAAGTTAATTCCTGATAAATCTGGTGAGGTACAAAAAAACATCTACTGACTAGGTTCAATCTAAGGAAATGTTCAAATATTCCTATTTAGTAGTAGCCTCTACGTTCCAACGTAGAGCTTATACTATGACGATGTAATCTGCTTCGCTCTAGAGCGGCAATTATCGTATACCCATAGCGCGAATTAAATCGATAACATCTAGAGTAGCACCTTACTCTCTCTTTACAGAGTCTAAAAGAGAGGAGAGAGAGGGGAGACATGATAATGATGTACAAATGCACCCGAGGGCTGGAGAGGCTGGATAGGGAGTATATATTAATTATGGATACAGGAATAACTAGAGGCCACAGCTACAAAGTAAAAAGACCTACCTGCAAGAACGATATCAGGAAGTTTAGCTTCCCCTATAGATGTATTGACAAATGGAATGGGCTGGAGGAGGAGGTGGTAGGGGCAGGGAACATCCATATTTTCAAGAAAAAATTGGATAAAAGTAGACTGAGAGACGGGACAACACGAGCTTAGCTCAACTCCTGTAAACTACAATTAGGTAAATACTAGGTACATTGTACATACTTTTGAGGTCTTTTTAATAGAAAAATTAAAAGGGAAACGAGAAAGAAAAGAAAAAAGTTGTCGACTAGGCCATTCCATCTGGCGCTTCACACCGCTGTCAGGGGCGTACCTTCTAACCCGTTCCGGATTAAAGGGCATCTCTTTCGCGCTACCACTCGGGTGCACACGTGTTTTTGTAGTGCTCCGTCATTTTGGTGCCTTCCACTCCTATCTTCGTCACTTTTGGTGAGTTTTGGGCCTTTATTTGGCGCCTGGATATATAGATAGATGATCCGTGTTGTAGGCACAACGTAAAATGGGCACTCAGGTGTTTTATTCGAGTGTTTGCGTTGAAAGTGGAGGTCTCTCATGTTTTCAGCCCTCTGCGCATGCGTGCCTTTGGACGCTGCTAGTGTTGAAAGGCCTTTGCCTTATATTGCTTTTATTTTCATTGCGGTGACTTTAGTTTAGGTTTTGTTAGGTTCTATTCATTTAGGGCTTCTTGTCACTTACTTAAGTTTCTGACTTACGCGCATTTTTTCGGTGGCTAGGCTAACTTCGGTGTTTCGGGTGATGTTATGGTGGGGGGCGCCGACCCGGGTTGTCATTTGCCCCATGTTGGTCTTTTATGTTGCACTCACACCTCTTTGGGTGTGAGGTTGCTAGTGGCGCCCTTCTTTTTCATTTTTTCCTATCGCCTAGTGCCTTTTAGGCTAACTTTTTGTTGGATGGCCTAGCCTACGGGGGGCTTTTTGTCGTTCGATTCTGTTGCAGCCCCTGGGGTTGTCCTTTGACCCCCCTTTTTCGTTGTGGGGTTCGCACCAGTTTTCTGACTACCTCTGGCTTTCCAGATCCCCAATTTGTATTCTTCATTTTCATTAAGGCTCCCAACCCTTATTTTGCCTGCTTGGGGCCTTGCGATTAGGCTATGTCTTCCTCTGCTCCTCCCTGTTCGTGGGTCAAGTCCCACGCCAGGTCGGTTGGCGTTTTCCTTTTCTCGAGTCCCTGGGGGGCCTTCTTGGCAGACGTGACACTTCTCATTTACATTCCTTTCTGTCTTAAGTGTCGTCGGTGAGTGACGCTTCGGTCCTCTGTTACTTGGACCTGGCTCACCGCTCCGCTCTGGAGCGTCGGTCTTACCACTCCAGGGCGAGCGTCTGGCACTCGTCGCATGTCTTCTTTCACTTGGACCTGCCCTAGCCCTCAGACTTTTAATATGGTGTTCGCCGCTCCGCCCTGGGGCGTCGGTATTCCCGCTCCTGGGCGTGCTTTGGTGACTGCTTCTGGTCTGTCCCTCTTTGGCCCCGCTCTAGGTCGGTCTTTGTACCGCCCTCGAGCGTGTGTTTGGCCGCTCTGGACCGGGCGTGAGTCCGCTATATCATCCTCCCGCTCAAGCATGACCGCCCCGCCCTGGAGCGGTGGTTTTCCCCGCTCCAGGTTAGTTCGTTTGTTTTTTTGGCTGGCTCTCTTCTTGGTGTCTTCACCCACCCTAGGGCGCGGGTTCTTCCCCCGCTCTGGGTCGGTCCTACTCGTCTTTGTGGTGCTGGTGGCTGTGGCCCGCTCTGGAGCGTATCGGTGTCCGCTCCAGGGCGTGTTTACCCCGCTCTACGGCGGCGTGTGTTTCACGCTTTTTTGGCTGTCCTGTTGTCCCGCCCCAGACCGGAGGGTACCTTGATGGTCCGCTCCTCTCTGGGTTTGGGTTGGGGAGTGCATTGCTACTTGTCCATGCCTGTTGGTGCATCGGTTCTGGTGTTTAATGCTCTTCTCCCTTTTTTTCCCAGGCTGTGCTACGCTCCACTTTGGGTGCTCTCCTGTGCCTCCCTCGCTTCCGCCTACGGCCTACAGGTAATGTCGCCTTATTTGTTCACCTGGTTGGGGTTTACATTGGGGGAGGGGGGGGATCTGCACTCTCCGTTATGCAGCGGAGGTTTCTGTCTCAAGGTCTAGTGAGCGCTTTTGGGCGTCTCCCTGCCCTTGTGATCGGTTTACCTTGCGACTTTCTTATTTTTGTCTATAGTGGTGTATTATTGGCCTTCGTCCTTCCTTGGGGTTTTTCAAGGGGGGTTATTATCCTTGTCTGGGGAACGCTACAGCTTCAAGGGTAGGGGCCACTCGCGGGTGGTTTTCTCCCTTTGTGCCTGTCTCTGTTTTTTAAGGGATTCTTCTGTCTGCTTGTAATTTTACCTACCTGTTTGGTGGCTCAAGACTGGTTTTTTCTTCCGGTTGCAGGTGTGATGCCGCTCCCTCTCTGCACCAGGCGGGGATGTGGTAAGCCTGTGGTCAGTCCCGACCATCTGGAATGCCCTACCCACGTGGCTTGTTACTCCAGGGATGGTTATTCTCCCAGGAGGTGCGGCCCTTGCCTCATTAAGGTCATGGCAGTGGAGTCTCAACCCTCGTCCCCTGCGGCGGCAGAGGCTGCGGCGCGCCTCCTGACTACGTGGGAGGGCATTTCCCGATATGTTGGAAAGACCCTACACCGCATCCCTCACTTCAAGGACGAGGATGTTCGGCTTCTGCTCCGCCTTCCTTCTGCTCATCTGTCAGGGCTCCAGGCCGCCCTTCCTCAAGTGCCTCCTGCGGACCTCTCGACGACGTATTTGGACCGCGGAAGGAAGCGGAAGTCTCCACCTTCACCTGTTCGGCCATCAGGGTCGACTACCTTTAGGGCGAAGCGCACTGTACCACCTGTGCCTCGTGTTGTGTCCCCTCACTTTGCCCCACCTCGGCAGACTACACACGACTTGATCAGGGAGATTGAGGCGTCTCAGGCTGCGGGACATCAACCTGTTCCTCCCCCGCCTGCCAGCACGTCGACGACTGCACTACGGGTGGTCTCCTTGTTTGGTCCGGCCGTTAATGTGCACGCCCCGCCTCTGTCACCTCTGGGGTCCCCGGGTCCTGTCGATCCGGCGTTTCGCTGTGCCCAGTCCTCTAAAATGTGGGTCGTGATCCATCGCCTCCTCCGGCAGTGCCAGACGCCGGTGAGGAGGACGAGTGGACTGACGTGGAGGAGGATTTTGAGGATCCTGAGGACTCCGACAAGGGCGTTTGGATGAAGCCTGAGGAGGACGCTGACGTAGTTGTCTTGGAGGACTCCCCTCGTCCGGATCTGCACTATACACCTCCCCCTCGCTTCCCTGCTCAGAGGTCTCGGCTGCGCGTCGACGTGTCGACTTCCCCTGAATCGACATCGCCTGATCGCTCGGCCGCAGCCCCTGAGTGGCTTGAGGCTTTCAACTCCCTCGAGGAGGAGAACTGTGCCAGGTTTGGGGCTTTGCAAGCAACCCTGGACCGGCTTACCGAGGCTATGGTTAAGCCTCCTCAGCTTCCTACGGTGGTTCCTGTTGTTACCCCTCTTCCTCCATTTGAAGATCTACTGCCTACTGGCCCAGCAACCCCTGGGTGGCGGCCGCGGCTCTGCCTGCGCCTGTCCCCTGTCCGACTCCCTCGCCGTCTTTTGTCGTGCTGCCTGGGAGCGGGCTGGGGATGGTTGGCCAATCCGTTAGTGTTCCCCCACTGTCTAAGTTTAAGATCCCCAAATGTGTCCTCCCTTCTTTGTATGTCGAGCCTGCGTCTTGGCAGAATGTGGTGGCTACTCGCCCAGACCTTGCCGCCACTCATGCACGGGGGGAACGGCCGGTTGCTGAAAATTGGGCTATACAGATTAGTGCTAAAGGTGTCTTCAGAGCTCTGACTCCGGACGGCCTAGTCCCAGAGGTCGATATCCGGCCTCACCCCAGTAGGTCGGATATGCATTTTTTGACGTACCGTCCTAGGGTATCTCCCTCTGGGTCTACACGTTTATGGTCGGACTACACCCGCCATGACATCTTAGCTGATGCGCCCGCTCTGTCAGCCATTGCCGGTCTTCCTCTGGTTAAGAGTGCTCGCGATGCTGAAGGCAACGTCATGCTCGAGCTCACCAATCTTGAGGACGGGCCGTGGGATCGATGGCTGGCGGAAGGGGTTGATTTTGGCGTCAGGTCGGCTGAGGGCTTTGTTTCTCTCCCACCGCCTGACAACACTTTTGTGTCTGGGCTAGTCCTGTCATCGTCCGGGGTCTCTCCCAAGTATTGGTCATGGCTGAATGCCCCTCAGATTGTGTTAGACCAATTGCCCTCGTCTTTCTTCGTGCCCTGGATCGGGATAACCGGCTCTGGCAACACGCCGCTCGCTTGCTCTCCACCCTCCTCCTGCAGTTCCAAATGGCGAGGATTCACCTCAGGCTTCTTGAAGCCGAGCCGGCTGGCGACCTCAAGAAGGGTTGGGAGACCTTGCGGCGCGTGCAGCTGCAGCTCGCCCTGAACTCGGTGGGTGACCTTCAGGGTGCCGTCCATGAGGCTGCTAGGTGTAGGCAGTCTCTGAGGGTGGCCTTCTGTAAGAAGGTGCCCGCAGAGATCAGGACTAAGCTGCTCCTCTCTGAGCTCGCTACTCAGGGTCTCTTCTCCGATGATGCGTGGCAAGAGGCTTACCTCTTTGCGACTGCGGGACGCTTCGCGCCCCGTGTTTCTGGGGCGTCGCGGCCTCCCGCAGCCGCTTCCTCCCAGGGTCGTGGGAGGAAGGCCGGTCCGCCTAAGGGATGCCAGCCTTGGCGAGGTGCCGTCGATGGGCGACGCCAAGGGGGCTGGGGACGGGCCTTGCGCCCTTATGTCCGCCGCTTCATCTTCGCCCATCTCGTCAGCTCGCCATTGAGGCATCCTCGCGGCGTCCCGACCAGAGCCAGGAGCATAGCCGCCCAGCGCAGGATCCTCCGCGCAGGTTTCAGGGACGCGGTCGCTCCAGGGGAGGGGGTGCCCGTGGAGGTCAGTCTTGCCGCGGCAAGACTGACGACTATGCTGGATCAAAAAAACGCTAGTTCCTCCGGGTTTTTCCCCCTTCTCTCCCGACCGCCTCCCCGAACGAGTGTTGAGGCTCACACAAGGAGCCCCTATCGGCTTCTTTTGCCCCCACTATCGGCAATGGCCTCACCGATCGTGGGCGCGTCGGGTGGTGAAGAGGGGTCTATCCTGGAGGTAGCGGTCACGGCCTCCTCTCAGACGTCCTCCCCGACATAGGCACGTCTCTCCAGAAGTGGCCAAAGTTATCTTGTCGATGCTCGAGAATGGGATTGTTCGGGAAGTCTCCCCGCTCAAGCGGGTCTTCCTCTCCCGTGTGTTTCTGGTCCCGAAGAAGGACTGCGATGCGATGAGACCGGTGGTCGACCTGTCGTGCCTAAATTTGCATATCGTGAACGACCACTTTCGGATACTCACCATCAGTCAGGCGCGGTTGGCGCTCCGTCCCGGCTGCTGGGTGATATCCCTGGATCTCAAGGACGCATACTGGCATGTACCGATTGCTCCTCGGTTCCAGTGCTATCTGGCGCTCCAGCTGCACGAAAGGGTGTTCACGTTCGACAGGCTAGGTAGTAGGGGTAGGCAGCCCCGCCCAGGGAAGTACTACCGCCAAGGTTTCGGGAGACTCGGGGAATACCCTGAATTCCATTTTCTCTCCCAGGCCTTGGTAGCTGGATACATATCTTTCTGCCTCACACATCAGGGGTATCAGGAAAACCCTCTTTATATAACATACACATCCAACTTCACGACATTGCCCTACATTGCTATCCTCTATCCATAAAACACTACTCTTCCCACTACATATCATACATGTAACACCATACACCTTACCCAATAAATATGGCAGTACAATTGTTAAGAGCAAACCTGGTGGTCCCTCGGATATCCACCCCCGGCAGGGTTGGGTCATTGACACAGGGCCCTCCCGGTCGTCATCATGCGACTGTGTCTAGAGCATTGCAACGTCCCAAAGCTGCTCGTCGGTGCAGCTTTTTCTTTAGCAATATAAGGGGACTTCACTCTAACATCAATTCTGTACACCAATTTCTTCAAGCAGAATCCCCTACTCTCCTTTTTTTGACAGAGACTCAAGTAACATCCACATCTGACACGTCTAGATTTAATTTTCCAGGTTATCAACTGCTCCAAAATTTCAGACCTAAAGGAGGTGTATGTTGCTTCGCAAAATCTGAAATTGCCCTGGAGGAGGTTACTAGTTTCAATTGTCCCTATTTTGATTATTCTATATACAAATTAATTTCTGATGGTAAATTTAAATACATATATTGCATCTACCGTTCCCCAAATACTCCTCCAGAGCAAAGTCTTTTTGATTCTCTGTCCTCACAACTCAGTGTCCTCAACTTAAATGCTTCTTCTGAAATCACTGTGTTGGGTGATTTTAATGTCCATAATGTTGAATGGCTCACTCATTCAGCCAGGACTGATGATGCTGGTCTTGAATGTGAGCTATTTGCAGACTCATTTAATCTCACTCAACTAGTCAACCAACCCACCCGTGTACCAGATAATCCTAATCATAATTCCCACCTACTGGACTTATTTTTAACAACCAATTCAGAAAATTATGATGTTACAGTGAGGTCCCCGCTTGGATCTTCTGATCACTGTCTGATACAGGCCTACCACACCTTCCCACTCTGAACCTGTTTTGGTGACTAAATGGCATTACGATAGGGCAGACTGGGAGGGTCTTCAAGGTTTCTTTATTGATATTCCCTGGACCTCTTTCTTTTCTAATGATGCACACTCCACCTTGAGCCACATACAAGATTTTGTAAAAATTGGAATGGAAACTTTTATTCCTCATCAAAAGTACAGTAAAAGATCTAATTCACCTAAATGGTTTGACCATAATTGTGCTAGAGTAACTGAACAAAAAGCAATAGCCTACAATGCATACACAAGATCAAAAACACATGAAGCCTTTAATTACTTTAGAAACATCAGAAATCATGCCAAAACTGTATTAAACCTAACTAAATCAAACTTTCTCCACAAGCAGGCAAATAAACTTCTAAATAATCCAAATGATAACAAAATATTTTGGTCTACTCTTAACTCATTTAAATCCAACTTCACTACTGCTTCATCCATTCCACCATTAAAATCTCCGACTGGCAATCTTGTAAGTGACCCACGAGGTAAAGCTAACCTTCTTGCGGATATTTTCTCCACCAACTCAACCTTAGATGAAATAAATCAAGATGTCCCTGTACTTAATTTTAATTCGCCTGAAATTCCCTCACTTAAGATCCACACCAGACATGTCAAAACTATTTTGCAGAATCTCTCAGTAGATAAGGCTCCTGGTCCAGATGAAATTCCTCCAATAGTACTTAAGAATTGCTCCTTGGTGCTCGCTCCTGTATTGGCAAAAAATTTCCGTCTGTGTACTCATACCTCATGCTTCCCAGTACCCTGGAAAGAAGCAAACATCCATCCAGTTCCTAAAAAAGGTGCCTCTTCAGATCCATCAAACTACAGACCAATAGCTATAACTTCCACTCTTGGTAAAGTCTTTGAAATTATATTAAATAATCACATAATTAAGCATCTTGAGAATAATAAATAAATCAGTGATAGGCAATATGGTTTTAGACGATGTCGATCAACTGCAGACATGCTTTGCCTTCTTACGCATCAAATCAACCAAGCTACAGACCAACATGGTGAAACACATACAATAGCACTGGATATATCAAAGGCATTTGATAGAGTCTGGCATCAATCCTTATTGTCGAAGATGTCACACTACGGCCTTGCATCATTAGTTCCACTAATTTCTTCTTATCTTCATAACAGAAAAATATGTAATGGTAGATGGCCTTTATTCTCAATTTCACTCAATAAATGCTGGTGTTCCCCAGGGATCAGTTTTGGCCCCAATTCTGTTCCTCATTCATATCAATGATCTCATATCTACCACTCATAATCCAATACATTCCTACGCAGATGACTCAACACTCCACAGTTCCTTTACATTTACCAATTCTTTCACCCAACCCGATCTTATAAATTCAAAAATAAACACTGCAATTTCTCTGAACCAGGACCTTTCTAGAATTAATGGATGGGGACAAAAGAATCTAGTTTCCTTTAATGCACAGAAAACCAAGTACATTCAATTTTCTAACCGACAGAATCTCACTGACTCCCATGTATTTTTTAATGATGTAAATATTCCCACTTCCCCTAGTATTGACATTCTCGGTGTAACATTAACCCGGGAACTGCGGGGAGACTCTTAAGAGTTCCCCCGGCGGACTGCGGGGAGACTCTTAAGAGTGAGTGAAAACAAAAATCAACTTTTGAAATCGAATTATTATTATTATTATTTTTTTTTTCTTTTTATTTATTTATTTTTTTTTTTTTTGCCCCTGGGCCATGCAAAATCTCAGTCCTCTACCTCCCCTCCTTCCCCACTTTCCTCCTCTCCTTCAGTTATCACCTATTTTCCCTGTTATTCCCTTATTCTGAGGTATATTTTCGTGCTAACATTAAAAATCCGGTTGGAGGGTGTGGTCATCACTGATAGCAAGCGAATGCAAGAGAGAGAGAGAGTATCGATCGACTGTGTCTCAGTGGCCTTGGGGGAAATTGGCGGGAAAGCAGCTTGCCTCACCCATACATTATACAACTCGCGGGCTATATCTCCGATTTTGACCATCCAAACGCTGTTTTCACTCGTTTTATTGTTGTTTCAGGTTAATACCTTTATAATCAACCCATAATAGGCGCATATGGATAAGTATTAATGCTATTAATGGTACAATGAATATTTTAGTGACGGAAACACCTCAAATACGTCAGCACAGGGGGACGTTTCCAATTCCAACTTGAGCTGGACACATTATGTTAGAAGCATTGCTAAGAATGCCTCTAAAAAACTGGGACTCCTGTACAGAGTTCGAGAATTCTTCACTGACGAGCAGTTGGCCAATGAAAAGAAAGCTTTGGATATTGATTAGAAGAAAGAAACGATTGTGGGAAAGATTAAAATTGTTAAAAAAGAACAGGGGGTCTAGTATAGAGGCTAAGGAAGTGGATCTGGAACGCAGACAAATAAACAATAAAATAAGGTGGGAAACAAGGAGGGGGGTGAAGGAGAGGGAGAGAGAGATAGCTAGAAATGTGAAGGATAATCCAAAAATATTCTGGAAGTACATTCAGGAAAAGTTAACAAGAAGAGTAGGGATCCCAGAGCTGGTGGGGGGGTTGAATGATGGGAGTAGAGCGGAGACTGATAAGGAGAAAGCAGAGGTGCTGGGGAAATACTTTGGGGGGGTACTAACAGTGGAGTCGGAGGATGCAGTGCCTACTATTCCCATCAAACAGGCACCGGCACTAGAACTAATAGAGTTTTCCCATGCTAGAATAAGAAGGGCTATAGAAAAAATGAACAGAAGTAAGTCACCGGGACCGGATGGGATACGCCCAAGAATCATAAAGGAAGGAGGGGAGATGTTAGTAGAGCCATTGAAAATGTTATTTGAGGTATCGTTTAATACAGGACAAATCCCGATGGACTGGAGAGAGGCGAACATAACAGCTATATTTAAGAAGGGAAAGAGAAATGACCCAGGGAATTATAGACCAGTCAGTTTGACAAGTGTTGTGTGTAAACTAATGGAAACGGTAATTAGAGAAGGAATAATGGATCATATGAAGTCAAACCAACTTTTCAGTGGGAGACAGTTCGGATTCTTGCCGGGGAGGTCGACGGTACTACAGCTAATTAAGGTGGTAGATGATTGGATGCAAATTCTAGAAGATGGTGATGTAATAGACGTGGTATACAGTGGAATCTCCAATCTCGATCATAATTGGTTCCCACAAATACCGATCGAGATTCGAAATATCGAGATGCGAAGTTAACTTCTTATGGGAAAAAATACAATCGGTTCCAGCCACTTTCCGACTAACCTACATCAAATCTGTCAATTTTCACATTTGCCCCCCACAATCACATGCAATATATATAATATGTTAAAATAGATAAAATTAATAATGAAAGAGTTTTATTTTTACCTTATATTTATTGATAAAGAGGTTTGTGTGGTTGATTGTTGGTTCCGAGGCGAACGCAGTTAGGTTACTGCGTCTCCGCACCCGGCGCACAGTCACCGTCAACAATTCTTGCAATTGCTTCCCTCACCCTGTCACCACTAGTACCGGCATTTTATGAATGCGATAAAAAAAGGTCCAGGTAGACGACTTCACAATACAAGTTTTCAAGCGAATGGCGGATGTGTGACTGGTACACCAAGTGGCCGCTAGATCTACCGACTTCAATAAATTTTCCATGGTATAAAGTTTAATCAAGTTTTCTTTTGTCTTTACTATTATTATATATTAGATTTTCCTCATACAAATAATAATGTATATTAAAACATGGTAAAGTAATTTATATTACTACGTAAATGAAAGCGGCAGAGACAGGTTAGACTACCGCTTGAGACGATCGATACTAGCGGTACATTAGTATACAGGTGAACAAAACACAATGACTGTGAGGTTCACACATCGATTTGGTCAAGATTAATCTGTTTATATTAGTATATAAGCATCTAGCATCGATATTTAGCTATTAGCTATCGAGATTAACGTTTTTTCATCGAGATTTGTGATTGGGGAGAGCTTGAAGGTGGCATCGAGATGCGAAATATCGAGATGAGATTGATCGAGATATGTGAGCCTACTGTATTGCGATTTTATGAAGGCCTTCGATAAGGTCCCACATAAAAGGTTAATAGAGAAAGTTAGAAGCTATAATATAGGGGAGAAATGTGTGAAATGGATAGAAGCCTTCCTGAAAGATCGGAGACAGAGGGTACTGGTGAATGGAATAGGCTCGGGGTGGAGGGAAATTACAAGTGGGGTACCTCAGGGATCTGTGTTGGGACCACTGCTGTTCGTTATATTTATCAACGACTTGCCTGAAGTTATAACTAATGGAAGTGAGGTATACCTGTATGCGGATGACACTAAACTGTATAGAAGAGTGAGGAGTAAGGAAGATATGGGTTTGCTTCAGGGAGATGTGGAGTGCATGAAGGGATGGTCTGAGCATTGGTTAATGCCTTTTCATCCAAAAAATGCAAGTACATGCGGATTGGGACCAGCAAGATAGACAAGGTTGGATACAGTATGTATGAAGCGATGGAGGAAGTGAGTGCAGAAAAGGATATAGGAGTAGTGATAGACAATAAGTTAAATTTCTCAGAACATTTAGCGGAAAAGATAAACAAAGCCAATAGAATTGTAGGGCTGATAAGGAGGAGTGAGTGAAGGAACAGCGAGAGAAGGTGCATGTTTGTTTGTAAGTAGCAAATGGAAGGAATGTGTAAGAGAGTATGGGTCTGTGGGTTCAAGGATTGTGTGGGTGAGAATGAAAGTAGGAATACAAACGTGGGTGATTGTATGCGTGTATGCCCCGACAGAGGATATACTTGAAAGAAAGAAAGAGGAGTTCTGGATGAATGTGGAGGCGTGCCTGGAGAAGTTTGACAAGAACGAAAGAATATTTCTGATTGGGGATATGAATGGTAAGGTGGGTGATAGGAAAGTTGAGGGAGTGGTGGGAGGGTGGGGGGTACCATCAGAGGTGAATGGGAATGGTAGTGCACTTGTGGACGTATGTGTGGGGAGGAGGCTGTGGATAGCCAACACCTTCTTCCGACACAGAATGATCCACAGGTACACGTGGAAACGGATGTTGACGATGAAGGATAAGACAGTGGTGGAACGAAAGTCATTGATTGATTATGTATGTGTGGATGGAACGAATGAAGAAATCTGTGATGGATGCTAGGGTGTATAGGGGTATTGGAGGGGGTCTGTCTGATCATTATGTAGTGGTAGCTAAGGTTAGGATACAAAAGAAGTGGGTGAGGAGAGCGGGAGGGAGGCGAGAGGAGGGTGGAATGGTGAGGAGGGTGGAGAGGTTGCAGGAGGAGGAAATCAGGGAGGAGTACAGGAGAGCAGTGGAAAGACGACTAGGTGGGTTCGACCTGGAAGTTATGGAGGAAGTGGAGGAGATGAGCAAGGTGTTTAAGGATGAGATCTGTGCAGCATGTGAGGAGGTGTGTGGAGTGAGGAGAAGAGGGAGGGGAGTGAAAGGTACAGCATGGTGGACAGAAGAGGTACGAATAGCTGTGGAAGAAAAGAAGAAAGCATATAGAGAGTGGTTGGGTAGCAGAGGGAATGAAGATTCCGAGAGACAGAAACGAGCGAGGTACGTGGAGAGTAAGAGGGTGGTGAAGAGAGTAGTGAAGGAAAGTAAGAGAAGAGTAGATGAGGAATTTGGAAGGAATCTGAGTGTAAAATGGAGGGAGAGTAAGAAACTGTTCTGGAAAGAAGTCAAGAAAGTTAGGGAAGGTAGCAAGGGAAACAGTAAGGGTGTGAAAGATAAGAATGGGAGAATGCTAGCCGAGAAGCAAGAGAGAGTCGAAAGATGGAGGGAGTACTTCAGTGAGTTGCTAAATGAAAGGAATGAAGAGCCAGCAAACATAGCTGGATATGGTATGGGAGGGAGAAGAAGAGAAGTAGTGGAGGAGGAGGTGGGGATCAGGAGGTCAGAAGTGTGGGAAGCCATGAAAAGAGTGAAGTTGGGGAAAGCACCAGGAACAGATGGAGTGTGTGGGGAAATGTTGAGGTATGGTGGTGAGATAGTGATAGAATGGGTATGGAAAATGTGCAAACTAGCATGGGAGAAGGGGAGTGCACCCGGTGACTGGAAGACTGGCATAATAGTCCCCCTATATAAGGGCAAAGGGGAAAGAGGAGTGTGTGGTAACCAACGAGGAATATGTCTTCTAAGCGTAGTAGGGAAGGTATACAGTAGGGTAGTGATTGAGAGAGTGAGAGTGAGAACGGAGAAATGGATAGGCGACGAGCAGGGAGGTTTTAGGAAGGGAAGAGGATGTGTAGATCAGATTTTTACCCTGAATTGTGTTGTGGAGAAGTATCTGGAGAAGAAACAAAAGGTGTATGTTGCCTTTATGGACTTGGAGAAGGCCTATGACAGAGTGGATAGAGAAGGTTTGTGGAAAGTACTTAGAATATACGGAGTAGAGGGCAAGTTGCTGAAAGCAGTGAAGAGCATGTATGAGGGTGCAAAGGCGGCAGTACGTGTGGAGAGTGAGCAGAGCGAGTTCTTTGACCTGAATGTTGGTTTGAAACAGGGGTGTGTGATGTCCCCGTGGTTGTTTACTGTATATATGGATGGAGTTATGAAAGAAATACTATCAAGAGCAGTGGATGTTGGTGTATCGCTGAAAAGGGAGGAAATTGAGTGGAAGCTACCTATACTGCTGTTTGCGGATGATACAGTTCTGATGAGTGATAATGAATGGGAGTTGCAGGGTCTGGTAAATGAGTTTGGAACAGTGTGCGAAAAACGGAATTTGAAGGTAAATACGGGGAAGAGCAAGGTTATGGTCTTCGAAAGGGGTGAAGTCACAGAGTGTGAGGTGAAGCTGAACGGTCAGGCTATGGAGATCGTCAACTCTTTTAAGTATCTGGGCAGTGTGTTGAGTAAAGATGGGACTATGGATGAAGAGGTGCGGGAGAGGGTACAACAGGGGAAGAGGGTTGTAGGAACGCTAAAAGCAGTAACAAGAAATAGGGTGGTCAGTATGGAAGTGAAGAAGTCCTTGCATGACAGTGTGGTAATCCCGACACTGACTTACGGAAGCGAAGCATGGACGTTGGTTGAGAGACTCAGACCAAGAGTGAGAGCAGTGGAAATGAATTACTTAAGGAGTGCGTGCGGAGTTACATGGAGGGATAGACAGACTAATGAGGAAGTAAGAAGGAGGTGTGGTGTGGAGGTAGATGTGCTGGAAAGTGTGAAAAGGAACAACTTGAGATGGTTCGGCCATATGGAACGTATGGAAAGCGAGAGAATGACTAAGAGGGTGTATGAGAGCGAGGTGGAGGGACAGAGGGGGAGAGGTAGACCGAATATGAGGTGGAAGGATGGAGTGAGGAAGTACATGAACGAAGGTGGTGATGGTTGGGGGGAGGGGCGTCGACTGACTGGGGACAGAGGTGCATGGGGGCGGTTCGTTCGTGGCCACCCCTTCGGGGATCACGGCGGCGTCAGGCAATAGATAGATAGATAGATAAGGAGGACATTTGTGTCACTTGACGAAGAAATCTTCAGGAATCTATATACAGCGCTGGTTAGGCCGCACCTGGAATATGCAAACCAGGTGTGGGCTCCATATATGGTAAAGGATATAGAAGCAGTGGAGAAAGTGCAGAGGAGAGCTAGCAAGCTGGTACCAACGTTGAAGAACGCAGGCTATGAGCAGAGGTTGAGGACACTGGGGCTTCCGACACTGGCATTGGGAGGTTTGACGTACCTCCCAACCTACCAAATAGGAAAACCTACTATTTGGTAGTAGTCTTGGAAAATCCAACGTCAAGGCTATTAACCTAATTGCAATGACGACTTGTCTATTTTGACTGCTATGTCGTCATTCCAACCGCGGTTAAAAAGAAAACGTCTAGAGTCTACTCCTTATCTTGCTCTAGGAGACGTTGTACATTAACCAAAACTACCACCGAAGGTGAAAAAAGTATAGAAGAGAAGAAAAAGGGGTTTACCTTAGTTACCGCTCAAGGCCCATCCCGTGTTCCGTCATGCGCCGATCCCTGTCGAACGTGCGCATGAGCGACCCTCTCTTGTTATCACATCTCACGTCAGCAGAAGAACGCGGATGGGCAGGGGTCCGGCGTGAGGGAGGGTATTATGTACGTTGGATTTTCCAAGACTACTACCAAATAGTAGGTTTTCCTATTTGGTAGGTTGGGAGGTACGTCAAACCTCCCAATTTGTTAGTAGTCTTGGCAAATCCAACGTCAAGGCTGCATAACAAATAGGAGGAGGACATCCAAGCCCAACCTACCAAAAAAACCAATGCATAAGACAAAATTATGAATGACAAAGAAACACAATTTAAACAAGAGAGTTTAATAAAAGAGTGAAAAACTGAGGAGTAGCTAAAAAGAGCAGTTTTAACACGTGCCCGTCATTCATAGTAATGCAAAACCATAGACTTGTCTTAAACCAAAAAGTACTGTACACAAAATCCCTTTTCTTCCAAAATGAACAAAAACACTGATCACAAAAACAAAACACAATTAACAATGAGGCAAAAACACTTATGTACTGTATACATATAACATAACCCCAAACTTGTAATCCAGTGTTGCAAACCCGTTCTTCCCTCCCCCCCTTTTCGAAAGAAAACAAAGGAAAAGAAAAAGTGACGAGGGGGGAAGACCAGGCAACTTCGCGAGAACCCTAGGAAACACGACTCCCGAGAGCTATCACAGGCCGAGGGGGTCTAACAATGGACATGGAGAGGTAGGAGGAGACGAAGGTATGGACAGAAGACCACAAACCAGCCGAGGCGACGTCAGGCAACGAACGAGTTTGCAGGAACCGTAAGGAGGCAGCAAAGGATCGCACATCGTGCGCAGAACCCCGACAAGCAGGGTTACTGGCACGAATGACCCGACAAATGTGGCGGCCTATCTGTACCTTCGAGAGCCTCCTACCAGTCCGAGGAGACACCCACACAGCAGTACCCGAAGTCGGAGCCACAGACTCAACATAGGAGTGCAAGGCCTGCACCGGGCACAACACATGGTGAGTATGCCCACGCTTTAAAGCCTGGATGGTAAAAGGCTTGAAAACGTGGGTCGCTCTCTCATTCTTGGCAACAAAATGAGGGGAGGGGGCTAACGTGACGACATTCAAGGACGGGGAGAATCGCATGCATTCCTGGGACCGCGACATGGCAGCTAGTTCAGACACCCTATCCCCAGTGGCCAGAGCGACAAGGAAGAGTGTACGCTCGAGCAACTGAACCGGTGTAGTGTCCCGTGTATATGTGTGGAAGCCAGAAGGTCCAGAGCACGCCCCAGATCCCACTGAGGAGGGATCTGGCGCGGAGGCGGACGCTCCCTGAAGGCAGCCTTCATGAAGGAATCCAGCTCCTTCGGTGGAACGACCAGCCCAGTGACGGACTCAAAGACCTCCCGGATGGCAGACAAGTGGTTACGTATAGTGTTGACTTGAGAGCGACGTGTACGGAAGAGGTGAAACAAGTAGTGTAGGACGAGGGAAGGAGAGCTAACAGTCTGGTGAGTGTCCTGTATCCACCTAGTAAAAGACCTCCAGTGGGACTCGTAAGTCCCCCAAGTCGAAGACGTCCATGAACGCTTCAGGAAGTCAGTCAGGTCCCGTCCGTGGACTGGGAGCCACCGTGCCTCACGAACATCCACGATGCGAAGGCCAACGAGGTCCGCAGGTCGCCAACCTGGCTCAAGTGGAAGTTTGAGAGAGGGAGAGGGACCGGACTCGGGCACCACCGCTTCAACTGGGAGTACCAAGCCTGGGCCGGCCACAGAGGCGCTATCAGCCAGACTCTGCCGCGGTACAGCCGCAGTCGCGCGAGGACTTTGCACATCAACAGTGCGTCTGGTGGCGGAAATATGTATATCGACTGCCACCTGTTCCAGTCTTCCATGAAAGCGTCCGGACCCCCCTCCGGAGTGCGAGTCCGGAGGGACAGGTACTGAGGCAACTTGCGCGTCTCCTTCGATGCGAACAAGTCGACCTCCGGAACACCCCAGGAAGCTGCGAGGTCGTCGAATACAGTCTGTTTCATTGCCCATTCTACAAGAACGCCCCGTCCTCGCGACAGGGCGTCCGCCCACAGGTTGGCAGTCCCGGGCAGGTAGGAGGCGTGCAGGGAGATGTTGTGTCGGTTCGCGAGGAAGAACAACTTCTCTGAGATCCCCAACAGAGTCAAAGACCTGGAGGACCCCTGCTTTTGGATACAGTGGACAGCTGTCTGATTGTCCATCCTGAAGGCCACCGACTTTCCCCGAAGGGCCAGCGCGTGGTCCCTCAGGAAGAACAAGGGAACCAACAGTTCGAGGGCATTGATGTGTAGGTGTGTGTGTCCCACCCATCTGCCGTGATGTTGATGTCCCAGGTTTGATTGGTAAACCCCACCCCACCTCGCTCGACGCATCTGTATCTACCCAGATCGTCGGCGGGGGGGCGGTCCAGGGCACAGCCGCAGAGAGCGTGCCCCGAGCAACCCAGTGTCCTAAGTGTCTGTGAATGGTACGCGGGATCGGCATGAGCCGATCCATAGGGGCCAACGGAAAACCTTGTTGCCCATGAGTATCAGGCGGCGCAGCCTGAGCCTCCCTAAGGGAATGGTCAGAGCGGCCCAATTCAGCGAACCCACTAACGAGTCCCAGATCCTCCTCGTGAGGGAGACCGAGTGCAACACGGCGAAGACCTTCCTGCGAAGTTTCACCGCGTTTGGCTGACTCTGGGTCACTGTAGCGTTGGTCAGATCCCATTCGAGACCTACCCACGTCACGACACGCGACGGGGTCAGGCGCGACTTGGGAATATTGATTTTGAACCCTAACTGTGTGATGTGTTGAACTACTGTGAGGGTGTCGTGGACGCACTGTTCTAGGGTGTCTGAAACTATCAACCAGTCGTCCAAGTAAAACAGGATCTGGAGGCCGCCCCTGAGGAGAGGATCCAGAGCCTGCTTTACCAGTTTCGAGAAGATCCGCGGCGCGATGTTGAGACCGAAGGGAAGTCTGTCGAACATGAACACACGATCGGAAGTCTGAACGGCCAAGAATCGCTGGAAACGAGGATGGATCGGAACGTGCCAATACGCATCCTTGAGGTCCAGCGACACTACCCACGACAGAGGTCGCAGGGCCAGTCGTACCTGGTGCACCGTCAGCATCCGAAACCGTGTGTTCACGATGTGCCCGTTGAGGGCCGACAGATCCACCACCGGTCGCATCGCGTCGCAGTCCTTCTTCGGTACCAGAAAAACACGGGAGAGGAAAACCGGTAGACCGGCTTTCACCTCCTTGACGATTCCCTGCTCGTGCATGGATGTAATCACGTCGGCCACCTCCGAAGAGACAGGCCGGCTTCGTTGACAAGAGCTGAGTGGGGGTCTGGACTTCCATCTCCAGGTTAGACCCCTCCGTGCAATCTTCCGCCCCCACGTCCCTCGTGGCCACCGAAGGGCGCAAGGGCGAAAATAACCTGTGGGAGCCCCCGAGATGAGGCGAGCGACCCTTTCTGCGAGGCGAGAAGGAGAACAAGGAGGAGACCGACCTGGAGAACCTACACATTTTTTGACGTGGAGGGTCCCCCGGTACGGTCCCTGCGGTCATAAGATCCACGTTGACCACCCCTACCCCCCCCACCTCGCCGAAAAGGGCGGGTCACCCCATCCCCTGTCCGTCGTGTGTCAGACCCCGTCGAAGTGCGGCCGGAAGTGGAAGGCTGGCCAGCCCCTTCTCGGCGGGGATGAAAGGGAGCAGGAGCAGAAGTGCGAGGCGGAACCGACGCTCTGGCCGGCAACTTCCCTTTCCTGCGCCCTTTCTTGGCGGCAGCAGTGGCGGCAGCACCCCGAAGGGGACCGGCAGAAGGACGGGACTGCGAAGACCCCGGTCGCGACACAGCGCGTCTTTGCGTGTCGTAAGCAGGGTCCGCTGACAGAGAAGCGTAGCGTTCCCAAGCATCCTGCGCAAAAAGCCCCGATGTATATAGCTCAGAGTATAATAGACCCTGACGAATATCCAAAGGGGCCTTCCGGCAGAACGAGGACCTTACCGTCTGGCGTTGTCGAGTTGCCTCGCACAAAACCGCCTTCAGCTCGGGAACCAAAGACACCGCGAGCTGAAGGTGGATCCGCCGAACGTGGTCCAAGCCCTCGCGAAGATCGCCAGGTGCAGTCGCCTCGATAAGTCGCAGGTGGTGAACAGACGTCTGGAGGGAACCTAAAAGACAAGACAATAAGTTCGCCACCCTCTGCCGCAAGGTAAAATCCCTGTCGACAGAGGACTTATCTGGGTGGGAGAAGAACGGGTTAGCAATAGCACAAATTTCAAGTTTGGGAGCGCTAATCCAGGACCAGAACTTGCCATCCAATCCGCCGACAGATACCAGAGGAGGCAAAAGCAGTGACGACTCTGGGGGAGGGACTGAAATAGATCTGTCGACGGAACGGTTGGCAAAGTCTAAGGCCTCAGCAAACCAGGCCTCCAATGGGAGAGGGTTATCGAGCACGACGGCTAAGCCAGGCTTACCGTCGTCGCACAAACCCGTCCCATAGGAGGACAGTCCCGTTAACACAGCCAGGGACTGAACATCCTGAAGGATGTCCTGGCGGCTGAAGTCTGACCAGAGCTTAGTCCGAGGAGCAGACGGGGGCTTGGGCTTCACCGAGAAGTACTGAAGGTCAGTCCTCGTCGGGTACGCCCGCACCTCCACGTCGGCCACCTGACCATCCACCCTGATCGCCCTGAACTGCATCTTGTCATTGATTTGGACCGACCAGTCCAAAGGTAGGGCCCTCTCACCTGACGGGAAGTCGGTAGCACGCTCCGGGTGGGAGGCCTGCACCCCCTTCCAAACAGCCAAGGAGCCATAGAGGAGCGGCATAGTCCGCGACGGGACCTTGGCCTTTTGGATGGGGGGCAAGCGCGGACCCTGCCCTAGCAGACGGAGGACCCCCGCATGTGAGACAGTAGGGGCAACCACCTGAGCCAGGGCAGGAGCAGTACTAGCCGACGACCGGGCAGGCGGAGAAGCAGGGCGAGAAGGAATGTGGTCCACCGCAGAGGGGAGGGGGACCAAAGCAGGGGCAGGTTGGGTGAGGCGCTGAGGTTGTGTCACCGCCAAGAAGCGCGATAAGAGGGATTCTTGCATCGCCTCCAAGCGCGCGTCGAAGTGAGACACAACCCACCCCTGCATAGCCGAAAATCGATCCGAGAGAGGCGACCCCCTCGAAGATAGTTCGGCCCGCAGGGGCGAGCGTGAGCGAGAGCGAGACCCACGACACGAAACAGCAGCGTCGAGGCCCAAAGAAGGCGAGCGACGACGGCCGTGACGGTCCTGAGGGTCTCGTTCCCGATCACTAACGCCCGAGGGGGAAACATCACCATCCCCCTCTTCCAGCGACACGTCAGCCCCCGAGAAAGGGGACCCCGAAACCTCGCTATACTCCACCGAGTCAAGCGGCGGGGTACCCTCACGGGGAGCCGGCAAGCGAAGATCAGGAATAGAAGAAGGAAGAGGAGCAGGATGACGGAGGGGGAAGGCTGGCCGGGTGAAAGGAGGTCAGAAGGAGCCGCGGGGGGAAACAGAGCAAGGATCCCCGGGGCTGAGAGAACAGGGCGGCCCGACACCGAGGCGGAGGAGGGAGGAACCTCCACCTTGGGACGAGACCGAGAAGGAAGAAGAGGCACTGAAGCAGGAGAAGTAGGAGGAGAAGCAACTACATCCTGGCGGACCCTCCTGGACAGAGTAGAAGGAGGGAGCAGAGGGCCAGCTACAGCATGAACATCCGCGCGAGTAGTGGACAAATGAAGAGGACGTCTTTTGTGCAGGGGAAGCGGGCGGAAGGTAGTAGAGCCCCTATCCGGAGAGGCCAGGGGAGGGCGTACAGGGGCAGAGACGCTAAACCCGGCCTCAGGGCGAGAACCATGACGAGGGCGAACGGCGGAGTCAAGGTGAGCAGGCGGACGAGGAGGGGCAGTAGAGGACGAGCGGCGAGGAGAGCGAGAGCGTGGACGGAGCTGGGGATCCACCCGACGATGCGACGACCGACCACGGGACCCAGGGAGGAGGGCCCGAGCAGGGAGAGGGCCAGGTAAACGGCCCCCAGACGGGTCAGGGATGCCCAGGGCGACGCGGATCCGGTCGTCAACAAAGGCCGGGGAACGGTGGCCCACAGTCCTGATGTGGTGGGAGACCACCGCCCACACAGACTGAAGGGATGCAGAGGCCACCGCCGCGTCAGAGGAACCAGGGTGATGGTCCACCACATCCACCAGGTCCATACACGGCCCACACAAAGCCGGGAGGTAGGCCGTAGAGGACACACATTGCGAATGACGCAAGCAGGACCTGTGGCAGTCCAAACACGGGGAGCCACAGCCCTGGCGAAAGCAAGGCATCCCACCTGCAAGGGAAGAACACACACCATAAGCAGCACGTAGACGGAGTAAGTGAAGATAATGTCCAATAAAAACCAGGGAATGAGCATGGGTAAACAGGAACACACACGCAAACTGGAAGTCGTACTCACTCTAAACCGGGAGCACCGATGGAGGTGAGGAGGGCGGGTGAGGCGGAAGAGCACAAGCAGAAACCTGCAAAGATGGAGAAAGTGTTAACCACCACTCAACACCTCACATGCAGGGTCCATAACACCAGGCAAGTGCATACACCAATATAGTACCAGGCAACAAGATGACACAAAAAAGGGTCACCGGGAAAGCCAACTATAACCGCAAATTTGCGGGCCAATGGAGGCATAACCGTACCGACACAACCCTCCCGCCTCACCGCGAGACCCCCCAGCGATCTCCGCAAATTTGCGGGTAGCCGAATCGTCCGTGGACCGAATCGAGCACACCGCAAATTTGCGGGACCGGCCGAGATGGTCCGGCGCCGAAAAAGCGAGAGGAGCGTCTAGGTAATACCAACACAGGCCCAGAAAAAAGCGTCAACTCCTTATGACTCCAAGCGACGATGGCCATCAAGCTGAGCAGCGTCTTCCTTGAATATCCTGACTCAACCGGTCAAGGGAGAGGCAAGGAAGACACACCAGGGGAGAGGAGGCACATCCCCCAGGAACCACCCACCCACAGAGATAGAGCAAAGCCCATGAGGAGAAGTGGCAGGAAGGGTGGTTCGGCACAAACAGGGGCCCCCGTAGGGTACCCCAGGATTGGGCAAAAGGGAATGAAAGGATGGAGGTGAAAACAGTAAGGGAACACAAAAACCAGTAAATGAAACTGGCGAGAAAAAGGGGAGGCCTAGCCGTGAGGAGAGAATGTGTCAGGGGCGAAAAACCCTGTGGTGTGAGGGAGAGGCCCCCGTAGGGTACCCCTGGATATCACGAACCACCAAGCGCCCAGGCCCTGGAGACACAGTGAAGGCTCGTAAGGGGGGACTCGGGAATAACGCTAATAATGCGGCCGACACAAACCCTACAAACAGCACCGCCACCACGAAATCTCAGATTGTGAACCAACTGTACACCTAGGCTATGAAAATATGAAAACTCATAGGGCATAGCAAATCCTGAATGAGAAACAAGCTAGGCTAAAATAAGCTAAACTATGCCCAGACTAACAGGAAAAAAGAATATGAAAAGAGAAAGAAATGAAAAACACATACGAGGAACGCCAGGCGCCCCCGTACCTTCGGTAGCTATTTCCACACGCGTCTCCATTAAACACACTGAGGAGCCCATTTACGTGTGTCCTAGATCACGTAACATCTGTCTAACAAAAAGAAGGCCAGAAAAGCCGAAACGAACCTAAAACAGGGTGAATTGAAGGAGCACAACAAAAGCGGACTCAACAATGGCGACGCGTGAAAAAATGATAACAAGAGAGGGTCGCTCATGCGCACGTTCGACAGGGATCGGCGCATGACGGAACACGGGATGGGCCTTGAGCGGTAACTAAGGTAAACCCCTTTTTCTTCTCTTCTATACTTTTTTCACCTTCGGTGGTAGTTTTGGTTAATGTACAACGTCTCCTAGAGCAAGATAAGGAGTAGACTCTAGACGTTTTCTTTTTAACCGCGGTTGGAATGACGACATAGCAGTCAAAATAGACAAGTCGTCATTGCAATTAGGTTAATAGCCTTGACGTTGGATTTGCCAAGACTACTAACAAATATAGGAGAAAGAGAGGGGATATGATAGAGACTTTTAAGATAGTGTCAGGAAAGTACGATGAGGATGTGTGTGAAGGTATCTTCTTGATGCGGGAGGGAACAAGAACGAGAGGACACTCTAAGAAAATTTACAAAGAAAGAAATAGGCTTGAGAAGGCAAAGAACTCATTTTGTGATAGAGTGGTAAATGAGTGGAACGCACTGCCCCAGTATGTAGTCGATTCCGAATCAATAAGGGAGTTTGAAAGTAATCTTGATAAAGCATGGGGAAGACAAGATTTGAAGTTTGATTATAAAACAAAAATACAGAATAGTAAAAATGTTGCGTCTGCTACCGCCGCCGCCAACACCGTGAACGACCGCAGCAGTGCAAGTACTGGTACTGAGCTGGATACACAGGCATAGTTTGCCTTTTTCCAGAGGATCTACTGTAAGAAACTGTAAGAAACTGTAAGTGATATATAAAAGTCATGTGCATTCTCAGATGGATTACTGTTCACCTCTGTGGGGTGGAAGTGGAGTGGTTGCATTGAGGCAGTTGGACAAAATTCAAAATAAAGCTATTAGATTAATCAATAACCCTGCAATCACACAGGACCTTCCTACATTATCCATACGAAGAAACGTTACATCCCTTGCATTATTCTACAGATATTTTCACAGCAATTGTTCCGAGGAACTTGCTTCAATTGTGCCGCCTCTCCACATCTTTCCCCGTAGAACTAGGGCAGCTGAGAGCGCCCATGAATTTACACTTTCTCCTCCACAATGCAGAACTTCTGCTTATCAGAATTCATTTATCCCCAGAGCTACTACTCTTTGGAATTCACTTCCCTCGAATTGCTTTCCACAAACTTACAATCTACAAATGTTTAAATCCAGTTGTTACAAACATTTTATGAATGGAGGATGCCTTTAGGCACATGGACCTTTTTGTTTTATCTGTGTTTTTCCTTCCTCCGTTCATTGCCTCTTAAAAAAAAAAAAAAAAAAAAAAAAAAAGGCTGCCCTTCGGTCTCAATATCACACCGCGTGTCTTTATGAAACTCGTCAAGCAGGCTCTGACTCCTCTGCTCCGTCAGGGGATTCAGATCGTGTTTTACTTGGACGATTGGCTCATCTCCGCAGACTCTCCCACTCAATGTGCACAACACACTCTCCTTGTCATCCAACACATCACACATTTAGGTTTCAAGGTAAACATTCCCAAGTCGTGCCTCACCCCGTCGCAAGACGTGACGTGGGTGGGCCTGGACTGGGACATGGCGAGCACGACCGTCAGACAGAGTCGGGTGAACGCATCGAAGATTCGAAGGAAACTTTTCACTGCGTTGCACTCGGTCTCCATCACCAGGAAACTCTGGGACTCGTTGATCGGGTCGCTCAATTGGGCGTGTCTGACCATTGCCCTAGGGAGGCTCAGGATCAAACGCCTGATTCAACTGGGCAACAAGGCATTCCCACTGTTGCCTCCACATCGGCTTTGGCCGATTACGTGCTCGATCCATTTACTATTGACACACTGGGTTGTTCGGGGCAAGCTCGCGAGAGCTGTGCCTTGGACTTCGCCCCCGCCGACCATCTGGATAGACACCGATGCGTCGAGCGAGGTGGGATGGAGCTACCAGTCAAACATGGGTCACCAAAACCAAGGCAGGTGGTCAGGTCTCACTCACCTACACATAAACGTCTTGGAACTGTTAGTCCCGTTGTCCTTCCTGCGGGATCATGGGCACGCCCTTCTCGGCAGGTCGGTGGCCTTCAGGATGGACAACATGACTGCAGTTCATTGCATACAGAAACAGGGCTCCTCCAGATCCGCGGTGCTTCAGGATCTGGCGGAGAAACTGTTTTTTCAGGCAGATCGTTACAACATTACACTGCATGCAACCTACCTGCCCGGGTCTGCCAACCTGTGGGCGGATGCTCTGTCTCGGGGACGGAGCACCCAGGTAGAATGGTCATTCAAACAAACCGTATTCGACGGCCTGGCAGCCTCCTGGGGTGTTCCGCAGGTCAACTTGTCCGCTTCTCACGAGACGACCAAGTTGCCTGTGTTCCTGACCCGCTGGCTTCGCACTCCAGCGGGGGGACCGGACGCTTTCAGCGAGGACTGGAACAGGTGGCAGTCACTGTACGTGTTTCCGCCACCCGACGAACTTTTGATGTGCAAGGTCCTCCACAGGCTGAGAGAGTACCAGGGCAAAGTTTGGTTGATCGCGCCTGTGACGCTTCTGCATAGTAACCACGTGCGGGCATGCGCGCGCGTCGGCTGCCCAGCCGTTTAGAAACCGGCTGGTGGTAGCCGGCCGGTAGGCTTTCCCTTAGTATATATCCTACGACAATGTAACTAATGTCTGGGATATTCTTATGTTGTTTCACAGCTTGAAGCTGCCCTTATTCTTAACCAACGCATCTTAGTATATTTTATTCTCGATAGTTGATTGTTTCATTATAATATATAAGATGTAAGTCTAGTGAGAGTGGGAGGAGACGAGCGGGAGAGAGAGACCGGCTTGGGGACGTTGCTTCGCGCGGAGAGTTCAGCTTGGGACGAGCCTGAAGCGTTGCCACATGCATTTGATTGCAACGTTAGGCTTAGTTTCGACTCACGCACGGGGTAGAGGATTTTGACCAGGCAACTGTGTTGAGTGTTGCCAAGCCTGGGATGTATTCTGCATGCCTAGGGTGGGGTCCAGACAGATTCAAGACTCAGAGCTCACCTCATTGTCGTACCCTTCGGACCCCCTTGATATCTATCCCTCTCAACCCCACTTAGAAACGTTCTCTCTTACTTTGTATACCTTCTTTCCACTACTTCACCAATCTATTTAATTATCCCATCCCCTTGATAGACCTTATATCTATTATTGTATTAATGACGAGCTCTCAGATAACTAGATAGGATTTTGGGCCTTATGCAGAGACGTAATTGTTAATGAGACCTAGGAAGCTTTTTTGTTGTCTCATATTTGGTGGTTTCATGCTTGCTGGTGTGTTCTTGTGTCAGGTTAGCAGGGGCTAGACCGGAGGGGAGGCTTTTTGCGATCCTTTAAGTAAAGTCTGCTGGTGCGAGTCCCGTGGACCCGCACGACTTTACTAGGATACCCGTGGGAGTCTGGGGGCATTTTCTTGTCTGTGTCCCTGTGTGTCTAGCGTTGTGTTGTGTGAGGACCCTTGCCTAGTCCACTCAGCACTGCGCTAGCACGTCTTGCTTTGTTTTAGGGTCGCCAGGAGAGAGTCAGATACTTGCGATCTGAGTCTCTCAAGAGAGCACCCTTTCAATTAGAGTAATTTGGCGCACAGACCTGGGAACGTCCCTAGGCTAGAGCAGGTGGCTCAGCCCGGGTATCCGAAGCCTATATCCTTCCGGCTAGACCTCTGCCACCTGGCAGATTAACAGCTAGGGGTTTATTATCTCTGTATGCTTGTTATTGTGCCACAGTTTACCGTTTTTGTGAGCATTGTGAGTCAGGGTGTGGCTTAGAGACTCTGTCCGAGCAGGCTTGCCTGACTAAGAGTGAGAAGCACACCTGTATGTGGTTATGTTGCGAGTTGCTGCCTTTATTTAATTATACCTATGCCATTATACACTGTATGTTCTATCACTAGTATTTATTCCTGCTTATGAGTTAAGAGTTCTCTAAATCCGTAACGTACTTTCTTTGCTAAGCATCAGATCCTACAGTAGCCGCATGCAGTTTAGAGACCCGCATCTTGTCTACCTGTACGATGTTTTGAGGACTGTTTGCTTTCACCTTCTTTCACGCAGGGGTTAGTTGTATTAATTAACGTACGGTAACGTTAAATGTACTTTCTTCTAGTTTGTTATTAAATTGTTTCTGCAATTTAATTCCGTTATCTATCTTTTCCTTGAAGCTTTAAGTCAACTTAATTGTGTGATCTTTTATATAGCCTGCTTGACTATCAGCAGTCTATAGTGCGTGCACCCTGTAACCGAGTCATAGGATACCTCGTTGTCCAGGCAGGACTCTTGACGGTTTAGGGTGGTTTGTTGCCTGGGTTTATAGATAAGGGTTGGATCTAGCGTTTTCCGTTGTTGCTTGATGCCGCATACCTAGTCCAATAGAAAGAGCCCAGTGTTTATATATCCCAGGACGTAACACGCCCCTCTGGCCGGCCCAAGCCTGGTACGCTCAGCTGAAACGATGGTGCCCGGATCCCATGCCTCTGTCGGTCTCAAGCTTCCACTTGGGGTTGATTGGAGACCTAGGGACCTCGTTGGCATTCGCACCGTGGATGTTTGTGAGGCGGGGTGGCTCCCCTTGTTTGGACGATCATTAACTGACAAATTCACTCTACATTGGACACCATCTACGATTCTACATGGAAGATATATGAATCTCACTGGCACAGCTTTACTTCTTGGTTACACACCTCTTCACAGACAACTCCATCAGTGGCGCTTGTTTTTCACTACCTCAATTATTTATTTGAGGAGCATCGCTACATGTACAACACTATTAGGAACCACCTGTCTGCCATTCGTGAGCCTTTTGAGACCCTCACGGGGTTGGTCGTTCCTCAGAGAGAACTAGAGTTCTTCATGCGAGCCTGCTTTAGGCTCAGGCCACCCCCGCGTCAGATTCCCCCTCAGTGGCCTCTGGCGGCGGCTCTCAATAGGCTCTCGTCTGCGGCCTACACTCTTAACCCCACACCTGACAGATTACTTGACAAGACACTGTTTCTTCTAGCTTTAGCTACGGGTGAGAGGGTCTCGGAGTTGGCTGCCATGTCTCGGGCCCAGAACTGTTTGCGTTTTGCTCCCATCCTCGGGTCGGTAACTTTGGCTCCGTCTGTTCATTTTGTTGCTAAGAACGAACGTGAGGCACACGTGTTTAAACCTTTCACTGTCCCCGCTCTTAAGCGCGGCCATCGTCATCACACGTTGTGCCCTGTTCTTTCATTTCATTCTTATGTTCATTCCACTGTGCCGGGGTTGGCGCTCTGGGTGGCGCCTAAGACCGGTAGGAGATTAACCAAACGTGCTGTGGGACTACGCCTGTGTCGCGCCATTAAGGATAGCAATCCTCTGGTTCGGGGTTCGGCGCATGACATCAGGTCTTATGCGGCCACGATCCGCTTCCTTCACAATCACTCCCTCAGGGACATTACTGACACAGGGCTGTGGTCTTCCCCCAGCACGTTTGTCTCCTCCTATCTGTCCATGTCTACGGACAGGCCAGGGCGTCCTTGTGTTGCGTTGGGCCAAAGAGTTACTTAGGGGCATTCCTCTATGCTTGTCCTTCCCCCTACTGTTTTTCTCCTATCCTGTCCACTCCTATTTTGGGGGGAGGGGGGTGGGGCTATGGGTTACACATATATGTATATAATGTCACCTAGGGTTAAGGACCTTACCTAGGCTTAAGGATCTTGTTTTTTCATTTCCTTCATTATTACATTATTTGTTTGAAATGTAGATGTTACTGTATGTTTCATTCATTTCTTCCCATCATCACATTCTGTTCGTTATGCATCACCCGCTTGTGTCATGTTCATGCATTGTCATTGGGGTGTTTGTCCTACTGTTTTTACTGGTAGTCCACAGAATTAAGTATTCAGTCATTTTTCTACTGGGTGTCACTTATCACCTCCGGCACTTTTTTCTTTGTGCGCGGTGCTGTTAGCGATGTTTACGCTTGGTATTATCCGGTGTAGTACTTCCTACTTACTCCATATCATGAAGGGGGGGGGGAGGGGGGGTCCTGTCATCCATATCCACCATTCTGATATGTAACATTCATACGATTCGGTTGAGATCTCAAACAACATGACATGACTGTACGTGATCTCTCTTAATATGCACCTGTCCGTACACTCTTTATATAAACTCTCTTCTTTAAGTCTGTCTTTTCTTTGTCATGATCCTTAACAAATTGCTGATGTTTGAGTTTTTTCAGCTTGGATGTCCGCCTCCAATTTTGGTACTCTAAGCTCTACGTTGGAACGTAGAGGCTACTACTAAATTGGGAGGTTTAACGACCCTCCCAATACCAAATAAGGTAAACCTCCTATTTGGTTGTAGCCTCGGAGTATCCAACGTCATAGTATCCCTCCCGCAGACCGTACCCCTGCCCATCCAATCTTGCCTCTTTTGTAGCTTGATATCGAGATGCCCTTTAATCCGGAACGGGTTAGAAGGTACGCCCCTGACAGCGGTGTGAAGAGCCAGATGGAATGGCCTAGTCGACAACTTTTTCTTTCTGTCTCGTTTCTCTTTTAATTTTTCTATTAAAAAGACCTAAAAAGTATGTACCTAGTAGAGAGAGTAAGGTGCTACTCTAGATGTTATCGATTTAATTCGCGCTATGGGTATACGATAATTGCCGCTCTAGAGTGAAGCAGATTATATCGTCATAGTATAAGCTCTACGTTGGATACTCCGAGGCTACAACCAAATAGGAGGTTTACCTTATTTGGTATTGGGAGGGTCGTTAAACCTCCCAGTATAGTCTTTTACATTTTAACCCTATCGCTGCGGGGGACATACATATAAGTCCTTTTTAATAAAGGGCTATACTGCGGTCGACGTAATGTACAGTACTTATACATTTTGGCAGTACCGATGTCATGTGACAATTCGCCAGGGTTCATTCTAAGCCAGATCGCCACAGTGCGCATGTGCGATATTTTGCCCCCTGCTGGCAACATATATATGATGATGACAATAAGTCAAGGGGTGGGTAAGAGGGGCTATATTGTATTTAACGGTCAGCTGTAGGGAAAATGTTATGGTAAGAGTTTATTGGGTTACCACAGTGCGCATGACTGTGCACCGAGGCGATCTGGCTCAGAATGTACCCTGGTGAAATGTTACAGGAAACTGATTAAGATGATTGTACCATCCCACAACGCTTGTTGCTAAACGCTTCCAGGAGGTTCTAAGCTTGCCACCCATACTTATATCAGTGTGCTTAGTGAATTGGTTGAGAAAGGGTGTGTACAAGGAAGAGATGTTTTAGAAGCTGAAAATCAATGAAAACAGGGTATGTAATTGTGAGAGCTATATACAGTAAAAGTCCTTTAATCCGACGACCGATGATTCGAATCTCCCAATAGTCCGAATTTTTTCAATTTGAGGCCAAATCCGAATTCACCCGATGGTCCGAATTTCAAGAAGTCCCAAAGTTCCCTTTTTGAGGCATTAGTCCACTCAAATGACACATAATGGAGCACACACATATCATATGTTCATGAATTCACTTTAAAAGTTTACCATTGTCATTGTAGCCTATTACCTACTACAAAACATGCAGATTAATGGTCAAAGGAAGCTACTGATATAAACGTAAACACCACATCGTCTGCTAGAGAGTTTGTTTTGCTCTTGAACGCATCCTTGGGACGCTCCGATGCGCTACTGGCTTGCACCGCATTTTCTGCAAGCGCATTCAGTCTTGAGCTTGAAAACGCACCTTTGGACGTTCCGATACGCTACTATTTATAGTTCAGTGATCGGAGCGTCCCAAGGGTGCTTTCAAGACAACAAGACAAGGGTGCTTTCAATACAATATAATATAACAGAGCACGTCACAAAAGGAAAATCACAATAGGAAAATTACAAGAACCTCTCAGGGAAGTGCCGTTGTTAAGGCATTACTTCCCGAACCACATCTGATCTGATCTTCAAGAGCAAGACAAACTCGCTAGTAAACGATGCGGACATATGGTGTTTAGAAGAAGAATAAGACGTTTATATCAGCAGATTCCTTTGACCATTAATCTGAATGTTTTGAAGTAGGTAATAGGCTACAATGACAATGGTAAACTTTTGAAGTGATTTCATGAACATATGATATGTGTGTGTGTCATTTGGGTGGCCTAATGCCTCAATGTTTTCGTCAGGCCATTAATACACAGGTTCATAGGGGTAAAGTCCGATAATCCGAAAAATCCACTAATCCGAACGAGGGCCGGTCCGCTGCCCTTCGGATTAACGGAAGTTTACTGTACCAGGTACGAATATACGAATATGAAGTTCATATCATCTTCATTTCAACAACTCATACTGACTTGTAAACACAAAACATGATAAAATAACGGTAAATATCCTCAAGTTATCGCAAATGGAAATGAATAAATAAATCGTAAATTTTTGCTCACAAGTGAACTGTGGGGTCGGCTTTCAGCAACAAAACCAGCAAAGTAATGATCGATTTTCCTTGGTGGTGTGAGAAAGTAGGGAGGGTATAGTGACTGTTATAGGGAGCTTCCAGCTCAATAATTTCATTGGAGCTCGTTCTAATTCGCTCAGGGCTATGGATATGTCGCAAGGGTGATGTATTGAGCAGAATTAGCGAGAAAATAGCCGCCAGGGCACAATCTTTCCCACAGAAGCAGGTTTATCAGCAAAAGGTATGGTAGTCTGGAATCCACTACAAGTTACTATATCCTTTTGAAGATTTTTTACTCCTCATTCTTGTATTAAAAATATGGGTGTTTGGAATTCTGAGCTACAAGATTCAAAATAGCATCAAAATACAGGTGGAAAAAGGTCGGATAACAGACTACATACAGTATAATTTTAACGTTGATGACTCAGAGATATCAACCGCTAAAGTGTACATGTAACACTGGCATTACTTACGGTCTCATTGGTTTTATCGGGCATGTTGAGGTATCCCATGAAGATACACCGACCCTTCAGGCAAATCTCGCCTTCCTCCGGCTTACAACCTTCTACTTCCTTCAGCTTTATGTCACAGTGATCGACAACCTACAACACAGATACAGGGTTTTCAGCTCTCTTAACATGTTTAGTACAATTGCATCCTATTTATTTTAACATGGTGTAAATCAGACAATAATTTTTCAACTTATATGTTTAGAAATAATAAGTTTATTTAGCCATTTCTGTTGTTTAACTTGCAAATATTTACCATGTTTTAATTTACAACTATATAATTAAACAGCAACTTTGAGGAAATTCTATTACCCAATTAAGGAACAATATAATAATAATAATAAAACATGTTAAGTGAGGAGATAGAAATTGGAATGTTTGTCGTGGTGTCCTGACCTTGCCAACACTGCCAATCCTGAGTTTGCCTGGAGCTATCACATTGAAAGAGCCAAAGCTCATGCTCTCTGACAGTCCGTAGCCTTCAGTGATGGGCAGGTCCAGGCTCATGAAGTACTCCAGCACATCCTTCTCAATCGGTGCCGTCCCTGGAGAAGATAAAACCGTTCAATGAGTATAGCCAAACTCAATAGTTTGCCAAAAAGCTTGATGATAATTTCAGTTAAATCTAAAGTAAGGGAGATTAATTCTAGAATTCTACGATGTGAAAAATTTATGGTACTAGTCAAAGGCTATTAGATACACATAAAGACGGTCAAGGGAAAGCGATGGAAACTTCAAGATTAATCTACACAATTTATAAACAAGTTTGTCTGCAAACTACTGATTTAAACAGCATCTATGAATCTTCTGTATTCCTTACTGTCTCCTTTGAATTAAGTCAGAACGATACAGGAAAATGTCTGGGATCTCGATATCTGCTTTAGACCAACTATCACCTCAATCTTTTAGACAAACTCCTGAAGACCGAGATGCTGTTAATTCCCAGATATTTCACATTTCTGGTAAAGTCTCTCCTTAATTAGAGATTATGTAGTAAGAGAGAACAGGCATATTTATCTCTGGATGCATTTTTGATGTTCTAATTATCAAATGAAGTTATATTAAATTTTATCTCATGCAGAACTGATATCCAAAGACCAACTACATATCGTCTAGCAGTACACATCCTGCTGAATTACTGTATTAATTATTCTGGGTATGGACATACTTGAGTGCATAGGCAGGCTAATGACAACAGTGGCACCTATGTAGCGAAGGTTGGGTGATCCTTACTACTATTGGGTCTCTACCACTGATTAGTCCAAATGTGAAGGAGTTTACATATTATACTGTATTATGTCTTACGGGAATACGAATTATAAGTGGTACAGGAATACATAAACTTTCCCGAAAAGATAGATAAGTTACATGACAAATAATAAATTCAATCCCAGGTCACTGGCTCCATACTATCTTGAAGGCTTTCCCCAGCACCCGTACACAAGATCTAATTCAAGGGTAATAATTTAGGGAGCTCAGAACACCCCACCAGAACCAGCCACAGGGATGCACTGTGTACTCATAAACAACACTATAGCTGGTCTCATAATACTGTATATACTAACTAATAAGACAGCTTCCCGGTACCATCAGGTTCAGGACCCTGTACTGTACTTGTAGGCGGAAAATGACAATCTGAAGAGACACTATGCCCTGTAGGCTACCCTGTGGTCTTTTGGATATTTAGATAAAAACAAATCTAAGAACTACAAACCTGACAGCAAGTATATGCTGTCAGCCAACCCGATGGCTCCCTTCACGCGGTTCAGGATCACCTTGGCCAGGGAGTGGGCAAAGCTCTCATAACTAGACAGTGATCTGGAATATAACAGAGGAAGCACATGAACACTTTAACCACCAATTCTTATAGGCAATATAGAGACTAAGTGAATACTCATTAACCCTCAAAGAGTAGTTATCTTACAGAAGGCTTTACCGCTCAAGCGGGAACTTTTCTGCTATTTTCGCTCATTAACTCGGCAGTTGCAACAGACATGTTTTTAACAATGCCGCAGGTGCGACGTTTTTAAAGGGCAATTCGGACAAAAAAATATATATTTACCATATAAAGCACTATTACTGCTACATACATGCATATTTTACTTGCATAATGAACATGTGAACATTGAAGAACCAGAAAATAGGTGTAAAGAGGAAATATCCAGTATGAAACCGTATATTTGTGAAAGGAGGTGTGGGGTAGGGAGGCGAGAGCGACCACGACATTAAATGTGCTTCCTCTGCCTGGTTGAGGCATACTGACATTCTAGCTGTCTCCCGGGCAGCCGGGCCTTTATAAGGGAGGAGGGATGTAGGTGAATGTACAGGAGGGTGACTAAACGTATTTGAGGTGGGAGACAATTTATAGGCATTGGGGGAGGTAAAATATTGGATAAATGAGGAGGGGGGAAGTAGAGGGAGAAAGGGGGGGGGGGGGGGGGAAGACACATGGAAGGGGAGGAGAGGAGGTGGTGGTATGGAACCATACCACCTAATCACATATTGCTTCCATTTCACCGGCGCTTGGGCATGTTTTTTTTTTTTATATATATGTGCTATCTACCGAAAGGGGCATCGCATTCGCCCAGTAAAACCTTCTGGTAGGAGAGTCGCAGCCCTTTGGTTAAACGTTGTCCTACCGCGGTATCTGTAGCCCTGAGTGAATTCAAATGAGTCCCAATGGAAAGAGCAGGTTGAATTCTGTAAATAAAAGTCTTAGGCCCGCAGTACCAGATAATCGTGAGATCCCTTCGACGAAGGACTCTCACGTCGGATTCGCACGTGAAGGTGATACCGCCATTTGCTTCCTTGTGCGAATCTCTCGTGCGATACCGTCGGACGTAGGGTTGGTAAGCCTGTCAAACTCGCCGCGGTGCATTTCTTACGGTTGGTATACCTGAGGAACGTTTAGTTTACAAATTACTGCCTCGGGCAGCCTCACGGGAGTACAGATGGAATCGAATCGTAATAAAGTGATGGTTCCTGGTGTATTATTTACCCAGTTTACTGCATTAATCTTATTAGTCTGTATTTAGGACATTCTCAATTGACGAAAATAAGGTAGCCTAGGCCCTAGTGATTCCCCAGAGGACCATTGAATTTCTCTAGCCAAATTTCCCTTCAACCACCAATCAATTTTTGAGTTTAGGAATAGCCATGGGGTTGTGGTATGGATTTTTGCTGAATAATTGGGTTGTGCTTGGCTCTCTGGAAAAGTGGCTTGGTTATAATATCAGGCAAGCTTTTCTGTTATATTCAAGCCTAGCCCTGTTCACCTGTTCCAAGTAGATCTATGGCCATAAATCGTGAAATCTAACCTAGCCTATCTCTAACTCAAAAAGGGCCAGAGCTAGGATAGTGGGCTGTAAATTGCCATAGGCTATCTATCCCCTGGCTGACCCTTCCCAAATGGGAAAGGTAAAGCTTTGAGTCCTCCATTTCATAGTAAGAGATGATTAAATTGGACATATGAGCAATTTTGATGAGCATTTAGCCTAGGCCTATATTGTTTAGTAATTATCTTGATATATTAAAACTACTGAAAACCTCAAGAGGTTACCAGGGTTGGATTTTGGACGATGGGTTAGGCATGAGAGGCTAGTTAGGATTATTTAGTTTATAATAACCATGGTAACCTAATAAAACTAATCTATTCTAGCTATCCAAGCGAGGTAACCTCTGACTCTGAGTTTTTCCAAAAATTTAGCAGGGAAAGTGTTTGGATCACACAATTGTTCTCATCGGCTTTAGACATCTAGGGATAGTCACCTATCCTAGCCTAATTAATAGTAAAAGATTTCATGGCTAAATATTATTTTTTAATCTCCATGGGACTTGCATATTTAATCAACATGTAGCCTACTCTTTAAACAATGCAAAATTGTTAGCAAATTAATATAGCCAAGGTTAGGTTAGCTAATGGGGAAAGCGATTTCTGAGTTAACCTAACCTACAAATTTAGAATAGGCCTATGATAGGTTTCTTGAAGTAGTGTAGCCTAACGATACTCCTTACTTTTGAGTACAGTATAGGACTATCCCGTAAATATCAGAAGCCAGCCGAAGCAAATCGGCTTCTAAAAGTTGGGGGAAGGATGTACGGTAGTATTAAAATGTATCGCCTTCCTTGCTTACACTACTCGCACGCTCGCGATCACGCTCCTTTATATTTTGACTGCCGTGGGATACAATAATAGGTTGAAGGGGGGCTTTTCCCCCCTAAGCCACCCCATGAATTAATTGTCATCTTATATATTGCCAGCATGGGGTCTGTAAGGTTAGTTACATTAGGTAAGTTAGGCACAGTATAGTATTGTAGCAATCCGCTTGTGGGATTGGGGTGAGTTAGTTTAGCTTGATGAGGCAGAGTTTCTCAACTGAATATTACCATAGCCTAATACTCACAGATGTTTTTTTCTGGAAGAGGCCTAGGCCTGTGGCTCCAGTTCAGTAGCCTGGTCACCAATTTGACCCTGGCTTCGCCTGTCTCAACTCTTATGTACAGTATTCCCTCAAAAACAAATACCTGTATGTATAAGTTCAGAATAGTGAATCCTATACAGATCACTTAGTAGGTACCGAGTACTGTATACTTTATTGGGTTATTTACCACAGCTGCACCAATTTGCCCCAAGTTTTATACTGTACAGTTCTGCTACATGAAAAGTGCCAGGTTTGGACAAACTGGATTTTAGGTCACGTATGGGATATAATGTTCTAAATGTGTACAGTACTATAGCTTTGTCATAGAGTATTAGTCACCGCAATATATGTCTCTACCGCTGCATATTAAATTATTTGTCCTTAGACATTGTGGGTTAAATAAGGGTGGAAGGAAAAATGGCGGCCATCTTGGATCAGCTGAGAACTAATATTTGTTCACTTTTTCACCGTATTTCTAGTATTTTATCATTCTATATCAATGCAAACCCTGCGGGGGTCTGGGGGCGGCAGCCCCCAGGTTAGGTTAGGTTTTTAGGTTAGAGTAATGACAAAATATGGTTTTAGGGGGCATGTTTTAATATTGCAAAATAATGGGTAAATATGAATTTGCAGAAGGAAAAACACCTTAAAACACACTAATCAATGAAGGAACTGATGAGAAAAAGGATTATAATACAAAAAACAGATACGTGACCTAAAATCCAATTTGACCCCAGGTTAAATCCAGTACCATTCAGTGCAGCTATATCATAAAGTTTCGGGTTTCAAGTTAATAGTAATGTGATCACCCCCTTTGACTAGGCTAATATAGAAAACCATTTATTTTCAATATTTATTCTGCATCAAATTGACACCTGCCCTGTCTACAGTACTATACGGTACCAAAAACAGAAAGTCTAGTAGGCAGGTTTACTTTTATAAATTACTAAATATATGATGCTTGGACAATTATAGGTACCGCATAAAGAAAGAACAATATATTTCACATAATTTATTGCAATTCTTACATACATAGGTACCCATTATATAATATTGTATCATCTAATCACAACTCCTGTTGTATGCTTCCACATGGATAGGTCCTTAAGACCGCTTCATCAGATTTTATTCGCCCAATTAGCCTACTACCCAGGTAAGAAAATTCACGACATTACATTATACAGTAGGGTCTCGTAAGATGCGAGTTTATGGTCGATGGATGCGTCCGCATCTTACGATTTCGCATCTTATGATCACGTAAAAATACGGAAAAACGTCCCGCCTAGGGCTCGCATTTAAAAAAAAATGTTCGCATCTTAAGGTTTCTCCTCGGATTTAGCCCACTTTGAGCCTCCGATTCGCAAATTATGGTCAGTCTCGCATCTTAAAATAATTAATTTATTATTTGGGGGTCCTCGCATCTTATGCGAATCGCATCTTCTGATCTCGCATCTTACGAGACCCTACTGTACTTGCTTGTATTTTTGGCTTGGAATCCTCATTTGGTGACCATTATTATCTATATATTTGAGGCATAGGCCTATTTCCTGAAATAACTCTTGCAATTGACGAGGATGGGAGTGAATCATGGAATGGGATATGCCGTGTGTGGGCCAGTCAGCTCTGCAGACTCATTATCTTATATTCATTTATGGAAGTATTTCAAGTAGGCCTAGGCCTAGCCCAATCAGGGAGAAAATGTTAGTCCCTATTTATAGCCTACTTTAGTAGGGTAGGATAGGCCTATATTTTTTAATCCAATAGGCCTAGCCTATGTTAAAATAGCCAACACTAGGGTACCTAGGTTAACAAGTCCCAGATATTGAAAGAAAAAGTGGTAAAAATTGAAGAGACCTCGGACAGCCTTTTAACTAGGCCTAGGCTAGGCCTATAATTTGTTGTTGTTGTTGTTAGGTTAGGTAAAAAGGCTGTCCAAGGACTCATCAATTTTTACCACTTTTTCTTTCAATATCTGGGACTTGTTGTTGTTGTTGTTGTTGTTGTTCCCTAAGCTGCCTGGCCGAACAGCCCCGAGTCCCTGAGGAAGGCCATGGCCACGACTGGGCTTTCCCACAGAGCTCTCATTGAGTGTAGATTGTGTTGTTGTTGTTGTTGTTGTTCCCCAGGCTGCCTGACCGAACAGCCCCAAGGTCCCGAGCAAGGCCAAGGCCATAGAGCACCCCCACAAAACCCTCCCTGCTTACCACTAACAAAACCCAGGTGACCGAAGCCACTCTAAGGCAGGGAGCTGAGGAGGGCGCGGAAACGCCCGAGAAACCAAAGCCCCACCCAAGGCCCTGTGCCCCTCAGCAATTATGAAGGGAAAGTTGAGGGGCAAGGGAAAAATGTGACGCTTTGGCTCCCAATCTGCCAACTTTAGGTTGGCAGTATGGAGGTCGATCCACGGAAAAGACGCCGTCACTTGAGATCTAGAAGATATACAAGTAAAAGGAACAGACAGAGTAAGCTATGGGTATGGCAGAGATCGCTCAGCTCTCACTCTGATAGACCAGCCCATCACCACATGACTAGAACCCAATCCTCTCAGCATCAGCTAGGAAAGGCCCTAGAAAGCCGCCTTTGGCGGGGGGATAGCTCCCCTACTTCAACTCCTTTCGGAGTTGGGCACCCGCCTAGATTGTGTTGTTGGCGTAAGTGGTTGTGTGAAATGCAGTCTTCTATGATGTGTTTAATGGTATGGGGTGCTGTGTTACATCCCGGGCAGGCGTCGACAACGGAGTCATCCAGTCTCTTCTGATAGCTCAGGAGAGCTGGATGGTGTCCGCATCTCAGCCTGGCCAGGTGGACTCTGTCCTCGCGAGGAAGGGATGATTCGGAAGGATGGATTTCGGGAGGTCGTGCATACAGCTGCGTGTTGTCTGTGAGTGAGTGGATGGATCGGCGAGAGATATGAGTATGGATGTGCTTCTGGAAGTTGGTTCGGGGTGGGCAGGGAGGGAGAGAGGACAATAATTGTGTGTGATACCGTGTGCTGGGTGTTGTTTTGATATTTCTTGGTGTCTGTGGGTGTGATGCCATGTAGTTTAGTGGGTGGTCTTGGTTCGTGGAGGCTGCTGCCAGGAATTGAGTGCCTCTCATGTCCAGATGGTCTTTGACTTTGAGGATTTTGGTTTCTTGATGTAGGCGATCTGTGGGTGCAGTAGCTGTGCAGCCTGTAATGATCTTCAGGGCTTTGTTTTGAATAGTCTGTAAGGTCTTATGATGTGTTTCAGCTAGGTTAGAAGCCCAGGCTGGGCTTGCGTATTCCATCGCTGATCTTATGTATTGTTTATATACTGTGGTGGTAGTTTCTTTGTTGTGTCCAAATTTTGTGTGAGCAAGTGACCTGAGGGCGTTAAGTCTGGGTGTCAGTTTCTTTTTAATGTTTGTGGTGTGCTGTTTGAATGTCATATGAGTATCATATGTTACTCCTAGGATTTTGGGTGTGTGTGTATGTGTTAGGGGTGTGTTGTTTATGGTGAGTTGAGGGATGTATTCGTGTTCTCCTGTCCAGCTTGTGAGCAGGGTTGCGGTGGATTTGGCTGGGGCTAGATTAAGTCTGTTTGTAGTGCACCAGCCATGTAGTGTGTTGAGATAGGGTTGAAGGAGATCTGTTGCTCTTTTTGGGTCATGGTGTGTGCATGTGAGTGTTATGTCATCTGCATAGGAAGCTAAGTTTATTTGGGGCGTATTGGATGTAGTTATATCGTGCATGTACAGATTGAAGAGTGCGGGCGATAGGATGGATCCTTGTGGGACTCCGTTTGGAAAGTTTCTGATTTTAGATGACTGACCGGCAAAAGATATGTGTGCACATCTGCCTGCTAGGAAGTTGGCCAGCCACCTTTTTGTGTTGTTGTGCATGTTTGTGTTGTAGATTTTGTTTGTTAGGTTGTGGCGGGGGATGGCATCGAAGGCTTTACTAATGTCGAGTGTGGCTAATAGTGATCTGTGTGGTGGTCTAGCTGAGTTGATGCCATCAAAAGCTCTTTGTGTAAGGTCTGTGAGAAGAGTGTTTGTGGAGTGCAGTGGCCTAAAGCCATGTTGTGTTGGAGCTAGGGGTAGGTCGGGTGTAATTAGTTGTAATACTAGGCGTTCCATGACTTTGGAGGGGGAGCAAAGGAGTGTGATGGGGCGGTGGGACTTGTTAACCTAGGTACCCTATTGTTGGCTATTTTAACATAGGCTAGGCCTATTGGATTAAAAAATATAGGCCTAGCCTACCCTACTAAAGTAGGCTATAAATAGGGACTAACATGTTCTCCCTGATTGGGCTAGGCCTAGGCCTACTTTAAATACTTCCATAAATGAACATATATAACGAGTCTGCAGAGCTGACAGGCCCACACACGGCAGATCCCATTCACACCCATCCTCGTCAATTGCAAGATTTATTTCAGGTAATATGCCTCAAATAGATATATAATAATGGTCACCAAATGAGGATTCCAAGCCAAAAATACAAGCAAGTATAATGGAATGTCGTGAATTTCCTTACCTGGGTAGTAATTGGGCGAATAAAATCTGATGAAGCGATCTACAAGTTGTCAAGGCTGGCCGACATACGCCTATCAGGTGAAGGTGCCTGTACAACGGCTCCTGTCAAGTTCACCAACGTCATTGAAGATATATCGAAAGTCTTTGGAAATGTGCTAATTGTAACCCATATTAATATACAGTATATTAATAGTTTCGTACATTATGCAATTGATTTGTATTAATGAATTTCTTCTGTAATCTTTAATTTAGGAACTGAAACAATAATACAAATAATAAAATTCAATTAGCAACCGATGGGATCCGACGACCAAAAATCGACCATCGAAGAGAAGGGTCGAAGGTCCTCTTCATATTCCAATAATATTGGACGTAAACGGTCGCGGTGACCGTTTATGAAAGCATTCGCTAAGCCAAACAAATCCCCAAAAATGTTTTTATACTACGAATTTTGAAAGGAAGGGTATCTTCGAGGGAAGGGAATGTTTGGTACTGCGGGCCTTACCCTTCCATTCTCCCCAACTGATGGCCTTGAAAAATATCCAAGAATACTTTCTGTTTACAGCTAGAAACCGGCCACCAACGAGCGTATTGTCATCTCACACTCTCTCTTTCGTATTTTTGCACTCGCGATAACTTAGTGAAATAAATGGTTTCATTATCAAGTTTTGTGTTTAGAGACAGTATGAGTTATGGCATGTAACATGAAATTAACCTCACATTCGTAGCCTACCTGGTAAATAGCCATCACAAATACTGTAGACATGGCCATGTTTTTCATGAAATGCAGCTTCTTAACCCTTTCGCTGCGGGTGACGTTCTGGAATGTTTTGGCAAGTTACAGCAATTTCCATGTTTTAAAAGCCTGTAAAAAACGTAAAAATCGAGTGTCAGTGGGCGGGAGCGTGAGGGGCCCACCTCCGACCCTCAGAGCACCGAGCGGCTCACTGAGCTAGGCTGTGTCTCGCGCGAGTCTCTCTCTGTCTCTCTCACTAGTGTAGCCAAGCGAGCGAGTGTTACATAATAGCGGAGTTCCCGCGTTTCACTGGGACCACTGCGGGTGAACCAGACCACGTACAGGGTCCGTTCTGGTGTAATTTTGAAGCTATTTTCGCCTAGTTTTCGGCAGAATACACTTCATTTAATGCAGATGCTTGATTTATCATTCAGGAGTGCCTGAATATGCCCTAAATAGCCCAAACATAGCCACAGCCAAAGGGTTAAACATCTCTTGCTTGGAAACAGACCCTCTCACAACCAATGCTTTTACCTTTTAGCAGACTGATATTAGTAGCCTATGTGGAGAAAGCTTAGCTGCTTATAGAATTGTCTGGCAATAAGCGGAGCGGCTCGGTGTAACTGATTCAGCCGGTAATACTATAACACATGGGTAAGTCGCTCACAATATGGACCTTTTTTACAAAGGATGTAATAGTACATAGCTTGCAGTGAACTGTGAAAGGGTTAAACCCTGTATCAGATGAAAACTTTTATCGTCAACTTTTTTGATGGTCAACATTTGAATGGCAATATTTCTAGGATATACTGGTATTATAAAGTAGACTATACAATAGCTAGATTACCTTAGATGCAAACACAAAATAAAAAGTATGTTGGGTAGAAATAAACGACTGGTATTTTTCAGTATTTTTTCTAGTACTTTTATGACTTCTCATGCACTTCTGAATCGCCTGGCTATAGGCTACAAGATATTTCAACCCATTCCCCATGCTGACTTTAAATACTCCCGCCATCCCGTATCTAGCTGAATCTGCATATTTTCAGGAGTTCCTCGTTCCTTACCTAGGTAAGATACAAATACATATGCAGCACTCTTTGATATTTTGTGAATGATGAAGACTAGAACACACTAGCCAAGTGGTTTAGTTTTGATGGTGAAAATATAATTGTAAGTTTTGGCGGTCACAAGCCTGCATCCGTTTTGAATAGACAGTCAGGACCCCCAATACACGATTCCACAATGCGCGAAAACCCTAATACACGAGTTACCCCTCGAAAATAACATTAATTAATTAAACATTAATTACGCGAGGTGGTACCACAATACACGAATCGAGAGCTAAGAAGGGGCCAAATCCGCTATTCCCGCTTGATACGCGAGCACGTCTACGTTTCACGAGGCCCAGGAGTAGCTCCGAAAAAAGAAGACGGGCATACGCCTGCCTTCCCTCCCGCTTACCCTCCCTCCCACAGTCCCGCTCAAGCGCTCATAGCCATGCGGAGTGACCAAACGTTTGTAGTGCCTGCCACTTTTTTCGCCATGCCACGCCAATATAAGAAGATAACACACAAAATGAAGGTGGAAGTGTTGGATCGCAAGAAAAAAGGAGAAGGAAACTGTGCAATAGGCTTGTCAGAGTAAACTGTTCGTACGATTTGGTCAGGGAGGGAGAAGTTGGAGAAAATCGTGAAGTCCTACGGTCCTAGTCCTAGTCCTAGCCTATCTACTACTAATTTTAAAGTATGGTTTCATATTTTTATTCATTGTTCTTCTTATATATAAGATATAGACTGTACTGTAGAGCCAAAAATGTCGAAAATAGGACCAAAAATGTCGAAAATAGGCCATAATTGAGAGATGTCACCCAATCTAATTATTCCCATTTAAAGTTAGTTCCACAATACACGAATTCACAATACGCGATGCCTCCTGTCACCCCTATTCTCGCGAATTGGGGGTCCTGACTGTATAGCCTAATTTTGTTATTTCCACATTCTGATATCTCCACAAAGAAATGGCCTAAAATAGGTTATATATATATACATCAGGAGGCGGCACTCACTATAGACAGAGAACTTCCTGCCCTATCTCTTAGCCTAAGATAGCAAGGAAGAACTGTATAGTGACGAAAGTTGCCAGCACACTGGTCTGCGCAGCTTAGTTACCTTACAGATTCTAGGAGTGACAAAATTTGCCAGCACACTGGTCCGTGCACTTAGTTACTTCACAGAAACTGGGTATTCACCTACTGCCAGAACACTGATCCGTGTTGCCTAGCAAGTTCTCTGGCCCCTTCTGACCTAACCCCTGGATTTCAAGGATTCCAGTGTGTGTCGAGACCTGCTGGAGGATCACTACCGACCCTGCCGTCGAGCAATTCCAAGGACGCTGTCGGAAGACCACTACCGACCCTGCCGTTGAGCCAATACAAGGACGAGCCAAGAGAAAATCCATAGATGTTGGACCACGACTCAAGAACGAAGACTTAGCTAGTTGAAGGCTGTATACCAGACCTCCCTTCTCTTACATTTCAAATCCCATTATGCCATCAGACAGTACACTAGGACCATACGGCTGGGAAAGCGTAGATAGCAGAGGAAGGGTGTTGTAGATAGAGGAAGCTGTTGGAATGGCTTTGGTATGTGTGTTATTAGTCTGTATACGTCATCAAGGTGCAAGTACCGGCGGCTGATCAGGTCCTTCAAGGAAAAATCTAATAGAATCTTAATTTCAGGAATTGTTCCCCAGATTGATGTAGAAAACCGATTCTACAACATAGCTACCAGTACAAATCGCCGACTAGCCAAACTCTGCAGGGAGGAGGGGACTTTGTCGACACGTGGGATCATTTTTACTATGATAAATCTTTGTTTTCAGGAGATGGTGTACATCTCAATGAAGTAGGAGCTGCACGTCTTGGTCGTCTGCTGAACGATGCAGTCAAGGATTTCCGTTCAAAAAACGGGGTCAACCGGGGGTATCCGGGGGTAGTGTAAGTCAAATACGAACTGAAAATTCGGACAATGAACAATCAGTAACATCCATCTCTATTACTCTTAAGGTGTTTTATGTAAATGCTCGTAGCATACGCAATAAATTTTCAGATCTAGAGGAAATCGTGTTTACAGAACATTATGATATAATCGGCATTACAGAATCTTGGTTAAATACGGAAGACAGAGACTTTTTAGCCGAATATACGCTTCCTGGTTATACAATGTTTGAGAAAAGTCGGATCAATAGAAATGGAGGAGGAGTTCTGTTTTTTATAAAGGAAAGTCTTAATCCCGTCTTAACCCCTCCACCCCGGAAGGGCTCTTGAACGCCCATAACAAACTCGGCCCGCGCAACCCGGAAGGGCTCTTGAACGCCCATTGCTTGCGTGAGTGCTTTCGAATGCCGCGCGTATATTTTTGGTGTCGTGGGAGGGTAGGTGGCGCCACCAGGCGTAAACTACGCCACAGCAACAGTATCTACCCCGACGCCATCATGGACAGTACGCCAAATAGTGATTCCGCTGTGTCCGATACCGTGCTTCCTACGACGCCCTTGCTAGTTCGTCGCGCCTTACCCCGACGCCATCGCCTAAATGTGTTATCTCCCGGAGGTATTGAGACGACATTGAGACTATATGAGCGTGCTGATGCCAAGTATATTGTTGATGATATAGTCAGTGACGACTCCAGTAATTATAAGTCGAGTGATTATGGCCATGAGAGTGAGAAAGAAGAGCAATTCCTGGGATTTGCGAGAGAACATGACAGTGATGAGAGTGATGAAGGTGATGTACCAGTTGTTGAGGAAGCTGGTTTACCTAAAGACAGTGAACTTGAGAGAGTGAGTGAGTGGGAGAGTTCAAGGTCACTCACCAAATTTCGCATAAGTGACACGACGCCAAGCCCTTCCCCAGGTAAATCGCCTTTCAAGCTACACTTGTATAAGCAGAAAATACTTGAGAAGGCGGCCGCGGCAGCTAGGGAACAAGCAAAAATGCTTGGTGAGGATGAGGCTGTGAGTGAGGGTCAGCGTGGTGACCCTTCTCGTCCGCCATTGTCTCCCTTATCTACCCACGCCACCCAAGATGACCCGGATGCCCCGCATTCTTCCCCACCACCCCCACCATTGCCAAGGGTTGAGGACCCCCCCCCTTCGGCCTATTTGCCTCCTAGGTCCCCCGACAGGAGACATACTGCTGCCGAAAAGGGGAAAGGCAGGAAATATACCAAAAAAATTAAGAAAAGTAAGAGAGTTTTGTTCGAGGCTCCCGCGGCGTCCACCCCTGCCGGCCCCAGCCATACGTCCCCGCAACTTTCCCCACGGTCCTCCCCACCTCTCCCGCCTTCAACATGTCTTCCTGAAGAAGTCTTTGAGCTCGCATCACCAATACCTGGGCCTAGTGACAGTGAAACATTGCTTTCTGTCACTCGTCGCAGGCCAAGGAGCCCAGGACCTCGGGGGGACACAGCCTCACCTGCCACTCCTTCCCCACCTCGCCCACCCGCACGCCGCCCACGCATCACTGGTTCCCCGCCAGATTATGTGGGGGCCACTGATGATGAAGGGCACCTCTCTGAAGACTCTGGCCATGATTACATAGGTCCACCGTCAGGGCAAGATGACCACTCTGACGATGACTATATGGACATCGACGACCCTCGACCCATCCGCTTGGACCCGGCGTCGTGCTGCCCGTCGTGCTGCCCGCCGCCCTGGCCGACGCCCTCGCACCCCTAGGGCGCGCGCTTCCCGAGTTAGCCGTGGGCGTGCTGGGCCACCAGCTGGAGCTCCTCGTCAGCGTAGACAAGACCCATTCTACGTTTTTCAGTGGCAAGACGTAGTTGATGGGGATGGATACAACCCTGATGTGCCAGCTTTTGATGAGGTACTGGAGGGTTCAGGCATTACCCCCAATTTTCCTGCAGGCCCTAATGCTCCACCACACGAACTATTTGAGGCCTTCTTTGATGAGGAGGTGGTAGGCTATGTTGTCAAAGAGACAAATAAGCAGCACCAATTCCAGGTCCACTTTTTGGGCAAGGTGACCAAGGGCCACATGAGGCAGTGGACCCCAGTGACTCATAAAGAGTTCATGGTGTTCCTGGCACTCACCATGCTAATGCCTCATGTCAAGAAGCATAGGTTGCCTGACTATTGGATCACCAATGATCTGATATCCACCCCTGCCTTCGGGAAATATATGTCTCGCGACCGGTACCTTGATATCCTCGCAGCGCTCCATCTTGTCACCAACACCGACGTCCACGTCGGTGACAAGCTGTGGAAGATTAGGACGTTGTACGAGATGATGCGAGAACGCTTCACCTCCTACTTCAAGCCCTTCCGCAAGGTCGTCATTGACGAGTCTCTTGTGCTGTTCCGGGGAAAACTCAGCTTCCGGCAGTACATCCCCTCAAAAAGACATCGCTTTGGCATAAAATTCTTTGTGCTGTGCGACTGCCAAACTGGCTATGTCCTGGACTTCCTGGTCTACAGCGGGAAGGAAGGGGACTTGCTTGTGGACCCCCTCATTGGCTTTGGCGGAGCAGTGGTGCAAGCCATGATGGACCGCTACTTTCATAAGAATCACGTCCTCTACACGGACAATTATTACACGTCCCCCACTCTCTCACAGTACCTGCATGAGCGCAAGACGTGGACTGTAGGCACAGTACGAGGGAAAAGGAAGGGCATGCCACCTTTCCCTCCAAAGACCAAAAAAGGTGATGTGTTCAAGAAGAAGTCGGGGCCCATTCTGGCTATCCACTGGCACGACCAGCGGAAGGTCAACCTCCTGACCACCATCCACAAGGGGGAAATGGTGGAGACTGGCAAGGTGGATCGCCGCACCCAGGCCAGGGTGACCAAGCCCGATGCTGTCCTGGACTACAACATCAACATGAGGCTGGTGGACAAGTCCGACATGCAGATAGGCTTCATTGACTGCCTGCGTACCTCGTGCAGATGGTACAAAAAGTTCTTTCTGCATATGGTGGACATGTCAGTTCTGAATGCCTACAATATATACAAGCTTCGGAATGTGAACACACCCATGAAGTTCAATAGCCTGCGGAGGTTCCAAAAGCAGGTGTTGACGGAGCTCCTGGAGAAGTATGCTACGCCACAGAGGGCAGTGGCACATCCTGGGCCCGCCGTTATTGACCGCTTGCAGTGTGCTCAATACTTGATTAGGCACAGGCTTGGTTCCCTGCCTCAGAATGAATCAGGAAGAACGCAGCAGAAGCGGTGCCATGTCTGCTACAACAGCAGGGTGAGGCCGAGGCCAGGTAAAAAGTCAACCATGGAGTGTGTGGAGTGCAAGGTGGCACTCTGTGCTTTAGAGTGCTTCTTTGATTACCACTCCATGCTGGAGTTCTAATAATCATACTGAAATTGCCAAATAAAATGACAATATGTACACTATAATTATATATAGCCAAAAAGTGGAAGAAAACCAATTTATTGTAATACAAAAGTCATGTATTATGAGAAAATTGATACAAATACAATTACACCATAATAATATGTGAAAGTGACACATATGTATATACCAAGTGACATTCATATGACAGTGAAATATAGAAATAAGTGAAAAAAGACACAATAAATTGTATATAAAACGTTTACAAATCATATAACTAAGTGAAAGTGACACAAGACCTAATATTTGATGGCCAAAGTATAATAAACACCTGTGATAACGAATAATCAGTGCCTAATACAACAATAACCTACCTCAATTACTAATAAAATGTACGGTATCGAGTGAAAATGAGCATTATCAGTGACAGTGACACTCTCTAAAGCATATTTGTCAAAGTGAAAGTGACACAAGACCTAATATTTGATGGCCAAAGTATAATAAACACCTATGATAACGAATAATCAGTGCCTAATACAACAATAACCTACCTCAATTACTAATAAAATGTACGGTATCGAGTGAAAATTAGCATTATCAGTGACAGTGACACTCTCTAAAGCATATTTGTCAAAGTGAAAGTGACACAAGACCTAATATTTGATGGCCAAAGTATAATAAACACCTGTGATAACGAATAATCAGTGCCTAATACAACAATAACCTACCTCAATTACTAATAAAATGTACGGTATCGAGTGAAAATTAGCAATTATTAATAATTATTAATATCAGTGACAGTGATACCCTAATAAACATATTTTATATAATTGGCCTCAAAATAACTAGAAAAATATCAAATAAACATCACATTCTCAATATCAAACACTAAAATCGTCTAAGGGAGATAAATACTTTGGCGTGACGAGCGGCTAGGTGCGTCGTAGCCATGGCCGGGGCGACGCGTCCGAACGCGGGAAGAATTTTCCGCCGAAAAGCACTCGTCTTCCCGCGCTCACCATTATGCAACCAGAGGGGCTAGAGACCTCTACTCAACGCCATTCGACAGAGGAAGGTTTGTGGAACATTATTCTTTTTTATTCAAAAAATTACATGCCATATTCATTGACTTACAGAGTAGTTAACATAGCCCAAAGATCGTCAAAACACCCGGTACCGCAGCACAGTCGCGAGCTATAGCCCCCGGGGGTGGAGGGTTAATGTCAAAACCTCAAATTGCGAATATAGACATATCTTACATACTATTAAATAATAAACGAGGAACTAAAATAACACTATCTTTATTATACAGACCCCCAGCTCAATCAGTGCAAACTGACAGTGAAATTTATGAACAAATTGCAGAAATAACTAACATACAAGATACCGTAATTCTTGGCGATTTCAACTTACCCGTGACTAAATGGGGCGATATCCTTACTTCACACTCTGGACACGACCTCTATGCTAACTTGCAAGAGAGTTCACTTTTTCAATTTGTACAATCTCCGAACCGTGGTAATAATGTGCTTGACCTAGTACTCGCAACAAAAGAAGAATTAATAGAGAATTTGAATGTTGGTGATGAATTCAGTAACAGCGACCATCGTACGATAACTTTCACTTTAAAGTTTACTAGAAACAAATCAAATAGCAGCATTGAGAAAGTCCCTAATTTCAAGAAAGCAAATTTTCATAAACTTAAATCAAAGCTTAACCCTTCCTACCCGGGCTGCCTTAGGTAAGGACAGCGCGGCTGAAGGGCCGCAACCCGGTATGCCTTATGTAAGGCATTTGCTTGAAAGCGTGCTTTAAATTTCGCGCGGGCAAATTTTACTTTGCGGGGGCGATCGTAGCGCCACCAAGCCTCAACTACCACGCTTATCAGTTCCTACGTTGCCGCCATTGAGAGCTACAGCAAAAAAAGGTCCTGATGTGGCGGCGTCTACGCCGTGGGGCCACCTCCCGAGGCTGCCAACCGCGGATGGCTGCCGACCCTCCACGGCCGAAGACAAAATCAACGACCAGTGGAGGAAAACCGGATGCCGGCCGCGGGGAGCAGTTTCGGGAGCCAAACCGTCACAACCATCCCCTGCCCCCTCTCTGGGGGCACGGGTCCTTGGAGCGGCTTCGGTCGCGCCGGGAATTTCCACACCTCTCACACCACACACATCACACAGTTTTTCCTACACCGAGAAATGACTCTCCGGCTGTCATTTCTCGAAGACTTCTTCTAGCCGGAGACATTGAGAGCAACCCAGGACCCACGTACACATACATATGTCCAACTTGCTCAAAACCCATCACTTCGAGTCGCCATACTAAGGGTTCAGTTCTCTGCAATTCATGCGGGAACTGGACCCACTTCACCTACACAACACTTGCCTCCAAGAAACACTACACAAACACCTGGACCTGTTCCTCATGCCCCTCCCTCTCCCAGTCAAATCCCTCACCTAAAACCCGTCCACCTCTCCTCCCCAACCCACCTAACCTTCCCATATCATCCACTCCCCCCCTAAAACCCGTCCACCTCTCCTCCCTAACCCACCTAACCTTCCCATACCATCCACATGCTCAACTCGGCACACCACACCCCATTAATCCATTCCAACCCCCATCTCGTGCTCCCCAATCCCCACCCCTACCTCACCCATCCCCACCCCCAGCCCCCTCCCCCCCCCCCCCCCACCCCATCCTCGTGCAGCAGCACCCAACATACATCGTGCACATAACATTAACATTCTTCAACTGAACATAGATGGCATCAACACAAAGAAACACGAACTCTCACACTTCATCAAACAACACAACATACACATTGCCATCTTACAAGAAACAAAACTCCGCACAACACAAAAAACACCCACATTTCATAATTTCACCACCATCAGACAAGACCGGGCTGTCGGCGGGGGCGGTGGACTCATCACCCTGGTACACAAAGAAATATCATACATAGTTACCAGTGTACAAACCAAATCCCTCCCCCAAATGATAACACAACAGAAATACAATCAATTAAAATACGCACTGGCAACAACTCCAACATAACCATCATAAACACATACATCCCTCCCCAAACATCCCCTACAGTACCAAATGATTACAGACCACACTTACACACACATCACAAACACCCCACACCCCACACATCATCCTGGGTGGTGACTTCAACGCCAAGACGTCGGCCTGGTTTGTCGACAACCCCGACACAGACAGAGGGCTGGTACTACAAAACCAAACCGATAACCTCATCATCCTTAACGACATCCATCAACATACCCATATTCCTCACCAAGCCCTCTATAACCCATCATCTCCAGACATCACCTTTTGCTCCCCAGAACTCGCCCCCACAACATCCTGGAGGGTGGTCAGAACCTTAGGCTCTGACCACCTCCCGATCATTATCACCACCAAAACCAGACTCACCCCAGCTAGCCACAAACACACATACACCAATTATAAAAGAGCTAACTGGGAAGCATTCACAAATGAGACAGAACAACGCTTCACAACTCTAAACAGCACACCCATCACTAACATCAACAATGTTGTACACATACTCAATAAAACTATCCAAAATGCTGACAAGAAACACATTCCAAGAGGTAACAGGAAAAGACACAACCCCAACTTCACACCAGAAATTCAAAACCTCATCAGACAACGCGACATACTGAAACACTCCCCAGCACCCCACACACAAGACATCACACAACAAATTCAAGCACTCAACTCCCAAACTAACAACAAAATACAAGAACAACAAAAACTGGGCGGGTGCCCAACCCCGAAAAGGGTTGAAATAGGGGAGCTATCCCCCCGCCAAAGGCAGCTTTCTAGGGCCTTTCCTAGCTGATGCTGAGAGGATTGGGTTCTAGTCATGTGGTGATGGGCTGGTCTATCAGAGTGAGAACTGAGCGATCTCTGCCATACCCATAGCTTACTCTGACTGTTCCTTTTACTTATATATTTTCTAGATCTCAAGTGACGGCGTCTCTTGCGTGGATTGACCTCCTAATCTACCAAGATTGGAAGCCAAAGCGTCACATCTTTCCTTTGCCCCTCAACTTTCTCTTCATAATTGCTGAGGGGCACAGGGCCCTGGGTGGGGCTTTGGTTTCCCGGGCGTTTCCGCACCCTCCTCAGCTCCCCGCCATGGAGTGGCTTCGGTCACCCAGGCTTTATTGTGGTCGGCAGGGAGGGTTTTGTGGGGGCGCTCGGTTATGGCCTTGGCCTTGCTCGGGGCCTTGGGGCTGTTCGGCCAGGCAGCTTGGGGAAAAACAACAACAACAACAACAACAAAAACTAAATTGGAATAACTTCCTACAAACACTTGATCACAAAACAAACCCCAAAAAACTCTACAAAACACCAAACAGCATCACACTTTCCAACAGCAACACAACACAATCACATGCTGCAATCACAACAACAGACTCTACTCCTTCATGTAAACAACAAGCAAACACTCTCATCAATCACTTTTCACATGTCAGCCACCTAAAACCTCACAAAGACGACCGACGTGTCATCCGACGTAAGAGACAATTCCCCACAGACCCTGACTATACACCCTTCACCAATCACCAGACAAAGCATATCATCAACAATCTCAAGCACTCACCCGCCTGTGGCCTAGACAACATAAGCAACATACATCTCAGACACCTGGGACCACAAGGCATACAAGCACTCACTAACATATCAAACTACAGCTATTCACACAACACAATACCAGACATTTGGAAGCATGGTATCATCATCACATTCCCCAAACCCAACAAAGACCCCACGCTACCCTCCTCGCACCGCCCCATCACACTTCTTTGCTCCCCCTCCAAAGTCATGAAACGCCTAGTATTACAACTAATTACACCTGACCTACCCCTAGCTCCAACACAACATGGCTTTAGGCCACTGCACTCCACAAACACTCTTCTTACAGACCTTACACAAAGAGCTTTAGACGGCATCAACTCAGCTAGACCACCACACAGATCACTATTAGCCACACTCGACATTAGTAAAGCCTTCGATGCCATCCCCCGCCACAACCAAACAAACAAAATCTACAACACAAACATGCACAACAACACAAAAAGGTGGCTGGCCAACTTCCTAGCAGGCAGATGTGCACACGTATCTTTTGCCGGTCAGTCATCTAAAATCAGAAACTTTCCAAACGGAGTCCCACAAGGATCCGTCCTATGGCCCCCACTCTTCAATCTGTACATGCACGATATAACTACACCCAATACGCCCCAAATAAACTTAGCCTCCTATGCAGATGACATAACACTCACATGCACACACCATGACCCAAAAGAGCAACAGATCTCCTTCAACCCTATCTCAACACACTACATGGTTGGTGCACTACAAACAGACTTAATCTAGCCCCAGCCAAATCCACCGCAACCCTGCTCACAAGTTGGACAGGAGAACACGAATACATCCCTCAACTCACCATAAACAACACACCCCTAACACATACACACACACCCAAAATCCTAGGAGTAACATATGATACTCATATGACATTCAAACAGCACACCACAAACATTAAAAGAAACTGACACCCAGACTTAACGCCCTCAGGTCACTTGCTCACACAAAATTTGGACACAACAAAGAAACTACCACCACAGTATATAAACAATACATAAGATCAGTGATGGAATACACAAGCCCAGCCTGGGCTTCTAACCTAGCTGAAACACATCATAAGACCTTACAGACTATTCAAAACAAAGCCCTGAAGATCATTACAGGCTGCACAGCTACTTCACCCACAGATCACCTACATCAAGAAACCAAAATCCTCAAAGTCAAAGACCATCTGGACATGAGAGGCACTCAATTCCTGGCAGCAGCCTCCACGAACCAAGACCACCCACTAAACTACATGGCAACACACCCACAGACACCAAGAAATATCAAAACAACACCCAGCACACGGTATCACACACAATTATTGTCCTCTCTCCCTCCCTGCCCACCCCGAACCAACTTCCAGAAGCACATCCATACTCATATCTCTCACCGATCCATCCACTCACTCACAGACAACACGCAGCTGCATGCACGACCTCCCGAAATCCATCCTTCCGAATCCTCCCTTCCTCGCGAGGACAGAGTCCACCTGGCCAGGCTGAGATGCGGACACCATCCAGCTCTCCTGAGCTATCAGAAGAGACTGGATGACTCCGTTGTCGACGCCTGCCCGGGATGTAACACAGCACCCCATACCATTAAACACATCATAGAAGACTGCATTTCACACAACCACTTACGACAACAACACAATCTACACTCAATGAGAGCTCTGTGGGAAAGCCCGATCGTGGCCATGGCCTTTCTCAGGGACTCGGGGCTGTTCGGCCAGGCAGCTTAGGGAACAACAACAACAACAGCAAAAAAATGAATTCCGACGCGTCCGATACTGTGCAATCTCCCGCGCGTCCCAGTGCTACCCCGCTTGCAACATCTACGCCTCTGCCAACCGAGAAGAAAAGGAAAGTAAGGAAAGTGAAACGTTTGCTAAGTGACAGTGCAATACACCGTGAACTTTTTAACCAGGATTTGAGAAGTGGTGAAAGCTCTGTGGACAAAAACCTCTATATTCAGAGTAGAAGTGGGAGAGAAATTTACAATTTTGTGGGATTTGGTGCTGATGACAATGTTGATTTATTTGAGGGGGGTGATAGTAGTGATGATCCTGATGTGGAAGTGGTGGAGGAAGGTGCTATTGAAGTACCAAGTGTGCTAGAGCCAACCCCTTCGCCTAGTTTCGTAGGTCAGGGTAGGCCTAGGCCTAGCCCTAGCCCTACGCCAGGACCTTCCCCTTTGCCTGCCCGTACGCCCTTGAAAGTGGGTAAATACTTCTATAAACAGTCTTTAGTGAAAAGTGCAGCCAAGAAAGCACGCAGGGAGGCAGAAAAAGTGAGGGAAGGCGTAGATAGTGAGAGTGACGCCGACCCAGGCCTAGCAACCACCCGCATTCCTTTGTCACAACGCCTTGACCCGGGACACCGGGAGGGCCACCCACAGCCCTCAGCTTCATCTGTCCCTCAAGATGACCAAAGGGCCTCTACAAGTGCGCCATTGGCCTCCCGCAGTGTGTCACCACAGGCCCCGCATCGTAGGTCATTATTTCCTGCGGAAAAGTCCCCGGCTAGCCGCAAAAGGAGCCCAACTCCCGAGGCCGAGGCTCCCATTGCTCAACCTCCCGCAGCCCCACGCCGCCGACGCCCGGTCTATTCTTCACCAGAGTTGACTCCTGAAGAGGCTGCTGATGACCCCGACATTGCCCCAGATGACCTGATGTTGCCTGAGGAAGAGGAAAACGAAGAGGAAGAGGAAGAGGGAGTCCCGACAAGAAGAGTCAAAGGACCTCAAGGTCGTGGACGTGGTCAGCCTGCCGACGCCGCTGCCCCTGGGCCTGGGCGTGGGCGTGCAGGGCGTCCGCGTGACCAAGGGCGTGTGCCAGGGTGTCTAGGGCGTGTGCCTGCTGCAGCTCCACGTCCTCGTCCTCGACCTGCTGAAATGTTTGTGTGGTCAGATGGGACGGATTTTGTGCCAGATTTTCCTGCTTTTGACGAGGTACAACAGGGTTCTGGGGTGTCACCAGCATATCCCTGTAACCCAAATGCCACCCCCAGTGAACTTTTCTGTGGCTTCTACGACAATGAAGTCATGGAATACCTTGTCAAAGAGACAAATCACCACCAGGCTATCTGTTCAAACTTTCTTGGCAGGAAGACAAGTGCAAAGATGGTGGCATGGAGAGCTCTCACTGTGGCAGAATTATATGTGTTCTTGGCACTCACAATGCTGATGACACACATAAAGAAGCACGTTCTGGCCGACTACTGGATAACTGGCGACCTCACAACGACTCCAGCATTTGGCAAATTCATGTCAAGGGATAGGTACTTCGACATCCTCTCATATTTCCACCTGACAAATAACATGCATGTCCACGAGCCCGACACACTCTGGAAGATCAGGCAACTGTATGACATGATACGTCATCGGTTTTCCACCTACCTGATTCCATTTCAGAAGCTGTGCATCGACGAGTCTCTGGTCCTGTTCCGTGGTAGGCTGCACTTCCGACAGTATATCCCGTCAAAGAGACACCGCTTCGGCATCAAGCTCTTCGTCCTCTGCGACTGCAAGACGGGATATGTGCTCGACTTTATAGTCTACAGCGGCAAGGGTGGTGAGGTGGAGATTGACCCCCTCATTGGTTTTGGCGGCGCTGTGGTAAAGAGGATGATGGAGAGGTACTTCCATGACAACCACGTCCTCTATACCGACAATTATTACACGTCGCCTATCCTCGCCAAGTACCTCCATGACCGCAAGACCGGAACTGTCGGCACAGTGAAGGGGAAGAGGAAGGGCATGCCAGCCTACCCAACAAAAACTAAGAAGATGGACATATTCCATAAGAAGAGTGGCCCCATCCTCTCCATCCACTGGCATGACCAGCGCAAGGTCAACCTCCTCACCACATGCCACAAAGCAGAGATGGTCCCCACAGGGAAGGTGGACCGAAAAACTAAGAACCCTATCACAAAACCAGCTGCTGTTCTGGACTATAACCTGAACATGCGCCTCGTCGACAAGTCCGACATGCAGATGGGCTTCATAGACTGCCTGCGAACATCTTGCAGGTGGTACAAGAAGTTTGTCCTGCATACAGTAGATATGTCTGTCCTCAACGCATACAACATCTACCGTTTGAGGTGTCCAGTTATCAAATACAAGAGCCTGTGGACCTTCCAAAAGCAGCTGATACATGAGCTCCTGGTAAAACATGCGGGTACACCAGGGCGGCCACTACAAGGACCAGGCATGATGGACAGAATAGGGTGTGCCGACTTCATCAGAAAGCACCAGCTCGTCGCCCTTCCTTTCCAGGGTCCTAACAGCCGAATAAGGATGCAGAAGAGGTGCTATGTGTGCACCCCCACAACTCGACGACCAAGCAAACCCACAAAAACCACTTGGCAATGCCTCGAGTGTCAGGTGGGACTGTGTGCCGGCACCTGCTTCAATGATTTCCACACTCTCGCAAACTATTGAAGTGTAAGTGACAGTGATAGTGACACTCAATAATAATAATATAACTAAGTATAAGTGAAAGAGACACATAAGTAATAATAAGTGCCTTCAGAACAATATGAACAAGTGAAAGTGACACTAAAATATATATTTCTAAATAAAGAAGTGAAAATTACACTATCAATTACCATAGTCCAGTATAAATAGTCATAACTACTATAATAATGACTATAAAACTAAGTCTAAGTGAAAGAGACACACATAAGTAATAATAAGTGCCTTCAGAACAATATGAACAAGTGAAAGTGACACTAAAATATATATTCCTAACAATAAAGAAGTGAAAATTACACTATCAATTACCAGTCCAGTATAAATAATCATAACTACTATAATAATGACTATAAAACTAAGTCTAAGTGAAAGAGACACACATAAGTAATAATAAGTGCCTTCAGAACAATATGAACAAGTGAAAGTGACACTAAAATATATATTCCTAACAATAAATAAGTGAAAATGACACTATCAATTACCATAGTCCAGTATAAATAATCATAACTACTATAATAATAACAATAAAACTAAGTATAAGTGACAGAGACACAAATTACTTCAGAAAAATATATTTATTGAGTGAAAATATCATAATAACAATAATATATGGCATAATAAACAATAAAACACTAAAAAATCGCTTCTCGCCATAATTCAAGGTAGAGCGACGAGTCAAAACGTTCGTCGTAGCCTGGGCCGCGGTTGAGCGTTCGGACGCGGCGAGGTAAATACGCGGCAAATGTTACCTCCACTTCCATCACCATAACTCCTGAACTACTTGAGCTAGAAAGCTCTACTCAACGCCATTCTACGCGGGAAGGTAAGGCGCCCATTTTGACATATGTTTGATTATTGTAGGTAGTATATTAAGCGAGATTAGCCTTAGTTTACTTTTGTTGTGTTTTCAGCCAGATCGCCCGGATACAGCCTCCGTCATTAAGAAAGGCTGCCCGGGTAGGAAGGGTTAAAGAAACTGACTGGAGCTTTCTGACTAACAATAACGACATAAATACATCTTGGGAGTGTTTCACAACCACTTACCTTAACCCTCCAGTCCCGGCTATGTATTATATATATATTCCTCGAAACCCGGGTGTTTTGGCCGAAAAACGTCTAGGCTAGGCTACCGTATATTCGTTAATCAGACTGCTTCCCGCATTCCCGCGCATCCCCAAGCGTAGCTGTGTTATTTACCTGTAGAATGGCATTAAGTAGAGCTCTCTAAGTCAACTGGTTGAGCTGTGATGATGAATTCATTGGAGATAACTTTATGGCCAAAACAGCCACTTTACACCACTTTTCGATACTTAACAACAACATACAGGCACACACGAACAAGCGACGCTCTCCTTCTTGTGGCCGGAGATGCGGGGCGTCGGTCCAGCCGGCTGTTGTTTACATGCGTCGGACCGACGCCTCGCACACGAAGCTCACAGGCTTTCAACCACTGGGCGTTCAAGAGCCCTTCCGGGTACCTGTTATATGCTTTTTTATGGGCGTTCAAGAGCCCTTCCGTGGTGAGAGGGTTAAGGCAGTGCAAGACTGCATACCATCGAAAATACGGCGTCCAGGCCATAATGATAAGCCCAAATGGTGGAATAAAGATATTTCAGACTGTCTGTTTGCTAAAAAATTTGCTAATGATAGATTAAAATCCTCACAAAATGACGAAGAACGGGTGAAATTTGTAGAGCTACGACGCAAAGCCAAAAAGTTAATTAAGCAAAGTAAAAAGACCCTGGAGTTACATGTTGCGAATCAAAGTAAAACAAACCCAAAAGAATTCTATAGTTATATCAGAAAGAAAAAAGTAGTTACGTCAACTGTTGGACCGTTAGTCGATGAAAATGGAGAATACACCAAAGACGAAGTACAAATGAGTAATTCCCTCAATACCTTCTTTGCATCAGTTTTTACAACCGAAGACCTCAGTGATATCCCTACACCATCGCCGATTCAGATTGATAATTCAGATGTTCTAAGCAATATCACCGTTACAGAGAGAGAAGTATTGAATTGTTTAGATAAACTCAAGGTAAATAAAACGCCTGGACCTGATACAATCTCGCCTAGAGTTCTAAAGGAAGCTAAGGATGAGCTCTCCAAACCACTGACATTGCTATTCAATGAATCCTTGCAGTCTAGGACTATCCCTCATTAGTGGAAGCTAGCCAACGTAACACCGATATTCAAAAAAGGCAGCAAATCCCTACCCAGTAACTATCGTCCAATTAGCTTAACCTCAATTGTATGTACATACATACATACATAAAATTTTAAGACCGAGTGTTCCACACATCAGTGCAGTTTCAGTCTCTTGTCCTAATGGCGGCGTTCCAGGCAACCCTGTTAAGGGCTGCTTCACTTGTCAAGTTCTTGGATTTTAGATCGGCACGTATAGTCCGATCCCAGGTCTTCCTCGGTCCACCCCTTGGTGCAGCTCCCTCCACAATCACAGACCTGCATTTTTTCACCCAATTTTGTTCATGCTAGAAACGGTCATAAGAGACAGACTCGTAAATCACTTAGAGCCAAATCTATCTATCTATCTATTGCCTGACGCCGTGATCCCCGAAGGGGTGGCCACGAACGAACCGCCCCCATGCACCTCTGTCCCCAGTCAGTCGACGCCCCTCCCCCCAACCAGCACCGCCCTCGTTCATGTACTTCCTCACTCCATCCTTCCACCTCATATTCGGTCTACCTCTCCCTCTCTGTCCTTCCACCTCGCTCTCGTACACCCTCTTAGTCATTCTCTCGCTTTCCATACGTTCCATATGGCCGAACCATCTCAATTTGTTCCTTTTCACACTCTCCAGCACATCCACCTCCACACCACACCTCCCTCCCACTTCCTCATTAGTCTGTCCATCCCTCCACTTAAAGATACTCAACACGGCTTTCGTAAAAAACGTTCCTGTTTAACAAACCTCTTAGACTTCTTCCACGATATCCTCAACCTCTACGATGAGAGTAAAGCTGTAGATATTATATACCCTGATTTTCAAAAGGCCTTTGACAAAGTTCCCCACAAACGTTTACTGCTAAAACTAAAAGCGCATGGAATACAAGACGGTGTGTTGAAATAGATAGAAAATTGGCTCAGCGACAGAAAGCAAAGAGTGGTCATAAACAGTAAGGCATCTAAATGGACCAATGTAAGTAGCGGGGTACCCCAGGGATCGGTACTAGAACCAATTATCTTTCTAATTTACATCAACGACATAGATGAGGGTCTCACCTGTACAATCTCAAAATTTGCTGACGATACAAAAATTGCAAATAGCGTACTCTCAAAAGAACAAGTTGACGATATGCAACACAATCTAGATAAATTGTCATGTTGGGCCCAAATTTGGCAAATGAGTTTCAATGCGGATAAATGTAAAGTACTACATATCGGATACCTAAATGAGAAAGCAAACTATTCGATGAATGGCACTCAGCTTAAGAATGTAAACAGAGAAACCGATCTGGGAGTAACAATATCGAGTAACCTAAAACCGAGTCAACAATGTTCAGAAGTTGTTAAGAAGGCAAACAAAATAATTGGCTTTATAGGCAGGTCATTTGAGCATAAATCCAAAGAAGTTATCCTAACCCTTTACAATTCCTTAGTATTTACCTAATTGTAGTTTACAGGAGTTGAGCTAAGCTCGTGTTGTCCCGTCTCTCAGTCTACTTTTTATCCAATTTTTTCTTGAAAATATGGATGTTCCTTGCCCCTACCACCTCCTCCTCCAGCCCATTCCATTTGTCAATACATCTATAGGGGAAGCTAAACTTCCTGATATCGTTCTTGCAGGTAGGTCTTTTTACTTTGTAGCTGTGGCCTCTAGTGGTCCGGACGGTGTTCCTCCTGTTGTTCTCAAAAACTGTGCTTCCGTGCTGACTCCCTGCCTAGGCAAACTCTTTCGTCTCTGTCTATCCTCTAACGTCTTCCCTTCATGCTGGAAGTTTGCTCACATTCAACCTGTCCCAAAGAAGGGTGACCGCTCTCAACCCTCCAACTATCGTCCAATTGCTCTTATCTCTTGTCTTTCTAAAGTTTTTGAAACTATTCTTGCTTCCAAATTTCTTAAGCATTTCTCTTCTCATAATCTGCTCTCAGATCGCCAGTATGGCTTCCTTAAGGGTCGCTCTACTGGTGATCTTCTTTCATATCTTACTAACTCTTGGTCATCCTCCTTTCGGGACTTCGGTGAGACTTTTTCTATTGCACTAGACATATCGAAAGCCTTCGATAGAGTCTGGCATAAATCTTTAATTTCTAAACTACCCTCCTTCGGTTTCTATCCCTCCATCTGTGCCTTTGTCTCTAATTTCCTTTCCGGCCGTTCCATAGCTGCGGTTGTGGACGGCCATTGTTCACTTCCTCACCCTATAAACTCCGGTGTTCCTCAGGGCTCTGTCCTATCTCCTATTCTCTTTCTAATTTTTTATAAATGATCTCCTTAACTGTACCTTAATTCCCATCCATTCATACGCAGACGACTCAACCTTACACTACTCCATTAGTTTTTCAGAACGCCCCAGCCAGCAATCCCTCAACGACAAACGTAATGAAGCCATAGAACTCTTAAAGTCTGATCTAAATACTATTTCCAATTGGGGCAGAGAAAACCTTGTTAACTTTAATGCTTCCAAAACCCAATTTCTCCATCTATCTACCCGTCAGGATCTCCCAGCGGATTATCCTTTATTCTTCAACAATACAAAAATCAACCCTTCATCTTCTCTCAATATTCTTGGTGTCTCTTTTTCTTCTGCTCTCATTTGGAAGGACCATATTACCAGTCTTGCTAAGGCAGCCTCCCAGAAGCTGGGTGTGCTCAACCGCCTTAGGGGGTTCTTTTCCCCTGCACAGCTTCTTGCTCTGTACAGGGGCATAGTGCGCCCTTGTATTGAGTATTGTTCACATGTGTGGGGAGGTTCCTCTCACACCGCTCTCCTAGACAAAGTTGAAAGGAAGGCCTTTCGTATCATTAACTCCCGTCCACTCACCAACTCTCTGCAATCTCTCTCTCTCCGCCGCAATGTTGCATCTCTCTCGCTATTCTATCGCTACTATAATAATCAGTGTTCCTCAGAGCTATCCCAGTGCATACCACCTCCTTTACGTAGGGCACGTGGTACCCGTCTTGCAACTCAATCCCACCCCTACTCTGTGCAACTCTCCAACCCAAGAGTGAAACGTTACTCTCAAACTTTCTTCTACTCAACATCTGAGCTCTGGAACTCTCTCCCAGAATCAGTCTTTCCCTCTTCCTATGACTTAAATTGCTTCAAACTCCGTGTGTCCAGGCATTTTGGCTCGAACGTCCCTTGATTTTGGCCCTGTCACTCTTTCAACTATGGGGGAGGCACTCGCTATAGGCAGTTATGCCTTTTGCCTCCCTCAATCACATAAAAAAAAAAAAAAAACAAAAAAAAAAAAAAAATATTCCTGTATCCATAATTAATATATCCTCCCTATCCAGCCTCTCCAGCCCCCGGGTGCATTTATACATACATACATACATACATAAAATTTTAAGACTGAGTGTTCCACACATAAGTGCAGTTTCAGTCTCTTGTCCTAATGGCGGCATTCCAGGCAACCCTGTTAAGGGCTGTTTCACTTGCCAAGTTCTTGGATTTGAGATCGGCGCGTATAGTCCGATCCCAGGTCTTCCTCGGTCCACCCCTTGGTGCAGCTCCCTCCACAATCACAGACCTGCATTTTTTCACCCAATTTTGTTCATCCATTCTCTCCACATGTCCATACCATCCCAGTCTACTTGTACGCATCACCTCGCTAATACTCTTTATACCTAAACGTCTCCTCAGCTCAACATTTGTTATTCTATCCTGTAGCCTGGCCCCACACATCCATCTCACCATTCTCATCTCATTACGCTCCATTCTGTTGACATCCTCTACTTTAACGGCCCATGTTTCTGAGGCATACGTCATTGCACTTCTAACACATGAGGCATACACCTTTCCCTTCAGGGGGAGAGGCATTCTTTTCATGGTCAGGATTGGCATAAATTCTCTGAACTTCTCCCAGCCACACCTAATTCTAGCAACAGTGGCAGCCTCGGCCCCACCACTGGCAGAGATGGTATCTCCTAGGTAACAAAACTTGTTCACCAACTCCAAAGACTCATTTCCAAAATTCACAGCCACAGGATCATCACTTAACACAAGCTCGCCTTTGCACACTACGCACTCAAATTTCTCTATTTCTGACTTATCCTTCGGCAGGGGCCCCTTTATTCTACTACAGCGCTTACTCCCATGGTGTACCCAACATCGACAGATGCTACATTGAATTGAGTTAACGCCCACTCCCTTTCCACACACTGCACATGGGTATGCACCGCTCTTTTCCATATTGCCTCGTTTCAAACTACAATGCATAACCTTGGTTTTGTTAATATTGACTCTTAAACCCTTGCTCACCATGCCCTCTCTCCACTCTCTGAATTTGGCCTCAGTATCCTGCATACTGTCAGCTATTAGGACTAAATCGTGTGCATAAAACAGTTCCAACGGGAGTCCGCCCCTAAAAACTCTAGACAGCGCCTCCAAGACCATAATAAAGAGGAGGGGCTTAACACTGAACCCTGATGGACTCCAACACGGACTGCGAACTCATCACTCAGTACACCCTTCACCCTCACCGAACTTCGCGAATCCTCATACATCTTCATTATCACACGCACCAGCCACTCTTCCACACCAAGTTTCCTCATAGCCCACTGTACAACATCTCTAGGTACCCTATCAAAGGCCTTCTCCAGGTCCACAAACACAAAGTAAAGATCCCTGCCTTTTAGTAAGTATCTTTCCTGTATCTGCCTGACTATGAAGATAGCATCGGTTGTACCACGTCCTGGCATAAAACCAAACTGCATATCATCAATAGAGATACTTTGCCTGATCAAACCCTCAAGGACTCTCTCACAGACCTTCATGATTTGGTCAAGCATTTTCAGGCCCCTATAATTTCCTCTATCTAGCGCATCCCCTTTTCCTTTGTATATATTTACTATTACACTTTTGAGCCAATCCTCTGGGATTTTCTCATCTTTAATACATCATTATCATGTCTCCCCTCTCTCTCCTCTCTTTTAGACTCGGTAGATTTAATTTGTCTAGCCCCCCTTCATATGGCAGTTCTCTGAGACTTGGAACCAATCTAGTAACTGCTCTCTGGATTCTTTCTAACTTGTGAATATGCTTCTTTAGATGCGGGGACCACACCACTGCTGCATACTCCAATCTTGGTCTAATCATACTCTTCATAATTTTTGCTACCATGGTCTCATTCAAGTAGTTCAGAGCAACTTTCATATTCCCGGCCATTGCATACATTCCGCTAAAGAGCTTGTTAATATGTTTCTCTGGCGACAAGTTATCTTGTATAATCAACCCTAAATTCTTTTCTTTTTCGGCCTTGCTAATTATATTATCTCCCATCCTGTACTCCCAATTTGGTCTATTCACACTTCTTCCCATATTTAACACATGGCATTTACTTATATTAAATTTCATTTTCCACTTGGTGCTCCATTCGTATATTTTATCTAAATCCCCTTGCAGCTCCTCACAACTACTTTTATTTGTTATTTGTCTCATAATTTTTACGTCATCTGCAAACATTGACATGTAGGAGTTTATGCCTATCGGCAGGTCATTCACGTACATAAGGAACATGAGAGGTGCCAACACAGATCCCTGCGGCACACCACTCTCAACTTTCCGCCACAATGAGTAAGTTCCTCTAATGTTGGTCCTCATTTCCCTATCTGTTAAATAGCTCTCCATCCATTTCAGCAAACTCCCCCTGACACATCCTAGCGTCTCAAGCTTAGATAACAATCTCTTATGTGGTACCTTATCGAATGCTTTGGAAAGGTCTAAGTAGACGCAAGTCCACCCATCCGCCTCTTTCTTGGAGTACATCTATCACCCTACTGTAATAACATAGTAAACTGGTAACACAAGATGTCCCTTCTCTGAATCCAAATTGCTTTGGGGTTATCTTCTTTCTCTCCAACATTTTCATCCATCTCTTCCTAATTAGCTTTTCACAAATCTTGCATACAATACTAGTAAGTGAAACTGGTCTATAGTTTAGAGGGTCCACAGGATTTCCATTCTTGTATATCGGAATGATATTAGCTCTTTTCCATTCAACAGGAACCTGTCCTTTATCTAAGGAAGCTTGAATTATGTCCCTCACTGGCTCCACTAATTGCTCTGCACACTCCTTTAAAACCCCCCTCTTCTGGAATACTGCGTTCAATCCTGGTGCCCTTATTACCAAAAAGATATAAACAAGCTAGAACGAGTTCAATGTAGAGTTACCAAAATGATACCTAGCCTAAAGAACAAACCATACGAAGAGCGTCTTAGAGAATTAAATCTATTTCCTTTAACCCAGCGCAGATTAAGAGGTGACTTAATTCAAGTGTTCAAAATCATCAAAGGCATCGACAATATGAACTGTAGTAAGTACTTCACTATCGACCAATCTAATTACACGCGGGGAAACGGTTGCAAACTTATTGGTAAATCTTTTAACTCACACGAATCTAAGAATTTCTTCTTCAATCGAGTTGTCAACTTGTGGAATGGGCATCCCCGAGACGTTATAGACTGCAGCACCGTTGATTCATTTAAACTCCGCTTAGACAAATATCTCGCATCAAACCCGCGACTGACTGCGTTTGTAAATGGATAACTTTATTTTATCCCCCCTTCAGTTACTAACCCATCTGTCCCCTACTAACTTCCTAATCCTGCCACGGACATTAGTTCCAGGGCAGTAGTTCCCTTTCCAATGTTCCCTTACCCACTCTAAACCACTGTTTGGACACTTGATCTTCAGTGTTTTGGAGGACAAGCAGCCTAGAAGGGTCACTAGACCTGTTGTTGCTTGATTTCCTTTGTAAGGTGTCTCCCGAGTGGGTGCGAACATGATATACATGCTAGGACGTACTACCACACAACTGTAACCACATTCCCTGTGGACAAAACGGTCTTTAATAGAGCCGCGGCAGTCGAGTGCAGCACAAGCTCACGTGTGAATCTGCTTGACCACGGTACAATCCCAGCCAAGGCGGACATTTAGTGGGTGTGATAGTACATCCTAGCGTATTTCACATGCTCGCACCCAGTCGGGGGACACCTCGACGACGTATACAGACTAATGACATACACAACAAAGCCATTCCAACACCTTCCTCTATCTACACACCTCTTCTCTGCTATCTACACTTTCCCAGCCGTACGGTCCTAGTGTACTGTCTGATGGCATAATGGGTTTCAAAATGTAAGATATGACCCACTAAATGTCCGCCTTACCTGGGATCAAACCCAGGTCAAGCAGATTCACACTCAACTGCTGCGGCTCAATTGATAGGCCTATATTTATTAGTGGCCCCTCCATCATTGACGAACATGCCTATTACATAAGGCATCCTCTTCAAACACTAATCCGCCGTAGTTTGAATCTACCGTGCAGAGCATTTAAAATCTGAGGAGCCTTCATTATGAGCGCACGCGACCTCACTCATGGCTTCAGTCATTATGAATTGGGTTCTCACTACGAAAAAACTTCGTAAAAAATAAAAAACAAAAACAAAATAAGAATAACTATCCAATAAGCTTTCCATCATATCGTAGATGTACTTGCGTGGATCTTTGGCCAGACGCTGATTCAGGCGTCATTCTTCCTTCTCTGCTCTGCGGTCAGCCGGCCCGGACGTGTCTCTCCACGCTCCGCTGGTTCCGCATTTGCTGCGTCCCTAGTGAGTTTTTTCTCATTTGTTTACTCCGGGATGTATCGAGTAAGGTTAGGATATGCGTAGCAGGAGTGTCCTGGGCTGGTTGCCCGCAGTGCAGTGTATTTTGGGTCGTGTGTTTGGGGCATCTATTTCGGATGTACCCTCGTGGTCCGGTTGTGGACAGGTGAACTTTTTCACAGTTAGCTAGCTTTGTGATGCAGGCGGCTTTCATTACGCGTTATTGCTTCCTTTTATCTTTCTGATGAGGTAGCGTATTTTTGCTGACGTTCCCAGCGTATTTTTCTTCACTTAGTGAAGTTTTTTCTGGGTCCCGAGTCAGTTCTTCCCTTTGCCGGAAGTATTTGCTACAGTGGTGTGTTGGCGGTGGTTCCTGTTGTAATATAATTCAGTGCTTTTTGTTTATATTCCGACATGTTAATGTTATCCGTCTGCCTAGGCCTAGCCAGCCTCTCGTAGCTTTACCACATATACAAGTGTTATTGATTTATTTTCTAAATATGTACTACTGTGTGATGTGTGTCCTGGTTTAGTTGTGTATTGGCTAATTCCACGGACTATTTATGTGTCCTGGGTTAGTTGTGTATTGGCTAATTCCACGGACTATGTTAGGTCCGGCGTTAGTTGTGTTTTCGCTACGCCTCGGTCCTGTGTTGCGTTCAGATGGTATCTGGACGGGGTGGGTTATTTCCGGCGGGTTTTTCTCGGTTACACCATGAAAAAACCCGGCTGGTTGCCGAGTTTTGGCCACGCGTGGTTTAAAAACAGGCTTGTTTCCCCGGCGAGTAGGTGTCTGTGGCTCCCCGGGACTGCGTCTCTGGGGTGCCTGTTTCAGGCTCCTTCTGATTCCCGGTGGGTTGGCTGTACCCATCTAACAGTGTTCATACGGACACATGTTGTTTGTAGTTTTTTCGGTTTTGCAAAGCCAATATAAAACTATGCTGTTGTTGTATTTCCTCCCCGGCGATCTTTTACAAAGATGTGGGGTTAGGAACATTTGGGGTTAACTTTTAAACTTTAAATCACCCGGCGGGTGCAACCTGGAAGGGTGGGATGCCCGAATTTGCAAAATTCAGTTTAGTTGACCAGACAATTGAGGGATGCATTGTGTATCGCCTCCTTCAACATACGGCGCTTTAGGGCACAATTGGGGTTAACGTTTTAAAAAAAACTAATATTCACACCCGGCGGGTGCTCCTTGGAGGGATGGGAATAACGAATTTACGATTCAGTTAGTTAACCAGACAATTGAGTGATACGTTTTGTATCGCCGCCTTCAACATACGGCGATCTAAAACGATACTTCGGGAGAAGTTAGATCTCGTATATTTGTCAGGCTTCCCAGTTTTTGATCTACAAGATAATTCGGGGGCCGGCGTCTTTTTTAGGGGGGGGTTTTCCCAAAATTGAATCTTGAAACAAACACCACCGGAAAGACTTCATCAGTTATAAACGCCATGCTGGTCTTTATATATTATGTCAGAGGGTATTCATAAATCTTTTGGACAAATTAAGATATTCTGAAATCTTTTACTTAGGAAACCCCACCGCGTAGCGAGCTGTCGTCGTTGAGTATTACGTCTCGTTATCCGGCGGGTTATTTAACACTTGTGTGCGAACATGTTTGGGTTAACCTTATGAGCATTAATTCCTGGAACTTTTCTTTTTTTCCAGAGCTGGGTCCGGGCGGGTCTATGCAGAACCTGGAGTAATTATCCCACCAGTCTCTGTCATGGCTACCTTTGCCCCGGTTTTTGCTTTATGCATTACGCCCTCCTGTTCAGGTATCCCTATTTTTGCGCACACCCTTTGTATGAAATGTGTTAAAATGTCTCGTTTGGTGTGGGTTACCTTTCCGGCGTTTTTTCTCGTTGCTCCGAGAACACCGTTTTTGTTTACCGAGTTTTAGTCAGGATGGCTAAAATAGGTAAGTTACCCCGACGAGTTTGGTCGCTTGAGGGCTCATAAGAAACTGCGTTTTCTGTGGTCGAGCCTGGGAGCAGGCTTCCTGTGTTATTCATTGCTTTATGCATTACGCCCTCCTGTAATGTATAGTTTAGTGTGGGTTACCTTTCCGGCGTTTTTCTCGTTGCTCCGAGAACACCGTTTTTGTTTACCGAGTTTTAGTCAGGATGGCTAAAATAGGTAAGTTACCCCGACGAGTTTGGTCGCTTGAGGGCTGATCAGAAACTGCGTTTTCTATGGTCGAGCCTGGGATCAGGCTTCCTGAGTTATTCCCGTCGAGGGGGGCTCCACTCAGTTTTCTAGGTGATCAGGCTGACACCTGTTGGCCTTGGTTTTCTCTGCTTTTCAAAGCCATTGAAACAATGCTGTCTGTTTGTTTGGTCTTTACCTCCCGGCAACCTTTTTACAAAGAGGTCTGGGGCAGGTATAATTGGTTTGACATTAATAATAATAATAATAATAATAATAATAATAATAATAATAATATTTATTCAGTTAGCAATTTACAGAGTTGGTACCACATAGTATGTTATAAATATGACATGTACCAGCCTTGCATAATTCCAACTAAGGCTAGCCCAATAAGGGCGTTAGGCGTATTTCCATTGGGGTCCTTGTATATAAAACCCGGCGGTTGTACCTTCGGGTGGTTATATTAATGGATTTGCGATTCGAGATAATTTTCCAAACAATTGATTGATACAATAGGGTATCACGGCCTTCAAGACGGCGATCTATGAGGGCTTCTGGGAGAAGCCGGATTAGAGATTAAGATAGGCTTAGACTTTTTATGGGATAAAAAGATGCCTGAATCTTACTAGTGTTTCAAGTGTAAAGGGTTACTTGAAAGACTTCATCTTTAATAAAGATATGCTTCATCTTTATGAGGATTAAGAAGTTATGCTTAATTCTTTTGGACAGATAAAAGATATGCTGAAATCTTTAATAAGCCATTGAAACAATGCCGTTTGTTTGTTTAGTCTTTCCCTCCCGGCGACCTTTTTACAAAGAGGTCTGGGGCAGGTACAATTGGTTTGACATTGCATATAAAACCCGGCGGTTGTACCTTTGGGTGGTTATATTAACTGATTTGCAATTTGCGATAATTTGCCAAACAATTGATTGATACAATAGGGTATCACGGCCTTCAAGACGGCGATCTATGAGGACTTCTGGGTGACGCCAGGTTAGAGATTAAGATAGGCTTAGACTTTTTATGGGATAAAAAGATGCCGGAATCTTACTAGTGTTTCAAGTGTAAAGGGATACTTGAAAGACTTCATCTTTAATAAAGATATGCTTCATCTTTATGAGGATTCAGAAGATATGCTTAAATCTTCTGGACAGGTAAAGATATGCTGAAATCTTTAATATGATACTAAAGGACAACGAAAAGTAGTGGTGGAGTGCTACGGTTCGTTGACCGGCGGTTTTGAGGCACATATTTTGTACCGTTTTTTGGGTGTAACCCTATGAGCATTAATCCCCGGAAAATTCTCTTTCCAGGGCGGATTACCGGTGTTGCACCAGGTGACCAGGTAGTTCCCGGGGGCGGGGTAGTTTTCCCCCAGTCTCTGTCGTGTCGGCACTTGAACCTCTCATTGCTGTATGTTCAACGCCGTTAAGCTCAGGTAGCCCTATCTTATTTTTATCTGTTAATGAAATAATTTAATAGCTGAATCATAATAAACATATATATTTTCTATGATTATATTATGATAATATTGTGTTTATTTATGGTAATTTATTTTAATACAATTAAATATAAATTAAATTAATTAGTATACAGTACTTTATGATTTTGCTCACCAGCTCTGCTTTCAATGTGTTAATGAGCTATGGGAGCTTTTAATTATCATAAACCTTTACGGGACTCGGACGAGGGCTCCCGTTCAGGGAGTATACCGAGTTCGCAAGCGAGGGACAGCCACAGCCAAGGTGTATGGCGACACTCACAGTCGTACCTCACCCGCCGGACGATAACGCCGGCGGGCGGACCTGACGCTCTGATGACGGACGAGAACAGGTTGAGTTCCATTTCTCTCTTTCCGCCGCCAGCCGCGTCTCTAATGTGCCACGTAGTCAACAAACTACAGAATTAGCTAGGCGTAGTCTCGCTAATCGCGCCCCTGTGGCCGGCGCAGTGTGGTACCAGCATTTGAACACGTGGTGCCCGCACCCAGTGTCCCTCCTGGTCGGGTTGTTCCACTTAGAACACAATTGGCAACCTAGAAACCTCGCGGACTTGTTCATTTTGGACATTCAGGAGGCCAAGTGGCTTGCACCTTATGGTAGCGACGTGACCAAGATATTCACGAATCAATATACCCAGTCTACAAAGCGACAGTTTCAATCGCATTGGAAAGCTTTTACGTCTCGGATTCTTAGAACAAAACAAACTGTGCCCTCGGTGGCGTTGGTTGTTTATTATTTAATTTATCTGTTCATGCAGAAACATTTATCTGAAAGTTATTTATGTGGGCAGCTTTTAAACTCCGCCCACCTCCCCGTCAGCTCAGGCCTACATGGTCTCTGGACAAAGCATCGTCGTTATTCTCGTTCCCGTATGTACCAAAGACTGCAGATTTTACAAAAGGGCAGTATTCCTTATGGCTTTGGCTACCGGGAACAGAGTATCTGAGCTGGCGGCGATAAGCAACGCACCTAATTGCCTCAGGTTTGATAGGCTTCATGAGTGTACAGTATTCACATTGCACCTTCCCCAGGATTCATAGCCGAGATTGAGCACAGTGAACACGTGTTTTCAGAGTTCACGGTGCCGGCGTTAAACAGGGGAAAGGTGCACCATCTTTTTTGCCCAGTGCAAGCTCTAACCAAATATTTAAGAGTGGCACCTCTAAATCACCAGGGTGCTTTATGGGTCGCAAGTCCGGGTGAACGATTGATGGAGCGTACACTGGCTTCTCTCTTGGTCGAGGACTTTAAAGAGAAGCATCCCGGCGTTGTGGGTAAGCCCCACGATTTACGCAAGGGGACAGCCTCTTTACGTTTCCTTAATAATCTTTCGGTGAAAGTTATTACGTCCACACAGTTGTGGGCCTCTAATCAGGAGTTTTTGCCTCGATACCTTTCAGTAGCTCTGGACAAACCTTCCTTGCCATGTATAGCTTTACGGCAGAGGGTCTAGGTGGCCCTTTTAGTCACGTTTTGTTTAATTTCAAGAAAAAGGGGGGGGGGGGGGAGGGTGCAGTCAGTGTGACATAGGACACCCTAGACCCCTCCGGAGTATGTGTTCGGAACATACGAGCTGTGATACTGGTTGTAGGCATTGTATTATAAAATTTCTCTGTAGTATTCATTGCAGGAAATTGTGCTAAAGGCCAATAGTAGTGTTACGACAATTCTTGTTGTAAGTAGCTTTGGCTGTGAAGCAATAGATTTTTGAGAAATCTCGGTAGTGGCAACTACGACTTTTACTTTTGCAGTAATTACTTCTGCATAAGTACACAAGTTCAGTACTTCTACGAATGTACAAGAATTCATTTATGTTTGGTTATATTTTTAGGAATATATCCACTAGTTAATGGGGTTTATATGTGCACATGTAAACTTATAAGTTTTTAGTTTTCACCACTTACTTTTAAGTGGGGTGCCTTCTTAACTAGCAGATCTGTGCACAGAGTCTCAGAGTTAACCCTTTTTCAAGCAGGCTTCTTTGAAGTACGCTCCTGCTTGTACCCCTTTTTGAAGATTTAGGCTGTATAAAGTTTATGCACCCGAATATCTCTTTTTTACAAAAGTAAGAATACTATGTGGTTGTTTGATTATCTGCTTTTCTAGAGTTATGATATGATTACGAATGTCCCCCTCCAGTCTTAGAAATCAGGCATGTTCGTCAATGATGGAGGGGCCACTAATAAATTATAGGTTTGACTCCTGTAAGGAGATAAAGAAAACCTAATATTTAGTAGTGGCCCCGTAATCATTGACGACTGGGGCCCTCCCGACCATCCCCTTCCCATTCGTTGATGTATTAAGGATTTTGGTTTACTTGATATGTCAGTGAAGGAAGAATGACGCCTGAATCAGCGTCTGGTCAAAGATCCACACAAGTACAGTAAAAGTCCGTTAATCCGACGACCGATGATTCGAATCTCCCAATAGTCCAAATTTTTCAATTTGAGGCCAAATCCGAATTCACCCGATGGTCCGAATTTCAAGAAGTCCCAAAGTCCCCTTTTTGAGGCATTAGTCCACTCAAATGACACATAATGGAGCACACACATATCATATGTTCATGAATTCACTTTAAAAGTTTACCATTGTCATTGTAGCCTATTACCTACTTCAAAACATTCAGATTAATGGTCAAAGGAAGCTACTGATATAAACGTAAACACCTTCTTCTTCTTCTTCTTCCACATCGTCTGCTAGAGAGTTTGTTTTGCTCTTGAACGCATCCTTGGGACGCTCCGATGCGCTACTGGCTTGCACCGCATTTTCTGCAAGCGAATTCAGTCTTGAGCTTGAAAACGCACCTTTGGACGTATTAGTCTTGAGCTTGAAAACGCACCTTTGGACGTTCCGATACGCTACTATTTATAGTTCAGTGATCGGAGCGTCCCAAGGGTGCTTTCAAGACAACAAGACAAGGGTGCTTTCAATACAATATAATATAACAGAGCACGTCACAAAAGGAAAATCACAAAATGAAAATTACAAGAACCTCTCAGGGAAGGGCCGTTGTTAAGGCATTACTTCCCGAACCACATCTGATCTGATCTTCAAGAGCAAGACAAACTCGCTAGTAGACGGAAGAAGAAGAAAACATTTACATCAGCAGATTCCTTTGACCATTAATCTGAATGTTTTGAAGTAGGTAATAAGCTACAATGACAATGGTAAACTTTTGAAGTGATTTCATGAACATATGATATGTGTGTGTGCACCATTGTGTCATTTGGGTAGCCTAATGCCTCAATGTTTTCGTCATACACAGGTTCATAGGGGTAAAGTCCGATAATCCGAAAAATCCACTAATCCGAACGAGGGCCGGTCCGCTGCCCTTCGGATTAACGGAAGTTTACTGTACATCTACGATATTATGGAAAGCTTATTGAATAGTTATTCTTATTTTCTTTTTGTTTTTTACTTTTTACGAAGTTTTTTCGTAGTGAGAACCCAATTCATAATGACTGAAGCCATGAGTGAGGTCGCGTGCGCTCATGATGAAGGCTCCTCAGATTTTAAATGCTCTGCGCGGTAGATTCAAACTACGGCGGATTAGTGTTTGAAGAGGATGCCTTATGTAATAGGCATGTTCGTCAATGATTACGGGGCCACTACTAAATATTAGGTTTTCTTTATCTCCTTACAGGAGTCAAACCTATAATTGTTAAGGATACAAACCACATTTGTCTATCGTTATAATGTGAAATATTTTGTATATAGACTCCTCGTGAGACTACCTATGATAATATCTTACCCTACAACCCCACACACACACCAACCTTACACATAAATTCAACCCCAGTGACACCTCTCCTTTCAGTGTCCTCCATGATAAAGTGATACATGATAGAATTGAGTTATATCTCAACTCCGTTCTAGAAGTACTTTTGTGACCTATTGTGTCTATGTGCCAAGACTCCTAAGTGCGCTTTTATAATTGATACCTATCTTATGATAAACTCTAATTCAGTACCTGAGAAAGCATCAGTGCATTATTTGTGTAATTAATAATTTATTAAAAAGCCAAAATCCAGTTTTAATCATTTTTGCATTTCATATCAGTTACAGATTTTATATATAATAGATATATATATATATATATATATATATATATATATATATATATACAGTATATATATAATATAATTTTAATAAATTAATTTTTAAAATTAAAATTAAATATTATATATATATATATATATATATATACTGTATATATATATAGATATATATATATCGTGTTTATGTTGTTTTGTGTGTAAACAATTAGCTAAATAAGCCATATCGTATTTATAAGATATATTGAATATATAATTCCATTAAATTCCAGAGAAAAATACTAATCTAAAACGTCGTTGGTATCCTCAGCCATCAGCTGAGCAAGTTTGAATCAGCTGGCATGATGATAGACTGGAGACAATGTAAACATCACACACACTCATGGACTATCAGGTCTGTTTTAATTAATTAGTACCTTTCAATTCAAGCTCTGCAAAACATCAAACAAGGTCCTGAAGATGTGGTGCACATCAAGAAATAATCCCATCTCGCCAACAATAAACATACAGGCAGTGTTTTGAGTGTTTATCCTGGTTCAGAGTTAAGGGAGGTCGCTTCTAAGGCCGATTTCTTAATGAAAGTATCGTTTTCTGTAAATATAAATATCGCGGTTCCTTGACCAGACAGTGGTGTGAAGCCAAATGTTGAGCTGTAGCCTACACATTCATACAGTTTTTAAGAAAAAGATCACAGATTCATCCACCTCCCATGTTGAGTGTTCCCAACATTGCTTTCTGTGATGTCATGCTAAACACCAGTTATTGCCATATAAAATACGTTAGATAAGCTATATTTCAATGTTGTTAGGGACACATTGATGAAAGTTCTTCAGTAGGCCTATCCGATCCCTAAAACCAAGCAGATCACAATAGACATTGTCTTTGTACTGTAGTTCGAATAGGTTTTACCCCAGGAGTAAACCTTTAAACAAAACTACTGTAATATAAAACATATAACCGTAAAAATCGGACCTGGACCCAAATGATAAATTAACAAAATTTACCCATTGTTCAAGGCGTAATTTGCTTACAGAACAATTGTCGGAAATTGGCGTCCGTCTCCTTCGGAAATGCCATATACCTGTCACAACAAGCCACAACATTTTAGGGAAAATGTAGCTAAAGACCATGCAGATATAAAAAGCTAATACATAATAAATAAAAGTACTGGGAGGCCATGTACGTAGCCGGATCCCTCCCTCTGCGCATATGTGAAAATGTAAGCCCCCTTGGCCCCGCCCACTGCCCAAAATGTACAAATATTATATTAGATTAGATTAACCTAACTTAACCTAACCTAACCCAAATATAATATAATATAACATAACACAAATAACAAAATAAAAATATAAAATACACTAGATCCGATTGCGATCGAACACTGGTTTAGCAGTGTCAGGGGTGGGAGCTCTACCGACTGGGCTACGGAGCGACCTGGCAGAAACGGTTTGAAGGCTATAGTTAAACGCGGTTGGGCGGCGTGGCGGGGCCAAGGGGGCTTACATTTTCGCGCATGCGCAGAGGTTAAGGGATCCGGCTGCGTACATGGCCTTCCAAAAGTAATAGGTGCGAAATATTAAAAAATATATTAGTTACCCTATATATTGATGTTTTCTAAAAAGTCTTCTATTATAGAAAATTTATATTTGTATTACTACCTAAACAAATTATATATTTGTTATTGTTAATACAACGTTTATGTTTATGTACAATACTGTATATCATTAATATATTTATAACATGAATGATAATAATTTAACATAAATTATAAAAGTAATAGGGCTATAGATCGAACTATATTTTTGAAATCAGGGATAGGTATAAAACGGCGTTCATTCTCACAGATCTCTCAGTAGGCAGAAGTTTCATTCCTGTCAAGTAGTCTTTAAATGCTCTTCTAGATTAGCTAATGCATTGGTAAGTTATAATACCTAGACCTAAATCAAAGCAGCATTAACAATGGTGCAGATTGAGAGCTACGTGAAGAGGCCTAGGAGGCAAATATCGTATATCATAAGCAAAAGCAAAGTGACCAAAAGAGTATAATTTACACAATCATGGTAGGAATCATCTTTGCAGTGATTGGCGGATTGATTATGAGGCTTGTTCGCCGTTGCATGAACACCACTAGCAAAGTAAACTCTTCAGATTAATGTGAAACGGTTACTTCAGGGTAAGGAAGAGTAATTCTAACGCAAATTACTTAAAGATTGTAATACACTAAATAGCTTACTTTTCAAGATCTTCGGTAAAAAGTAACACTGAAACACAATATTATGCATAGTAATAGTTAATTCTCTTTTTCATTTAGGTGGGATTTCGAATATTTTCCGAAAATTTTCACAGTTGAAAACACTTGCATGACGTAGATAAATTTGTCTAGTAGAACACAATGGTGTTTTGTAAATTGTCGAAAGTGTCATATTTTCCGATATATCGACTTTATAATATAGCCTACTCTGATAGTGTGTTACGTGAAAAATAGATATCACGTACTATCAAAGTAGGCTATATTATAAGGTCGGTATATCGAAGAATAAGAAACTTCCAACAAATTAAAAAACACCATTCTGTTCTGGACATATTCACCTACTTCATACAATTGTTATTAACTGGGGATATTTTCGGATAATAATCGAAAACTCGCCTAAATTAAAAAGTTAATAAACTATTACTGTGCATAATTTGTCTTATATTCATCATTATTCATAAAGTTTATTTGTATTATTATTTTAAAAATACAAGTAGCTTGTACAGTTGTACTATTTATACTGCCTTTAACGAGGTAATATATAAGGCAATGTATGCAATGGTTGTAAAGATATTGTTTGCTATATTATAATATCCATTACGCAGTTCATACAGACTACCGATTAGCGACAGCGTTGCCAATGTTTGGCAGGTGGGTAACCAAATTTGCACCACCCTGTATATTAGGAGGCAGCTGTACACCCCTCTATGCCTAAAGGTTGAATCAGTGTCATTAAGCGGGTCTTTTATTCCCATGTCAGGTATAGTAACACCCTACTTAAGCATTCTTTAGATCATGGGGCCCTTGGTTCACATGGGCCAGACATTATCATGCAATTTTGCCTTCACATCCAAGGGGGTGGAGGAGAGAGGTAGAATACACACTTCACACTTGAGTACTTCAATATGTCAAGTTCAGTTATAGAGAGCTCTACCCTTCATACATAGGAGATAGGTTCCAGAGGCATACATCATTATTACAACTCATACTGTTCCTGTAATCGAGATCGCTCCTGTATATACACTGTTCCTGCATATCAAGTTTGTTCTTGAAGTTAAATAAGGAATATTTAGTAGTAGCCTCTACGTCTCCAACGTAGAGCTATATACCTATCGTATAATTCCGTTCCGCTCTGGAGCGGACAATTATCGTAATCACTAGCGCGATTAAATCGATAACATCTAGAGTAGCACCTTACTCTCTCTACTAGGTACGTTGTACACACTCTTGAGGCTACTATTTTAAAGGAAATGAAATATTGATGAGAAAGAAAAGAGAAAATTGCAGAACATTGTCCATCCTATCTGGCTCCTTAAGCCGTTGTCACAGGTCCACCGCACAACCCGACCGGGTTCATTAGATCATTCCTTTTCGCGCTACACTCTATGATGCACACACTTTTTCTGGTGCTGTTTTTGTGCCTACAACTCCTGTCACCTCCCCTTTGGGGGAGTTGTGGGCCTTATTTAAGGTACCTGTGATTCTAGACAGATGATACGTGCTGTAGGCACACTGAAAAATGGGCTCAAATGTGTTTTTCTTGGAGTGTAGCGTCGAAACTGGAGGTTACTTAATTTTTTGCCATCTGCGCATGCGTCGCCGCTTGGGCGACCCTCGTTCATTTAGGCTTTGCCTTTTGTATTCGTTTTACTTGCGGTGGCTTTAGTTTTATCTTTAGTAAGCTTCTTGTCATTATAGTTTTTTGTCACTGCCTTTATTTTTGCTTTTCTTTTCGTGAAATTAGGCCTAGGCTTACTTGTGCCCTTCTCGTTGTTTGGAAGGGGGGCGCTGACCCTTGTAGGGCCGATCCCTTTTGGTGGTCTTTTTACTTGTTGCTGCCTCTCTTCAAGAGTGCAGGAACTAGTGCGCCTGGTAATTTCATATATTACTGCCTCAAGTACCGCCTAGGCTACCTTCCGAGTTTTGGCCTAGCCTAGGGGGGGGGGGGGGGGGGCGTTTGGATTTCAACACTGTGGCAACCTCAATCTGGCATACAATGCTCAATTTTCGATTGACGGACCCAGTGTTCTGTCTCCCTGGATACGGTCCCACAAAACCGCGAACGTAGCCCGTTCTGATGAGTTTTTGTCTGACAGTTTTTGTTCTGTCTACTGCCCCTCCTACGGTATTGATTATATCCTTCATCAAGGGTACAGTAACTGGTGGCGCCTTGTAATTTCATATATTACTGGCTCCAGAACCGATTAGGCTAACTTCCGTTTTTAGCCTAGCCTTGATGGGGGGCGTTTTGGTTTAGACTGCGACTCTGCGGCCTCTTCAATCTGGCATACTCTGCCCCTTTATTGATATTACGGCCCCAGTGCTCTGTCTACCTGACGCTTCGGTCGCTTGTTGCTTACCCTCATCAAGGCTACAGTACCTGGTGACTCCCTGTAATTTCATATACAGTCGGCCCCGCAAGGGTGCGCAATAAAAGGGTGCGATTCTCCAACCGTGCGGAAGATGTCCGTGCGGTGCTTATAATCCAAGGGAGCGAAAAAAGCAAAGCGTGCGGTGGCGAAGCGTGCGGAACTGGATGCGCATTTGTCGGGCGGCCATGTTTGTGACGTCATAGCGCGCGGGATGACTCAGTGACTCGTGTGTAAGCGTACCCTGACGCAGCCTTGCAATTCTCTTCCGCATTCTTTGTGAACAAGGGACCCTCCAGCCCCTCCACCACCCCAGCCACCTGCTGCCCCTAATCCACCGCCCAGGGCGATCGTGTTACCCACCAATATTCTTTCCTTAGTTCATGTTTTTCAGGGGTTATTGGGCGAAAAAAGGGTAAGTTTGAAGAGTCCCCGGACTACATAGTGAATTTCCCATAGGTTCTTAAGCTCCAAGGGTGCATTTTACAAGGGTGCGCGCATGTCTCGGACTAAGGTAACCGCACCCTTGTGGGGCCCACTGTATTACTGGCTCTGGTACCAAATAGGCTAACTTCCGTTTTTTCGCCTAGCCTATTCCAATTCATTTTTAATCTGACTCAGGTACCGCATAGGCTAACTTTTTTAGCCTAGCCTAGAAGGGGGGCGTTTGGTGTACAACTCTGTGGCCTCCTCAATCTGGCATAACTGCCCCTGTATTGCTCGGCGGCCCCAGTGCTCTGTATTCCTGTCGCTACGATCCCTTGTTGCTTACCCTCATCAAGGGTACGGTACCTAGTGGCTCCCTGTAATTTCATATATTACTGACTCAAGTGCCGAATAGGCTAACTTCCGAGTTTTGGCCTAGCCTAGGGGGGGGCGTTTGGCTTTCAACACTGTGGCAACCTCAATCTGGCATACACTGCTCACTTTTTGATTGACGGCTCCAGTGCTCTGTCTACCTGGCCTCAGTCCCACAAAACCGCGAACGTAGCCCGTTCTGATGTGTTTTCCTCTGACAAGTTTTTATTCTGTCTACTGCCCCCCACTACGGTCGTGCACTTGATTACCCACAGGCTCTCCCGCGCCTGATGTGACTTTAGGAGGGTTACCTTTGGGCCCCTCCGCTTTTGGAAGGGACTTTTATTTTACTGGCCTTCCACCTTCCTGGGTGCCACAGACCTCTCAGACGTACCGATGGGTTGCCGCCCTGGGTCGGGTACTCCCCGCTCTAGGTCGGACCTTTCATTTACGGTCCCATGGTCTCCCTGGGCCCCTCCGATCTCGAACGGGACTTTCCGTTCTATGTCAGAGGTCTGTTTTCACACTGACTGATACCCACAGACGCTCTAGAACGGGACTTTCCGTTCTATGTCAGAGGTCTGTTTTCACGCTGTCTGTTACCCACAGACGCTCCCACGTCTGCTGTGACTTGCCAGGCTACCTTTCCTGGGTCCTCGGCTTACGGCGGGGCCCATCTGGGCCTCTCCGCTCTCGGACGGGCCTTTTCCCTCACGCACTACTGCCGTCTCATACCACTAACCACGCCTGAACGTACGAGTCCGTATACGGACGATTCCGCCCGCCTTGGAATGCGGACGTTCCCGCTCGATGTCGGTACTTTTCCGCTCTCGAACGGACGTTGCCGTTTACGGTCGCGCTACTTTTGCCTCGGTTTAGGCCTAGACTGGTTGTCCTGCACTTCCATTAAGACATATTTTAATGCTCCTTTTTACCAGGCTGTGCTTTCTGACCTACAGGACCTCTTCACTGATACCGGCCTTAAGGTATTGGTCTCCATTATGTTTTGGGGTGGGGTTTCCTTCAGTTCTTCAGAGGGTTGAGCCTACCCCTTGGTTTTTTCTGACCTGGGGTTTGGGGCTCTTTGGCCTGTTGCTGGTTCCCCTATGGCCTTCCTGATCCTCCTTTTGGAGGGTTCTCTTCAGCTTTAACTTTCAGGGGGACATGGGGGGGGGGGGGGGAGCACTCTCCTTCATTGGACGGGACTCCAGTCTCCAGGCCTAGTGAGAGCTTTTAGGCTACTCCCTGCCCTGGTGCCTGTAGCCTATTCTGGGATCTCTGATCTTTATTTTGTGCATGACTTCATGACTGATACTCCTGCCTGGCCTCCCATTTCAGGGGCACTCTTTGGCCTTCTTAAGGATTCCTCGACTTTCAGTGGTTTTTTCGTGGTGCTTCCGACCAGGCTTTCGTCTTGTCTCTGCCAATGACATACATGCGTGCATTGCCATGGCCTTTATTTTCATGGTGCTTACAAACAGGCTTTATTCTTGTTCCTGTCGATGACATACATGCATGCCTTCCCATGGCCTACACGGGGTCTTCACAGGGGTTTTTTCTTCTGGTTCCAGTGTAGTATGTCTACTTCGCTCTGCTCTCGCCACGGGTTCCTCACCAGGTGGTGAGTTCCACCCATCCTACATTCGTCCTACATCCTACATTCCGCTCCAGAGCGGATTTCCGCCCCCGAGCGGAGCGGCCCGTTCTGGTCCACTCCTCTCTGGATCGGTGCTAGGGTGCTATTTGTTAGTAGTCTTGGCAAATCCAACGTCAAGGCTATTAACCTAATTGCAATGACCACTAGCAGTCTATTTTGACTGCTATGTCGTCATTCCAACCGCGGTTAAAAAGAAAACGTCTAGAGTCTACTCCTTATCTTGCTCTAGGAGACGTTGTACATTAACCAAAACTACCACCGAAGGTGAAAAAAGTATAGAAGAGAAGAAAAAGGGGTTTACCTTAGTTACCGCTCAAGGCCCATCCCGTGTTCCGTCATGCGCCGATCCCTGTCGAACGTGCGCATGAGCGACCCTCTCTTGTTATCATTTTTTCACGCGTCGCCATTGTTGAGTCCGCTTTTGTTGTGCTCCTTCAATTCACCCTGTTTTAGGTTCGTTTCGGCTTTTCTGGCCTTCTTTTTGTTAGACAGATGTTACGTGATCTAGGACACACGTAAATGGGCTCCTCAGTGTGTTTAATGGAGACGCGTGTGGAAATAGCTACCGAAGGTACGGGGGCGCCTGGCGTTCCTCGTATGTGTTTTTCATTCCTTTCTCTTTTCATATTCTTTTTTCCTGTTAGTCTGGGCATAGTTTAGCTTATTTTAGCCTAGCTTGTTTCTCATTCAGGAATTGCTATGCCCTATGAGTTTTCATATTTTCATAGCCTAGGTGTACAGTTGGTTCACAATCTGAGATTTCGTGGTGGCGGTGCTGTTTGTAGGGTTTGTGTCGGCCGCATTATTAGCGTTATTCCCGAGTCCCCCCTTTCGAGCCTTCACTGTGTCTCAAGGGCCTGGGCGCTTGGTGGTTCGTGATATCCAGGGGTACCCCACGGGGGCCTCTCCCTCACACCACAGGGTTTTTCGCCCCTGACACATTCTCTCCTCACGGCTAGGCCACCCTTTTTCTCGCCAGTTTCATTTACTGGTTTTTGTGTTCCCTTACTGTTTTCACCTCCATCCTTTCATTCCCTTTTGCCCAATCCTGGGGTACCCTACGGGGGCCCCTGTTTGTGCCGAACCACCCTTCCTGCCACTTCTCCTCATGGGCTTTGCTCTATCTCTGTGGGTGGGGTGGTTCCTGGGGGATGTGCCTCCTCTCCCCTGGTGTGTCTTCCTTGCCTCTCCCTTGACCGGTTGAGTCAGGATATTATTCAAGGAAGACACTGCTCCGCTTGATGGCCATCGTCGCTTGGAGTCATAAGGAGTTGACGCTTTTTTTCTGGGCCTGTGTTGGTATTCCCTAGACGCTCCTCTCGCTTTTTCGGCGCCGGACCATCTCGGCCGGTCCCGCAAATTTGCGGAGTGCTCGATTCGGTCCACGGACGATTCGGCTCCCCGCAAATTTGCGGAGATCACTGGGGGGTCTCGCGGTGAGGCGGGAGGGTTGTGTCGGTACGGTTATGCCTCCATTGGCCCGCAAATTTGCGGTTATAGTTGGCTTTCCCGGTGACCCTTTTTTGTGTCATCTTGTTGCCTGGTACTATATTGGTGTATGCACTTGCCTGGTGTTATGGACCCTGCATGTGAGGTGTTGAGTGGTGGTTAACACTTTCTCCATCTTTGCAGGTTCTGCTTGTGCTCTTCCGCCTCACCCGCCCTCCTCACCTCCATCGGTGCTCCCGGTTTAGAGTGAGTACGACTTCCAGTTTGCATGTGTGTTCCTGTTTACCCATGCTCATTCCCTGGTTTTTATTGGACATTATCTTCACTTACTCCGTCAACGTGCTGCTTATGGTGTGTGTTCTTCCATTGCAGGTGGGATGCCTTGCTTTCGCCAGGGCTGTGGCTCCCCGTGCTTGGACTGCCACAGGTCCTGCTTATGGCATTCGCAATGTGTGTCCTCTACGGCCTACCTCCCGGCTTTGTGTGGCCCGTATATGGACCTGGTGGATGTGGTGGACCATCACCCTGGTTCCTCTGACGCGGCAGTGGCCTCTGCATCCCTTCAGTCTGTGTGGGCGGTGGTCTCCCACCACATCAGGACTGTGGGCCACCGTTCCCCGGCCTTTGTTGACGACCGGATCCGCGTCGCCCTGGGCATCCCTGACCCGTCTGGGGGCCGTTTACCTGGCCCTCTCCCTGCTCGGGCCCTCCTCCCTGGGTCCCGTGGTCGGTCGTCGCATCGTCGGGTGGATCCCCAGCTCCGTCCACGCTCTCGCTCTCCTCGTCGCTCGTCCTCTACTGCCCCTCCTCGTCCTCCTGCTCACCTTGACTCCGCCGTTCGCCCTCGTCATGGTTCTCGCCCTGAGGCCGGGGTTAGCGTCTCTGCCCCTGTACGCCCTCCCCTGGCCTCTCCGGATAGGGGCTCTACTACCTTCCGCCCGCTTCCCCTGCACAAAAGACGTCCTCTTCATTTGTCCTCTACGCGCGCGGATGTTCATGCTGTAGCTGGCCCTCTGCTCCCTCCTTCTACTCTGTCCAGGAGAGTCCGCCAGGATGTAGTTGCTTCTCCTCCTACTTCTCCTGCTTCGGTGCCTCTTCTTCCTTCTAGGTCTCGTCCCAAGGTGGAGGTTCCTCCCTCCTCCGCCTCGGTGTCGGGCCGCCCTGTTCTCTCAGCCCCGGGGATCCTTGCTCTGTTTCCCCCCGCGGCTCCTTCTGACCTCCTTTCACCCGGCCAGCCTTCCCCCTCCCATCATCCTGCTCCTCTTCCTTCTTCTATTCCTGATCTTCGCTTGCCGGCTCCCCGTGAGGGTACCCCGCCGCTTGACTCGGTAGAGTATAGCGAGGTTTCGGGGTCCCCTTTCTCGGGGGCTGACGTGTCGCTGGAAGAGGGGGATGGTGATGTTTCCCCCTCGGGCGTTAGTGATCGGGAACGAGACCCTCAGGACCGTCACGGCCGTCGTCGCTCGCCTTCTTTGGGCCGCGACGCTGCTGTGTCGTGTCATGGGTCTCGCTCTCGCTCACGCTCGCCCCTGCGGGCCGAACTATCTTCGGGGGGGTCGCCTCTCTCGGATCGATTTTCGGCTATGCAGGGGTGGGTTGTGTCACACTTCGACGCGCGCTTGGAGGCGATGCAAGAATCCCTCTTATCGCGCTTCTTGGCGGTGACACAACCTCAGCGCCTCACCCAACCTGCCCCTGCTTTGGTCCCCCTCCCCTCTGCGGTGGACCACATTCCTTCTCGCCCTGCTTCTCCGCCTGCCCGGTCGTCGGCTAGTACTGCTCCTGCCCTGGCTCAGGTGGTTGCCCCTACTGTCTTACATGCGGGGGTCCTCCGTCTGCTAGGGCAGGGTCCGCGCTTGCCCCCCATCCAAAAGGCCAAGGTCCCATCGCGGACTATGCCGCTCCTCTATGGCTCCTTGGCTGTTTGGAAGGGGGTGCGGGCCTCCCACCCGGAGCGTGCTACCGACTTCCCGTCAGGTGAGAGGGCCCTACCTTTGGACTGGTCGGTCCAAATAAATGATAAGATGCAGTTCAGGGCGATCAGGGTGGATGGTCAGGTGGCCGACGTGGAGGTGCGGGCGTACCCGACAAGGACTGACCTTCAGTACTTTTCGGTGAAGCCCAAGCCCCCGTCTGCTCCTCGAACTAAGCTCTGGTCAGACTTCAGCCGCCAGGACATCCTTCAGGATGTTCAGTCCCTGGCTGTGTTAACGGGACTGTCCTCCTATGGGACGGGTTTGTGCGACGACGGTAAGCCTGGCTTAGCCGTCGTGCTCGATAACCCTCTCCCATTGGAGGCCTGGTTTGCTGAGGCCTTAGACTTTGCCAACCGTTCCGTCGACAGATCTATTTCAGTCCCTCCCCCAGAGTCATCACTGCTTTTGCCTCCTCTGGTATCTGTCGGCGGATTGGATGGCAAGTTCTGGTCCTGGATTAGCGCTCCCAAACTTGAAATTTGTGCTATTGCTAACCCGTTCGTCTCCCACCCAGATAAGTCCTCTGTCGACAGGGATTTTACCTTGCGGCAGAGGGTGGCGAACTTATTGTCTTGTCTTCTAGGTTCCCTCCAGACGTCTGTTCACCACCTGCGACTTATCGAGGCGACTGCACCTGGCGATCTTCGCGAGGGTTTGGACCACGTTCGGCGGATCCACCTTCAGCTCGCGGTGTCTTTGGTTCCCGAGCTGAAGGCGGTTTTGTGCGAGGCAACTCGACAACGCCAGACGGTAAGGTCCTCGTTCTGCCGGAGAGCCCCTTTGGATATTCGTCAGGGTCTGTTATACTCTGAGCTATATACGTCGGGGCTTTTTGCGCAGGATGCTTGGGAACGCTACGCTTCTCTGTCAGCGGACCCTGCTTACGACACGCAAAGACGCGCTGTGTCGCGACCAGGGTCTTCGCAGTCCCGTCCTTCTGCCGGTCCCCTTCGGGGTGCTGCCGCCACTGCTGCCGCCAAGAAAGGGGGCAGGAAAGGGAAGTTGCCGGCCAGAGCGTCGGTTCCGCCTCGCACTTCTGCTCCTGCTCCCTTTCATCCCCGCCGAGAAGGGGCTGGCCAGCCTTCCACTTCCGGCCGCACTTCGACGGGGTCAGACGCACGACGGACAGGGGATGGGGTGACCCGCCCTTTTCGGCGAGGTGGGGGGGTAGGGGTGGTCAACGTGGCTCTTATGACCGCAGGGACCGTACCGGGGGACCCTCCACGTCAAAAAATGTGTAGGTTCTCCAGGTCGGTCTCCTCCTTGTTCTCCTTCTCGCCTCGCAGAAAGGGTCGCTCACCTCATCTCGGGGGCTCCCACAGGTTATTTTCGCCCTTGCGCCCTTCGGTGGCCACGAGGGACGTGGGGGCAGAAGATTGCACGGAGGGGTCTAACCTGGAGATGGCAGTCCAGACCCCCACTCAGCTCTTGTCAACGAAGCCGGCCTGTCTCTTCGGAGGTGGCCGACGTGATTACATCCATGCACGAGCAGGGAATCGTCAAGGAGGTGAAAGCCGGTCTACCGGTTTTCCTCTCCCGTGTTTTTCTGGTACCGAAGAAGGACTGCGACGCGATGCGACCGGTGGTGGATCTGTCGGCCCTCAACGGGCACATCGTGAACACACGGTTTCGGATGCTGACGGTGCACCAGGTACGACTGGCCCTGTGACCTCTGTCGTGGGTAGTGTCGCTGGACCTCAAGGATGCGTATTGGCACGTTCCGATCCATCCTCGTTTCCAGCGATTCTTGGCCGTTCAGACTTCCGATCGTGTGTTCATGTTCGACAGACTTCCCTTCGGTCTCAACATCGCGCCGCGGATCTTCTCGAAACTGGTAAAGCAGGCTCTGGATCCTCTCCTCAGGGGCGGCCTCCAGATCCTGTTTTACTTGGACGACTGGTTGATAGTTTCAGACACCCTAGAACAGTGCGTCCGCGACACCCTCACAGTAGTTCAACACATCACACAGTTAGGGTTCAAAATCAATATTCCCAAGTCGCGCCTGACCCCGTCGCGTGTCGTGACGTGGGTAGGTCTCGAATGGGATCTGACCAACGCTACAGTGACCCAGAGTCAGCCAAACGCGGTGAAACTTCGCAGGAAGGTCTTCGCCGTGTTGCACTCGGTCTCCCTCACGAGGAGGATCTGGGACTCGTTAGTGGGTTCGCTGAATTGGGCCGCTCTGACCATTCCCTTAGGGAGGCTCAGGCTGCGCCGCCTAATACTCATGGGCAACAAGGTGTTTCCGTTGGCCCCTATGGATCGGCTCTTGCCGATCCCGCGTACCATTCACAGACACTTAGGACACTGGGTTGCTCGGGGCACGCTCTCTGCGGCTGTGCCCTGGACCGCCCCCCCGCCGACGATCTGGGTAGATACAGATGCGTCGAGCGAGGTAGGGTGGGGTTACCAATCCAACCTGGGACATCAACATCACGGCAGATGGGTGGGACACACACACCTACACATCAATGCCCTCGAACTGTTGGTTCCCTTGTTCTTCCTGAGGGACCACGCGCTGGCCCTTCGGGGAAAGTCGGTGGCCTTCAGGATGGACAATCAGACAGCTGTCCACTGTATCCAAAAGCAGGGGTCCTCCAGGTCTTTGACTCTGTTGGGGATCTCAGAGAAGTTGTTCTTCCTCGCGAACCGACACAACATCTCCCTGCACGCCTCCTACCTGCCCGGGACTGCCAACCTGTGGGCGGACGCCCTGTCGAGAGGACAGGGCGTTCTAGTAGAATGGGCAATGAAACAGACTGTATTCGCCGACCTCGCAGCTTCCTGGGGTGTTCCGGAGGTCGACTTGTTCGCATCGAAGGAGACGCGCAAGTTGCCTCAGTACCTATCCCTCCGGACTCGCACTCCGGAGGGGGGTCCGGACGCTTTCATGGAAGACTGGAACAGGTGGCAGTCGATATACATATTTCCGCCACCAGACGCACTGTTGATGTGCAAAGTCCTCGCGCGGCTGCGGCTGTACCGCGGCAGAGTCTGGCTAATAGCGCCTCTGTGGCCAGCCCAGGCTTGGTACTCCCAGTTGAAGCGGTGGTGCCCGAGTCCGGTCCCTCTCCCTCTCTCAAACTTCCACTTGAGCCAGGTTGGCGACCTGCGGACCTCGTTGGCCTTCGCATCGTGGATGTTCGTGAGGCACGGTGGCTCCCAGTCCACGGACGGGACCTGACTGACTTCCTGAAGCGTTCATGGACGTCTTCGACTTGGGGGACTTACGAGTCCCACTGGAGGTCTTTTACTAGGTGGATACAGGACACTCACCAGACTGTTAGCTCTCCTTCCCTCGTCCTACACTACTTGTTTCACCTCTTCCGTACACGTCGCTCTCAAGTCAACACTATACGTAACCACTTGTCTGCCATCCGGGAGGTCTTTGAGTCCGTCACTGGGCTGGTCGTTCCACCGAAGGAGCTGGATTCCTTCATGAAGGCTGCCTTCAGGGAGCGACCGCCTCCGCGCCAGATCCCTCCTCAGTGGGATCTGGGGCGTGCTCTGGACCTTCTGGCTTCACACACATATACACGGGACACTACACCGGTTCAGTTGCTCGAGCGTACACTCTTCCTTGTCGCTCTGGCCACTGGGGATAGGGTGTCTGAACTAGCTGCCATGTCGCGGTCCCAGGAATGCATGCGATTCTCCCCGTCCTTGAATGTCGTCACGTTAGCCCCCTCCCCTCATTTTGTTGCCAAGAATGAGAGAGAGACCCACGTTTTCAAGCCTTTCACCATCCAGGCTTTAAAGCGTGGGCATACTCACCATGTGTTGTGCCCGGTGCAGGCCTTGCACTCCTATGTTGAGTCTGTGGCTCCGACTTCGGGTACTGCTGTGTGGGTGTCTCCTCGGACTGGTAGGAGGCTCTCGAAGGTACAGATAGGACGCCACATTTGTCGGGTCATTCGTGCCAGTAACCCTGCTTGTCGGGGTTCTGCGCACGATGTGCGATCCTTTGCTGCCTCCTTACGGTTCCTGCAGACTCGTTCGTTGCCTGACGTCGCCTCGGCGGGTTTGTGGTCTTCTGTCCATACCTTCGTCTCCTCCTACCTCTCCATGTCCATTGTTAGACCCCCTCGGCCTGTGATAGCTCTCGGGAGTCGTGTTTCCTAGGGCTCTCGCGAAGTTGCCTGGTCTTCCCCCCTCGTCACTTTTTCTTTTCCTTTGTTTTATTTCGAAAAGGGGGGGAGGGAAGTACGGGTTTGCAACACTGGATTACAAGTTTGGGGTTATGTTATATGTATACAGTACATAAGTGTTTTTGCCTCATTGATAATTGTGTTTTGTTTTTGTGATCAGTGTTTTTGTTCATTTTGGAAGAAAAGGGATTTTGTGTACAGTACTTTTTGGTTTAAGACAAGTCTATGGTTTTGCATTACTATGAATGACGGGCACGTGTTAAAACTGCTCTTTTTAGCTACTCCTCAGTTTTTCACTCTTTTATTAAACTCTCTTGTTTAAATTGTGTTTCTTTGTCATTCATAATTTTGTCTTATGCATTGTTTTTTTTGGTAGGTTGGGCTTGGATGTCCTCCTCCTATTTGTTATGCAGCCTTGACGTTGGATTTGCCAAGACTACTAACAAATTGGGAGGTTTGACGTACCTCCCAACCTACCAAATAGGAAAACCTACTATTTGGTAGTAGTCTTGGAAAATCCAACGTACATACTACCCTCCCTCACGCCGGACCCCTGCCCATCCGCGTTCTTCTGCTGACGTGAGATGTGATAACAAGAGAGGGTCGCTCATGCGCACGTTCGACAGGGATCGGCGCATGACGGAACACGGGATGGGCCTTGAGCGGTAACTAAGGTAAACCCCTTTTTCTTCTCTTCTATACTTTTTTCACCTTCGGTGGTAGTTTTGGTTAATGTACAACGTCTCCTAGAGCAAGATAAGGAGTAGACTCTAGACGTTTTCTTTTTAACCGCGGTTGGAATGACGACATAGCAGTCAAAATAGACAAGTCGTCATTGCAATTAGGTTAATAGCCTTGACGTTGGATTTTCCAAGACTACTACCAAATAGTAGGTTTTCCTATTTGGTAGGTTGGGAGGTACGTCAAACCTCCCATTGCTTTGCCTCTGTATAGGGACTCGGTTGCAGTAGTTCACGGGCTTCTCCTTTTCATCAGATTGTGCTCCCACTCTACTCTGATGGTACCCTTGGGCGTCTTCTTCTCTTCAGTACCTTCAACCTTTGGGTATTATTATTATCCTCTTCCTTTATAAGGCTTTTCATGCCTTCCTTCTCGGGACTTGCACGGGGTTCTTTGCACTTGCTGGTTCACCTGGTCTCTCCCTGACCCTCCGCATGGGGGGTCCCTCTTCAGCCCTCACCACGCACAAGGGGGGGGGGGGGGGGGGATACTCACTTTCATGAAAGGTTCTCCATTTGCAGGGTGTAGTGACCACTTTTGTGCGTTTTTCTGCCCTCGTGCCTGTTTCGAAGGGCCCCCCTTTTTCGTCCTTCCCTGCCTCAACAGGGGAAGGGGGTACTCTCCTATCAAGGATTCAAGTTTTGTTTACCAATATTGTGCTTGCACACATTTCCTGTGCTTCGTACATGGGACATCAGCATCTTTTACTTTCCAATTGCGATGTGGATGTCACTTCCTCCTTGTGCGCGTCGGAAGTCTTCAAGGCGCCAGATCGCTTTTCCTCCAAGTGCCTCGTTCGGGCGTCCTGGCTGTTTCCGAGGACTCCGCAACGACGGTGGGTCATCGCTCTCCTTCCCAATCCCGCCGACGATCTCAGACTCCTCTGTCCGGTTCAGGACGTCCATGTGGCTCCACCCAAGGCTCAGGAGGCCACCGCTGACCGGTTTTGCCTCCATCCGCCCCATGCTTATGTACATGGCGGTATTCTTGGGACACTCTACTACCGTCCCTCCTATTTACCTGTGGTAACTCTTTGTGGTCCGCCTGCTTTCTTCCCCTGCTCTGCCTGGGGCGCTTCATACATGGGCCATCGGTATCTTTTTCCTTTCTGGTTGCAGTGAGGATTTCCTTTCCTCCCTGCGCACACCGTGGGGGTTCCCGTCCTGCCATGCCCATTGGGACATGGAGAGTCCTACCCATGTCTCGTGCTCCAACCGCGATGGGTTTAACCCTCGGGAGATGTAGACCGTGTCTCGTCGATCTTGACCTTCGGGTCTCGTCCTACGTTCCCGGACGCTGTACTCACCTAATTTCACCTAATTGTAGTATACAGGATTTGAGCCTAAGCTCGTGTTGTCCTGTCTCTCTCTCTACATTTATCCAATTTTGCTTTAAAAGTTTGGATATTTCTTGCTCCCACCACCTCCCCCTCCAACTTATTCCAACACTCAATGCTTCTATACGGGAAGCTGAACTTTCTTACATCAGACTTACATATAACTTTCCTCAACTTACAATCATGACCCCTGGTTCTTCCCTCGTCCCTCACCACAAAATCTCCCTTGTCGATCTTCTCAAAACCTTTCACACACTTAAACATCATGATCATGTCACCTCTCTCTCCTCTCCCTCAGCGTTGGCAGCTTTAGCCTCTCCAATCTCTCCTCATAAGGCAGGTCTCTAAGGCTAGCTATCATCTTAGTGGCAACTCTCTGAACTCTTTCCAGTTTTTTATTATGTTTTATAAGGTGTGGAGACCACACCACTGCTGCATACTCCAGTCTTGGTCGTATTATTGTCCCTATTATTTTTGCTAACATCTCTTCATCTAAATAATTCAGAGCTATTCTCATGTTAGTCAACACTGCATAGGTTTCACCAGTTATTTTATTTATATGCTGTTCAGGTGACAAGCTGTCTGCCACAACTACCCCTAGGTCTTTTGCTTTCACAGCTTTACTAATTATTTCATCTCCTATTTTATATCCCCAAGAAGGTCTATATTTACTTTTTCCCATCTCAAGAACCTGACACTTACTCGTGTTGAATTCCATTTTCCAAGTTTGACTCCACTCATATAACTTATCTAGGTCTCTCTGTAATTCTTCACAACTACTCCTACTTGTAATATGCTTCATTAATTTTGCATCATCAGCAAACATATATATATATGAGCCTATTCCCACTTGAAGGTCGTTGATGAAAACCAAAAACATGATTGGGGCCAACACCGATCCTTGAGGCACTCCGCTTTTTACCCTTTTCCACGAGGAGAACTTTCCTTTTATTACTGTTCGCATTTCCCTCCCAATTAAATAGTTTTCCATCCACTTTAATAATACTCCCTCAACCCGCCCCACAGTCCTGAGCTTCCACAACAATCTCTTATGAGGCACCTTATCAAATGCCTTCTTGAAATCTAAGTAAATACAATCTACCCACCCCTTCCTCCCTTGTACAATGTCAATTACCCTATCATAGTAACTCAACAAATTTGTGGTACACGAATGACCTTTTCTGAACCCGAACTGCTTGCTTGAAATTATTTCCCTCTCCTCCAACATACCCACCCATCTTTTTCTAATAATCTTTTCACAAAGCTTGCATATAACACTCGTTAAGGATACCGGTCGATAATTTAGCGGGTCTTCTTTATTTCCACTTTTATATATTGGAGTTATATTGGCTTGTTTCCATTCTAAGGGAAGTTCCCCCTTGTTTAATGAGTGTTGAACAATATTAAAAATAGGTCTCACTAGTTGTTCAGAACATTCTCTTAATACCCATCCAGCAATGTTATCTGGGCCCATAGATTTTCTCACGTCCAATTCTTCCAACAATGATTTTAGTTCATCCTTGTTGACTTCTATCGACTCTAGTCCCTGTATCTCGTTCAATTCCACCACAGGTTCTACATAGTCATTCTCCTCCACAAACACGGATGTTAATGTATCATTCATAATTTCACACATACCCACTGTGTCTTCATATAATTGACCCTCTACCCTAAGCTTTGTTATTTTGTCCTTTATTTTTGTTTTGCCGTTGATATAACTATAGAACAGTTTGGGTTCTTTATTACATTTGTTTACTATATCTTTTTCAAAGTTCTTTTTCTCCTCTCTTATAGTCTTGACATAGTTGTTTCTAGCATTCTTATACTCATTCCATTTTTCCTCAGTGTGTCTCCTTCTCACTTTATTCCATGCAGAGTCCTTTTTGTTCTGGGCAATGTGACATCGCATGTTAAACCACTCTTTCTCCTTAGCCAGCTTTCTATCCTTAAATGTTGGTACATATTTATCTACCCCCTCCCTATAAATGTCTAGTAACATGGTGTATTTTACCTGAATATTCTGTTCTTGCTCAATAAATGACCAATCTATATTTGCAAAGTATCCTCGTAATGATTCATAATCCGCCTTACTATAATTTAGTCTATATTCCCTATGTTCCTCCTCTCTGCCTTCCAGAAATTCCACTGTCAATTCAAATTCAATCACAGCATGATCGCTTTTTCCCATGGGACTCAAATATGTTAGGTTCTTTATTTCTTGGGGGTCTTTGGTGAATAATAAGTCGAGTCTTGATGGTTCATCACCTCCTCTAAATCTTGTATTTTCCATAACGTGTTGTGTTAATAGATACCCCATTGTTAGTTCAAGAAATTTGCTACCCCAAGTATTTTCATTTGAACCCGCATCCAAACATTCCCAATCCACCTCCCCGCAATTAAAGTCCCCTGCAAGAATAAGCCTATTTTTCCTTTTACAAATAATTTCTAACATACGCAAGGTTTCCAAAATTAATTAATTATATTCATCGTTGCTCCAAGATTTAGTCTTAGGAGGTAAATAAACTGATACAATGTCCAATTTTGACCTATCATTATCCTCAATTTCAACTGCTACCACTTCAGCAATGCTATCACCAAGTTTTAATTCTTTAGCAGTAATTTTATTATCTACCATGATCAACACTCCTCCTCCTAGCCTTCCTAACCTGTCTCTTCTCCATGTACTGTATCCTGCACAACTAATTATATATTCGTGTCTACCTCCTGGTTAAGCTTAGTTTCAGTCAAACATACTACCCCGGGCCTCTCTTTCTTTACATATTCGTCAAACTCAATCTTTTTGGAAATTAACCCATCTATATTTGTATACATGAACTTAGCGTTTCCAGTATTTTCCCTATTTTTCTCGTCCCTGCCCGTTCCTTTCTTTTTTGTACGTACCCCTCCCAATTTATTTCCTAGCTTGTCTCCTCTTCTCTTGTTTCCACCTGGACTGTTTCTCGCTTCGTTTCCACCTCCCCTCCCTCTGCCTCCACTTGGACTGTCTCTCTCTCTATCTCCACCTCCCCTCTCTCTGCCTTCTCCCCCGTCACCCGCACCATCTCCTTTTCCCTCCCTACTTCGTCCCTTCGCTTTATATACCATTTCTTGAGTTTTCCCTCCCACACTCTCCAGAAAAACTTCTTTTCGTCTTCTTTCGTCCTTTCTCCATTCTTTACATTTGCCTCGGTTTGCAATTCCTTTCTTATGTTTCGATCCTCAATACTCATGTCTTTTCTAATTGTAATTTTCTTAAACTTGCTAGTCAAGTTAAGTCTCCATGTTACGTTCATTATTGCATCCACTGTTACCCTAGACCTAAACTGCACTCTCATTGGCCTTGTGTTTCCCTTACTATATTTACCCATTCTCCTAACTTCTTCAATATCATCTCTCCAGTTGTTTCCTTTTTCATCGACATGCTTGATCAATGTTTTTACCTTATTAATTTCTTCCTTATCCCTAGCTTTCCTCTCAATAATGTGCTCCTCTATATCCCCAAATACTATAATACACTTATTTCTATCTATTGTTTCACGCAGGACCTGTTCATTTCTCCTCATAGCTTTTACTACCACTGATTCTAAATCTTTATTTTCCCTTTCTGATTGTTTCTTTTGTTCCTCCATGATTTCCTTCATTGCCACTTCCTTCACTTTTCCTCCTTCGTCATTAACCCATTTATTGTGTTTCTCCTTAATCTCCTCCACATGTGTTTTCATTTCCTTGGTTTGCCCTTTGTATTCTTCAAGTTGCAATCTTAAAGCTTCATTTTCGTCCCGGAGTTGCCCCATATGAGTTTGAATTTCTTTTAGGCTAGCCCGACTCAAATCTTGTCCAGGCTCGATGTCCCCAGCCTGAGCACCACATATTGAACATATAGCCTCAATCTGTGAACTAACACTCACCTTCCACTCCTGCATATCCTCCTTCCACCTTTTAATGTCATTCAGCTCACGTATAACTTTCCCTAGAATGCCCTCGGTCTCACCGACTTCAAATCCATCAAAGTCAGCCATATTTGTTTACATCCACTCGCATTCACAATCGCTTGAATTATTTTTATCACTCGAAATATCCTCACTTGATTTTAATCTCAAATTATTTTAATACTGCATTATAATACAGGACAACACAAAATATCCTTATACTCAAGTTTAGGTGAGTTTATTTGACGAGCACTGTAAACAGCTTGCTAGATCAGCTGATTTTCGGGAGCGTGGGTGCGGAGGTGTTGTCTCGTCGGTGGTTCTCGTGTGTTCTCGCTGTAGAGGCAAGGTCTCGCCTCTGCGCTCCATGTTCGGGGTTTCGCTCTCTCTGTCACGGACCGCCTCCGACGGTTTCCGCGCTTCCTCAACGAAGGGGTGTGTGCCATGCTTCCCCTTTCCTCGGCTGTCTCCCTGGCGCCTGAACGCTTTTCCCCCGGTGCCTCGTTCGGACGTCCCTACTGTTTCCGAGGACGCCGGGTCGTAGGGGGAGACGCCGCTCTGCTTCACCACGTCGCCGACGGTCTCCGGCTCCACTCCGCCCTGTCTCTTCCCCTGTACGATCTCCGGGCGTGCTTCCGTACTGGGCAGTGTTCTTGCCTACGTAACCTGCTCTACCTGTGGTTGCTGCTCCGGTTGTCCATCCTCCCACTCGCTCCCAGGCGGCATCGATTTCTTTAGTCATGCTCCCTGCGTGTAGCCTGGGGCTGGTTGGTCGGCCTGTCCACGTTCCATCCCTCGGGACGTTTCCGGTCCCTAACGGACGTCGCTTCCCTTCCCTTTACGGGAAGCTGTCATCGTGGGGGCACGTGGCGGCATCCCTCCCGGAACGAGCTCTTACACATGCACAAGGAGTGCGCCCGGTGCCTGCAAGTTGGCAGGTACAGGTCGAAGCCTTTGCTCAACGCGACGTACATGTCGACGCGCCCACTCTGTCGGCGTTGTATGAGTTTCAGTTGTGTCTTTCCATAGTTTCTCTTTTACTGTTCCTTGTGGCTGACGGAGGGCGTCGACTTCGGGGTTCGGTCGGAGATGGGTTCTTCCCCACTCCCTCCTGTCGGCTGCTCCTCCGTGTCGAGCCTCGTCATGCCTTCATCCGGGGTTTCACCTCCATTTTGGGCCTGGTTCTTTGCCCCTACGTTATCTTTCTGAACGTATGCCACGTTCCTTCACGCCGCCAGAGAAGGGTGCCCTGGAACGTGTTCACAAGCCCTGGCGGCGCACTGCTCGCATGCTCTGCACCCTCTTCGAGCGTCTGCACCTAACTCGGCTTCCCCTCAGGCTTCTTGTAGCTCCACCGACTCGGGTGCTCGGGAAGGGTGGGGCCCAATTCGGGCGTCTGCAACTGCGGCTCGCCTCCGTCGGCTTCCTGCAGTGTCCCTTCCATGAGGCATGAGGCGTTGTCGCCAGTCTCTGTGGTTTTCCTTCTGTACACTGGCGCCGGCTGAGGTCAGCACGTCGCTGTTGCTTTCTGTGCTCCCTCCGGAGGGGCTCTTCTCTGCTTCTGCATGGCAGGGGTCTTCCCTCTTCGCTCCCCGTCCGCCTGGGATGTCCCGACCCTCCTCAACCGCTTCGTTTTGGTCGGCAGGCCGGCTCGTAACGAGGCCGCCAGACTCGGGGCCCCTACCGGCTCTTGCGTCCCCACTCTCGGTCTCGCTTCGCCGTTCGTGGGCACGCCGGGTAATACGGCGGGGTCTGTCCTCGGGGTGCCGGTCCACGTTTCCACTCCGGCGACCTGCGTGACCTCGGCCTGTCTCCCCAGACGTCGCCTCTGTTATTCTGTCCATGGGATTATTCGGGTAGTCTCGCCTCACCAGCGGGACTTCCTGTCGCATGTCTTTCTGGTCTCCGTGACGGACAGCGAGGTGTTGTGACCGGTGGTCGACCTGTCGTGCCTCGTATTGATGACTCATTATATCACGTTCGGCGGTTTACCCTTCGGTCTCCATGTCGCCCCTCGTGTCTTTACGACCCTCGTCGGACTGGCCTTGCCTCCCCTGTTCACTCGGGGTCTTCCGCTCCTCTTTTCCTTGGTGGGTGGGATCTTCTCCGCGACCTCTCCCGCACACTGTGTGCACGCCGCTCTCCTTGTTCCTCCTCGTTCCTCGGTTCGGATTCCTAGTCACCGTTCCCGAGTCCTGCCTTCCACCGTCGCAAGATGTGCCGTGGGCGGGCCTCGACTGGGACAGGTCGAGCACGCCTGTCACCCTGAGTCGGGTGACTGTGTAGTCTTTTCGTTCTTCAGGACCTGGCGGGGTCCCTATTTTGCCACGCACTCCTTTCCACCGTCGCACTGCGTGTACCCTGCCTACCCGGGACTGCCGACCTATGGGCGGTTGCTCTGTCGATGGGACAGAGCACCCGGGTAGTTTGGTCTTTCCAACACACCGTATTCGATGTGTTTCCCAGGGTTGCCAACTGGTATATTTCAATACCAAATTACCTTAATTTTGGTATTGAAAAATCGGTTTGGTATTGAATATCTAATTTTGGTATTCTGGTATTGGGAATTTCAAATTTTGGTATTAATGAATACAAAGTCATATTATCTACCAATTCCCTCATTTCGGTAAACAAAACGCATATTAAAATTATAACAATCAGGTGACTATACCATTTGCTTCACCATTGTGTGATTTCCCGCGGCATGGCAACTGTATTGAACGTGAAACGATCAGGTGAGTATACAGCAGTGGTATGTTAATCAGTTCTAATGAAGCTCACAGCTAGTGATTAAGTTGTATTTGTGTAAAGTGACTCATAGAAATGTTTGGAAAAATGTTATTTTAATATCACAAATTTTCCGAGTGTTTTTTATAAAAGAAATTGTTCATTTGCATCAATATAATTATAGTCTATCTATCTATCTATTGCCTGACGCAGTGATCCCCGAAGGGGTGGCCACGAACGAACCGCCCCCATGCACCTCTGTCCCCAGTCAGTCGACGCCCCTCCCCCCAACCAGCACCGCCTTTGTTCATGTAGTTCCTCACTCCATCCTTCCACCTCATATTCGGTCTACCTCTCCCTCTCTGTCCCTCCACCTCGCTCTCGTACACCCTCTTAGTCATTCTCTCGCTTTCCATACGTTCCATATGGCCGAACCATCTCAAGTTGTTCCTTTTCACACTTTCCAGCACATCTACCTCCACACCACACCTCCTTCTTACTTCCTCATTAGTCTGTCTACCCCTCCATGTAACTCCGCACGCACTCCTTAACCCGTACAGCCCCAGCGACGCGCCTGACGCGTCGGCGATGTATGTAACGCACAGCCCCAGAGACGCGCCTGGCGCGTCACCCTAATTGCGCCGACCGTAACCTCAGGTGTAGCCACTCAAGAGGGCTCAGATTTGTATGGGAACTGTGTACGTATCCCACGCAACCGTGCCAATGGTTGAAAACTCTCAAAGTCCACGTGCGTGCGCGTGAGTGCGCAATAACCTGGTTTTTTGGGGTAATTGCCTTCAATTTTTTACTCTTGTAAAATACGTTTTCGGGGGCTCTGTAGGACCATTCTTTAAGCTTTTTGAGCGGTTTTTCGTGGTTTTTCCTTCATTCCTAACCCATTCGCTATTGTTTCTGGAATAAAACCATTTTTTGAAAACCGGCCGGGTTCTGGTGAACAAACATTACAAAACTAGCCGGGGCTGGACGGGTTAAGTAATTCATTTCCACTGCTCTCACTCTTGGTCTGAGTCTCTCAACCAACGTCCATGCTTCGCTTCCGTAAGTCAGTGTCGGGATTACCACACTGTCATGCAAGGACTTCTTCACTTCCATACTGACCACCCTATTTCTTGTTACTGCTTTTAGCGTTCCTACAACCCTCTTCCCCTGTTGTACCCTCTCCCGCACTTCTTCATCTATAGTCCCATCTTTACTCAACACACTGCCCAGATACTTAAAAGAGTTGACGATCTCCATAGCCTGACCGTTCAGCTTCACCTCACCTTAATTATAGTGTTTGTAATTAATTAGCAATCTCGGGAAAACCTATTTTCCCCATTAGGCCTATTGATCGATGTTGAGACACGCCCCCGATAGTGATTTGAAAAGACATTAGCCTAACCTAACAACCTTACCTAACCTAACCTAGTATTATGGGTGGGGGCTGCTGCCCCCACACCCCCGCTGGTTGAGTATATACTAATCCCTTAGTAAAAAACAAAACAAAAAATTGGCTGTCGATTATATGAAGGTGAAAGAAAGTCGATGAAGTCTACGGTGTTTACTCTGCAATCTTCAGCTTTGATTGTACATTGATAACGGGAAAGTACCGTATTGACAACCTTGTTACGAAAATTAAATTTTAGTACCATACTTTTATATTAGGTTTTTCTGAGGGTTTAACACATTTTCATATGATCTTTAGAGCTATCGATAACTGGAAGTACCGTATTGACAACCTTGTTACGATTTTTTGTTTTTAGTACCATACTTTTTTATTAAGTTTTGCCGAGGGTTAAAACAAATTTTCTTATGATCTTTAGAGCATATAGATTCAATATTTATCTTCAAATATATCAACAAAATTTGTGGTATTAAAATAACATTGAACCAAATGTTTTGACATTATGAATAAGTTGTTAGCTATGCTTTATTGTTTGACCACTCCAATAAGCAACGCTGTTGTGGAAAGAAGTTTTTCCCATGTAAATGCTGTGTAAACAAAACTACACAATTGCATGAACTTGAAGCTGCTAGAGTCTATGCACACCACACTAATAATGCCTGAAGGGTGTTGCAATGTTTAGAAAATCATAGCCACTAGGCCTACATTGGATTTTGTGTTCTTCTCAAGATATATGTGAATACTATATGAACACAAAATATGACCAAAGAATAGTGATGACTGATTCGTCTCACTCAAATCATCACATCATAAAAGTATAGTAAGTTGCACAATCCTCTCCACAGCTGTTATGTTAAATATATGGCATTACCTATACATATTCTACACTGATGCTTGTATGTCTCAGTTCTGTACATATATACAATATGTTAGTAAGTAATTTATGTTCATGGATGCTATAATAAATAACAATATGTTATTGCTCTAAAAAAAAAATCGGCAAGTTAATTAGTACCGTATTTCACACGCACACACACATAATATATATATATATGGCTTAGGTTTACAATTTGGTATTCAAATGTAAAATTTGGAATTGGATGTTTATGGATTTGGTATTGTTTCACTCGGAGGAGTTGGCAACCCTGGTGTTTCCGCCACCCGACGCCCTTTTTGATGTGCAAAGTCCTCCGCAGGCTGAGTGGGTAAATTAACTTTGTTTGGTTGTTCACTTCCATCTGGCCGGCACACGCCTGGTCCGCTCAGCTGTGGCAGTGGCGCCCGAGTCCTGTTCCCCTATCGTTCCCCGATTTCCACTTGGGATCGATTGGTGGCCTCGGGCCCTCGTTGGCCTTCACATCGTGGATGTTTGTGAGGCAGGGTGGCTGCCGACGTTTAGTCGTTCTTTGACTGTCAAATCCTCTCCACTGGCCACATTCTCAGTGGCAGACTTCCGTCTCTCACTGGCACGGTTTTCCTTCTGGGATGACCAACACATCACGGACACGCCTGTCGGTGGTGTTCGTGTTTCCCTACCTCATTTGGTTATTTTTGAGATGCATCCCAACATATGCACCACGCTTAGGACCCGCCTGTTGGCCATTTGGGTACCGTTTGAGTCATTCACGGGGTTGGTCGTTCCTCACAGGGCGTTGGATTTCCTCATGCGGGCCTGCTTTGGACTTAGGCCTACCCCGCGTCAGATTCCTCCTCAGTGGTCTCTGGCGAGGCTCTCGTCTGCCTCTTACACTATTTACCCCGCGCCTGAACACTTCCATGCCATGACACTGTTCCTTCTGGCTTTGGCGGTGGGTGACGGCGTCTCGGAGATGGCTGCCATGTCTAAGACCCGGCCTTGCTTCCGTTTTCTCCCGTCCTTGGGTCAGTTACTCTGGCTCCGTCTGTTCGTTTTGTGGCTACAACCGTACGCGACACTCCCGTTTTTCGGCCTTTCCTGTACCGGCTTCCACACGTGGTAGGGTTCATCGTCCGTTCTGCCCGGTTCAAACCCTGCATCCGTCTGTGTACTCGGCCAGGCCAGTGTCGGGGTTGACATTACAGGTGGCGCCTACGTCCGATAGGAGGCTTGATCGCCGTGCTGTGGGACTTCACATGTGTCGGGTTCTTCGGGCCGGTAACATGTACGTTCAGGGCACAGCTCATGCCGTCCGTTCGTACGTTGCTCCATTCAGGTTTTACTTGCTTTTTCTCGCCCGGACTTTGCCGACACAGGGCTTTGGTCTTCCCCCACCACGTTTGTCTCCTTCTCTCTGTCGTTGTACACCGACAGACCGGGGCGTCCTTGTAGTGCGTTGGGCCTGCAGGTTCCCTCAGGGTCTCCCTGCGGGGTTCCTTCTGTCTCTTGTCCTTCTCCTGTCCTGTCCTTCCTTATTGGGGGGGAGGGGGGGGGAAGGGTATTGCACTATACCCATACTTGCACCTATGTTAAAGATTAATAACTTGGCTAAGCTTTTGTGATACTTTCTAGTCTTAAGTATACTACATTCTTTCGGTATGTCTTGTCCTCATACCACTGAACTTTTCTCATATGGCTTTTAGTGCTCGTCACTGACACTGCTCATATAGTTTCTCGTCACATCCTGTACGGTACTCATATTCGGCGTATGCCGGTATTTACTCGTTCCAGTATGGGTCGTCCTGCTTTCTTCCGGAAGGAGGAGGAGGGGGGGGGGGGGCATCCTGGACTTTATATTCATCATTATGAAATGCATCATTCTTTGTCTTAGGCTAAGTTATCTCATGGAATAAGACTTGACTGTACTTGACCTCTCTTGATATGCACCTGTCTGTACACTCTTTATATAAACTCTCTTGTTTAAGTCAGTCTTTCCATTGTCCTGATATTTCCTAAGGGCTAAGTTTGTGTTTTTTCGCTTGGATGTCCGCCTCCGATTTGTTACTCTAGCTCTACGTTGGAGACGTAGAGGCTACTACTAAATTGGGAGGTTTGACACTCTCCCAATACCAAAGAAGGAAAACCTTCTATTTGGTAGGTAGCCTCGGAGTATCCAACGTCATAGTATCCAGCCCTCACGCCGTACCCCTGCCCATCCAATCTTGTCTATTTAACTTGATACCTGGATGATCTAATGAACCAGGTCGGGTTGTGCGGTGGACCCGTGACAACGGCTTAAGGAGCCAGATAGGATGGACAATGTTCTGCAATTTTCTCTTTTCTTTCTCATCAATATTTTAATTTCCTTTAAAATAGTAGCCTCAAGAGTGTGTACAACGTACCTAGTAGAGAGAGTAAGGTGCTACTCTAGACGTTATCGATTTAATCGCGCTAGTGATTACGATAATTGTCCGCTCCAGAGCGGAACGGAATTATATGATAGGTATATAGCTCTACGTTGGATACTCCGAGGCTACCTACCAAATAGAAGGTTTTCCTTCTTTGGTATTGGGAGAGTGTCAAACCTCCCAATATTGGCTGGTTAATTATGGCTATATAATTCTCCCAGTACATAAACATCATCCTTTCTGTATTTATGGTGACTAGGGAGTGGTGGTGAAATTTTACTTCCAGATAACAAGTATAAGTCAACCAGAATCTACCAGTCTATAACAACAACAAGCAAACACTCTCATCAATCACTTCTCACATGTCAGCCACCTAAAACCTCACAAAGACGACCGACGTGTCATCCGACGTAAGAGACAATTCCCCACAGACCCTGACTATACACCCTTCACCAATCACCAGACAAAGCATATCATCAACAATCTCAAGCACTCACCCGCCTGTGGCCTAGACAACATAAGCAACATACACCTCAGACACCTGGGACCGCAAGGCATACAAGCACTCACTAACATATCAAACTACAGCTATTCACACAACACAATACCAGACATTTGGAAGCATGGTATCATCATCACATTCCCCAAACCCAACAAAGACCCCACGCTACCCTCCTCGCACCGCCCCATCACACTCCTTTGCTCCCCCTCTAAAGTCATGGAACGCCTAGTATTACAACTAATTACACCCGACCTACCCCTAGCTCCAACACAACATGGCTTTAGGCCACTGCACTCCACAAACACTCTTCTCACAGACCTTACACAAAGAGCTTTTGACGGCATCAACTCAGCTAGACCACCACACAGATCACTATTAGCCACACTCGACATTAGTAAAACCTTCGATGCCATCCCCCGCCACAACCTAACAAACAAAATCTACAACACAAACATGCACACCAACACAAAAAGGTGGCTGGCCAATTTCCTAGCAGGCAGATGTGCACACGTATCTTTTGCCGGTCAGTCATCTAAAATCAGAAACTTTCCAAACGGAGTCCCACAAGGATCCTTCCTATCGCCCGCACTCTTCAATCTGTACATGCACGATATAACTACACCCAATACGCCCCAAATAAACTTAGCCTCCTATGCAGATGACATAACACTCACATGCACACACCATGACCCAAGAAGAGCAACAGATCTCCTTCAACCCTATCTCAACACACTACATGGCTGGTGCACTACAAACAGACTTAATCTAGCCCCAGCCAAATCCACCACAACCCTGCTCACAAGCTGGACAGGTGAACACGAATACATCCCTCAACTCACCATAAACAACACACCCCTAACACATACACACACACCCAAAATCCTAGGAGTAACATATGATACTCATATGACATTCAAACAGCACACCACAAACATTAAAAAGAAACTGACACCCAGACTTAACGCCCTCAGGTCACTTGCTCACACAAAATTTGGACACAACAAAGAAACTACCACCACAGTACATAAACAATACATAAGATCAGTGATGGAATACGCAAGCCCAGCCTGGGCTTCTAACCTAGCTGAAACACATCATAAGACCTTACAGACTATTCAAAACAAAGCCCTGAAGATCATTACAGGCTGCACAGCTACTGCACCCACAGATCACCTACATCAAGAAACCAAAATCCTCAAAGTCAAAGACCATCTGGACATGAGAGGCACTCAATTCCTGGCAGCAGCCTCCACGAACCAAGACCACCCACTAAACTACATGGCAACACACCCACAGACACCAAGAAATATCAAAACAACACCCAGCACACGGTATCACACACAATTATTGTCCTCTCTCCCTCCCTGCCCACCCGAACCAACTTCCAGAAGCACATCCATACTCATATCTCTCGCCAATCCATCCACTCACTCACAGACAACACGCAGCTGCATGCACGACCTCCCGAAATCCATCCTTCCGAATCCTCCCTCCCTCGCGAGGACAGAGTCCACCTGGCCAGGCTGAGATGCGGACATCATCCAGCTCTCCTGAGCTATCAGAAAAGACTGGATGACTCCGTTGTCGACGCCTGCCCGGGATGTAACACAGCACCCCATACCATTAAACACATCATAGAAGACTGCATTTCACACAACCACTTACGCCAACAACATAATCTACACTCAATGAGAGCTCTGTGGGAAAGCCCGATCGTGGCCATGGCCTTCCTCAGGGACTCGGGGCTGTTCGGCCAGGCAGCTTAGGGAACAACAACAACAACAACAACCAGTCTATAATCAACCAAATACTGCATCTACCTACAATATATTCATACCAAGAAACAACCTATGTCCTATTCACATCACTTTCACCCTGGCTTAACTTATGACTGCTTGATTAACAAGTAGCCTACCATTTGTTTCATGATTAGATGACCACAGTTATTACTCGTTTCATCTTTGCACTCTCGCCTTGGTTCTAATTACAATCGTCAATCACAGCCAATTAAGTTAATTTGAGGGACCTACGTAGTAAAATGGAGTAGTCGTACAAATACAGGTACATGTACATGTATACAATAACTGTTCTACTTATCCTTAAACCCTTAAATATGATAATCTCATATCAACTATATTCTGGCTATAATTAAACAATATTTAATCAGCTTAGGAAGGCCCTTTAGGAATCAAAACGGTACACATTATCATACAGTAGTAGTGCCGCTTTGCCCAAAATCAAAATGGCATACCCAACTCTGCGATGGATTATCATCGTTACTACTACCATCACCATCATAACTACTACTATCATCATCCATCATTACTACTGTCACTATACATCACTATACTGTACTATGTAACTCAACTTTGCCGCCGGCCTCTACAGCAGATATGAGACCGCGCCCGTGATTGGCTGGCAATGACATCACTCCCTAGGCATTAAAGAAGGTTACAGAATTTCCAGAGTTTGTATTATTTGCACTTATCCTTGATGTTGTGGTTACAATTTAGCCAAGTTATTATACTAGAAAGTAGCATACAAACCCCTTTGTTATTTCGCATACAACACACCGAGCATAATATTCAGAAACCGCGAAAAGCTGGAAATGCAGTGAATAAATATAAAACAAACCACGTCCTGGCAACACTGCACTGGCCCGGCGTCTTTAAACTCGCAAATATTATCCTATTTGTGTCTGCATGTGCAGATATAACCATTATCTATTAATTTTTACCTTTCGTTACCTTCCTGCTATTTTTCATAAAGTCGCAGAGTATGCTAAACAAAAGAATAACATTAAAAATATATTACCGACCATGAGGATGAACGAATGTGTTCGATACCATTCTAATGACTACGAACAATTAATGATGAAAAATATTGGAAACTGTAAACACAGAGTTCGAAGATATTTTGTTGATAGTTCTAAATATTAAACGTAATAAAGTATCCAAATTAATTATTGGAAGGGTAAACATGTTATGTAGGAAAATAATAATTGTTTACAGCATTAAAAAATTCAGCGAAACAAACGATGTTTAGGTGGGAAATTCGTACATCAACTCGACCTCACTTGTCAATCTTCCATGGATCTCTCTCTTGATAAATAATATTGTATTACCTTATCCACCTCCTTTATGTTCTTTACTTACCATGGAATAGATGGCTTCTTAATTCCTCCCTATTAGTCAATAGGTAAGCAAGGGAAAATAATGTTGTTGTTGTTCCCTAAGCTGCCTGGCCGAACAGCCCCGAGTCCCTGAGGAAGGCCATGGCCATGATCGGGCTTTCCCACAGAGCTCTCATTGAGTGTAGATTGTGTTGTTGGTGTAAGTGGTTGTGTGAAATGCAGTCTTCTATGATGTGTTTGATGGTATGGGGTGCTGTGTTACATCCTGGGCAGGTGTCGACGACAGAGTCATCCAGTCTCTTCTGATAGCTCAGAAGAGCTGGTGTCTGCATCTCAGCCTGGCCAGGTGGACTCTGTCCTCGCGAGGAAGGGAGGATTCGGAAGGATGGATTTCGGGAGGTTGTGTTTGCAGCTGCGTGTTGTCTCTGAGTGAGTGGATGCTCGGCGAGAGATATGAGTATGAATGTGCTTCTGGAAGTTGGTTTGGGGTGGGCAGGGAGGGAGAGAGGACAGTATTTGTGTGTGATACCGTGTGCTGGGAGTTGTTTTGATATTTCTTGGTGTCTGTGGGTGTGTTGCCATGTAGTGTAGTGGGTGGTTTTGTTTCGTAGAGGCTGCTGCCAGAAATTGGGTGCCTCTCATGTCCAGATGGTCTTTGACTTTGAGGATTTTGGTTTCTTGATGTAGGTGATCTGTGGGTGTAGTAGCTGTGCAGCCTGTAATGATTTTTAGGGCTTTATTTTGAATAGTCTGTAAGGTCTTGTGATGTGTTTCAGCTAGGTTAGAAGCCCAGGCTGGGCTTGCGTATTCCATCACTGATCTTATGTATTGTTTATAAACTGTGGTGGTAGTTTCTTTGTTGTGTCCAAATTTTGTGTGAGCACGTGACTTGAGGGCGTTAAGTCTGGGTGTCAGTTTCTTTTTCATGTTTGTGGTGTGCTGTTTGAATGTCATATGAGTGTCATATGTTACTCCTAGGATTTTGGGTGAGTGTGTATGTGTTAGGGGTGTGTCGTTTATGGTGAGTCTAGGGATGTATTTGTGTTCTCCTGTCCAGCTTGTGAGCAGGGTTGCGGTGGATTTGGCTGGGGCTAGATTAAATCTGTTTGTAGTGCACCAGCCATGTAGTGTGCTGAGATAGGGTTGAAGGAGATCTGTTGCTGTGTTTGGGTCATGGTGTGTGCATGTGAGTGTTATGTCGTCTGCATAGGAGGCTAAGTTTATTTGGGGTGTATTGGGTATATTTATGTCGTGCATGCACAGATTGAAGAGTGCGGGCGATAGGACGGATCCTTGTGGGACTCCGTTTGGAAAGTTTCTGATTCTAGATGACTGACCGGCAAAAGATACGTGTGCACATATGCCTGCTAGGAAGTTGGCCAGCCACCTTTTTGTGTTGTTGTTGTTGTTGTTGTTCCCTAAGCTGCCTGGCCGAACAGCCCCGAGTCCCTGAGGAAGGCCATGGCCACGATCGGGCTTTCCCACAGAGCTCTCATTGAGTGTAGATTGTGTTGTTGGCGTAAGTGGTTGTGTGAAATGCAGTCTTCTATGATGTGTTTAATGGTATGGGGTGCTGTGTTACATCCCGGGCAGACGTCGACGACGGAGTCATCCAGTCTCTTCTGATAGCTCAGGAGAGCTGGATGGTGTCCGCATCTCAGCCTGGCCAGGTGGGGTCTGTCCTCGCGAGGAAGGGAGGATTCGGAAGGATGGATTTCGGGAGGTCGTGTTTGCAGCTGTGTGTTGTGGATGGATCGGCACGGGTCCTTGGAGCGGCTTCGGTCGCGCCGGGAATTTTCCACCTTTTTGTGTTGTGCATGTTTGTGTTGTAGATTTTGTTTGTTAGGTTGTGGCAGTGGATGGTATCGAAGGCTTTACTAATGTCGAGTGAGGCTAGTAGTGATCTGTGTGGTGGTCTAGCCGAGTTGATGCGGTCAAAAGTTCTTTGTGTAAGGTCTGTGAGAAGAGTGTTTGTGGAGTGCAGTGGCCTGAAGCCATGTTGTGTTGGAGCTAGGGGTAGGTTGGGTGTAATTAGTTGTAGTACAAGGCATTCCATGACTTTGGAGGGGGTGCAAAGGAGTGTGATGGGGCGGTGTGAGGAGGGTAGCGTGGGGTCTTTGTTGGGTTTGGGGAATGTGATGATAATACCATGCTTCCAGATGTCTGGTATTGTGTTGTGTGAGTAACTGTAGTTTGATATGTTAGCGAGTGCTTGTATGCCTTATGGTCCCAGGTGTCTGAGGTGTATGTTGCTTATGTTGTCTAGGCCACAGGCGGGTGAGTGCTTGAGATTGTTGATGATGTGCTTTGTCTGGTGATTGGTGAAGGGTGTATAATCAGGGTCTGTGGGGAATTGTATCTTACGTCGGATGACACGTCGGTCGTCTTTGTGGGGTTTTAGGTGGCTGACATGTGAAAAGTGATTGATGAGAGTGTTTGCTTGTTGTTTACATGAAGGAGTAGAGTCTGTTGTTGTGATTGCAGCATGTTATTGTGTTGTGTTGCTGTTGGAAAGTGTGATGCTGTTTAGTGTTTTGTAGAGTATTTTGGAGTTTGTTTTGTGATCAAGTGTTTGTAGGAAGTTATTCCAATTTAGTTTTTGTTGTTCTTGTATTTTGTTGTTAGTCTGGGTGTTGAGTGCTTGGATTTGTTGTGTGATGTCTTGTGTGTGGGGTGCTGGGGAGTGTTTCAGTATGTCGCGTTGTCTGACGAGGTTTTGAATTTCTGGTGTGAAGTTGGGGTTGTGTCTTTTTCTGTTACCTCTTGGAATGTGTTTCTTGTCAGCATTTTGGATAGTTTTATTGAGTATGTGTACAGCATTGTTGATGTTAGTGATGGGTATGCTGTTTAGAGTTGTGAAGTGTTGTTCTGTTTCATTTGTGAATGCTTCCCAGTTAGCGCTTTTATAATTGGTGTAAGTGTGTTTGTGGCTAGCTGGGGTGAGTCTGGTTTTGGTGGTGATAATGATCGGAAGGTGGTCGGAGCCTAAGGTTCTAACCACCCTCCCGGATGTTGTGGGGGCGAGTTCTGGGGAGCAAAAGGTGATGTCTGGAGAATAATTATAAGGGATGGTGTAAGTGAAACAGTTGAAAATATATTTTTTATTTTTTAACATTGAATGGGGAAGTTAAAAATTTATGAATGAATATATTAATATATTACTTGCTTGTGTTCTCATATTATTGTGAGAAATAAGGGGATGGGTTTTTGTGAAGTAGGAGTAGGCTACCAGTGGTAATAAAAGCAACAATTGCAAATATATATTATATATATATATATATATATATATATATATATATATACCGTATATACAGTATACCGGTAGGCTATATAATTTTTTTTCTTGTTTTTTTTTTTTATGGGGGTGGCCGACTCGAGACAAGAGCTCGTACAGGGACATCATAACACATAAAAAAAAAAAAAAAAAATATCTTACAAACATCTAGGTCGCCCAAGAGAAATACCCAGAGACCCAGGCCCATTTGGGGTCCCCAGCAAAAGATTCCCAGGTCCCAGATCCCCCGGAGAGGCGCCGATTTCCGTAGGCAGACCCGCAGCGAAGCTTAACCCTTCTGACCCGGGCTAGCCCTCCTAAGTACAGTGCGGGGTACCCGGGCGATCTGGCCGAAAAACGTCTAGGCCTAGGCTACCGTATCTTTGTTATTTTAACTGCTAGAAATTTCCCACGCATCTATAAACGTAGTGCGGTTTCCAATCTGTAGACTGGCGTTGAGTAGAGCTCTGTAAGCCAACTGGTTCAGTTGTGATGACGATTTCAGTGGAGCGAATGTTTCCGCGATGTTGACAATATTATAGGTTTGACTCCTGTAAGGAGATAAAGAAAACCTAATATTTAGTAGTGGCCCCGTAATCATTGACGAACATGCCTATTACATAAGGCATCCTCTTCAAACACTAATCCGCCGTAGTTTGAATCTACCGCGCAGAGCATTTAAAAAACTGAGGAGCCTTCATCATGAGCGCACGCGACCTCACTCATGGCTTCAGTCATTATGAATTGGGTTCTCACTACGAAAAAACTTCGTAAAAAATAAAAACAAAAAGAAAATAAGAATAACTATCCAATAAGCTTTCCATCATATCGTGGATGTACTTGTGTGGATTTCTGACCAGACGCTGAATCAGGCGTCATTCCTCCTTCACTGACATATCAAGTAAACCAAAATCCTTAATACATCAACGAATGGGAAGGGGACGGTCGGGAGGGCCCCAGTCGTCAATGATTACGGGGCCACTACTAAATATTAGGTTTTCTTTATCTCCTTACAGGAGTCAAACCTATAATTTATTAGTGGCCCCTCCATCATTGACGAACATGCCTGATATCTAAGACTGGAGGGGGACATTCGTAATCATATCATAACTCTAGAAAAGCAGATAATAAAAACAACCACATAGTATTCTTACTTTTGAAAAATGTATTTAATACGGCGTAGGCCGGAAATATACAAGAAAAAGGGGTTCAGGCAGGTGCGTGCTTCAAAGAAGCCTGCCCGACAAAAATAGGTAACCCTGAAGATTCTGAACACAGATCTGTAGTTACAAAAGGCACCCCACTCAACGAGTGGTGACAAAAATAATAAGTTATAAGTTTATATGTGCACATCATAAACCCCAAAATACATGTGGAGATCAATTGCTAATGAACTCCATTGAACTAATGTTACATTGCTTTCGCAGCTAAAACTACTATAACAACACCGTTGTTTTGTACTAAACTTTGTACTAGCACAAATTCTCGCAGAGAAATTTTCATATCACATTTTAACCTTAAATTGTATCACAGCTCTCATACTCCGGCGGGGTCTAGGGTGTCCTATGTCAACTGACTGCACCCCCCCCCCCCCCTTCCTTGAAAATAAACATAAGTGACTGCAGGGCCACCTAGACCCTCTGCCTTAAAGCTATACATGGTAAGGAAGGTTTGTCTAGAGCAACTGACAAGTATCTAGAGAGAAACGTATGATTAGACGCCCACAACTGTGTGGACGCAATATCTTCAACTGAAAAGTTTTTCAGGAAACGTAAAGAGGCCGCCCACTTGCGTAAATCGTGGGCCCTACCCACAACGCCGGGATTACTCTCTTTAATGACTTCTACCAGAAGAGAGGCTAATCGCCGTTTAAGTAAGCGTTTACCCGTACTCGCTACCCATAAAGCACCTTGGGGGTTATGAGGAGCTATTCTTAAATATTTGGTTAGAGCTTGCACTGGACATAAATTATGATGCACCTTTCCCCTTTTTAACGCCGGCACCGTGAACTCAGAAAACACGTGTGCACTATGCTCATTCTTGGCTACAAACGCCGGGGAGGGTGCAATGGAAATTGAATCATTAAGTCTACCAAACCTAAGACAATTAGGTGTGTTGCTCATCGCCGCCAGCTCAGACACTCTGTTTCCAGTGGCCAAAGCCAAAAGGAAAACTGCCTTCTTTAAGATTAAAGCAAAGTCTGCAGTATTTTGATACAGACGAGAATGAAGTAAAGACAAAGCTTTGTCCAGAGACCAAGTAGGCATGAGCTGACGGGGAGGTGGGCGGAGTTTAAAACACGCTCTCATAAATCCTGTTTCCTCCGCCACCGGTATGGATAGACCTGTAAGGTCGAAAAAGGGCACTCTAATCGCAGTTAAGTGATTCTTCAAAGTAACCACAGATAAACGTTTCTGCTCAAACAGATAGTTCAAGTAATTAAAAACCAATGCCACTGAGGGTACAGTTTGTTCCGTTCTAACAATCCAAGAAGTAAAAGCTTTCCAATGAGATTGATATTGTCGCTTAGTAGACTGAGTATATTGATTGAGCAATTTATTGGTCACATCCCTACCGTATGGTGCTAGCCACTTGGCCTCCTGAATGTCCATAATGCAAAAGTCAGCGAGGTCTCTAGGTTGCCAATCGTGTCTAAGTGGAAGTACCCGACCGGGAGCGATACCGGGTCCGGGCACCACATTATTAACTGCTGGTACCACACCTGCGCCGGCCACAGGGGCGCGATTTGCGAGACTAAGCCTCGATAAACTCGTAGTTTGTTCACTACGTGGCACATTAGTGACGCATCTGGCGGCGGAAACAGATAGATGGAGCTCCATCTGTTCCAGTCTGTCACTAGGGCGTCTGGCCCCCCTGCCGGCGTTATCGCCCGGCGGGTGAGGTATAGAGGGAGCTTGTGAGTCTCCTCGGACGCAAAAAGATCCACTTGTGGATGGGAGAGCTCCGCAATCATTAGGTCGAAAATGGGTTGCTTGAGCTCTCATTCTACTGTCGTGCTCTGTCTCCGGGACAGAGCGTCTGCCCAGACGTTCGCTACGCCTGGGAGATAAGATGCGTGAAGATAAATATCTAGACTGGTGGCTAGAACAAAAATCTCTTCCGACACGAGTAGCAACTTCCTTGACCTCGTTGACCCTTGTTTCTGAATACAGTGAACTGCATTCAGATTGTCCATTCTGAAGGCCACTGACTTGCCCCGTAACGCCGGGCCGTGAGCCTGAAGGAAATACAAGGGGACTAGTAACTCTTTGACATTTATGTGAGAGATTTCTAAGTGGGACCAAAGTCCCTGACCCTGGTGCCCCTGATTTGACTGAAATCCCCACCCTATGGTGCCTGACGCATCCGTGTCTACCCATACCGTTGGAGGAGGAGAGGTCCATGACATGATTGAGTGCAATGTTTCCCTCTTCGCCCAGACCGCTAGTAAGGTGTGGATTAATTTTGGTATGGGCCATAATTTTCCCGCCGGTAAGAGTGGGAAATATTTGTTGCCTTCCAATATTAATCGTTTTACTTTCAACCGGCCCAACTTGACAGTTAGCTGAATCCAGTTGAGAGAGCCGACCAGAGACTCCCAGACTCTTCGTGTCGTAGTCAGACTGTGAAGAAACCTGAACAGTTTCCTGCGAAACCTGTTGCGATTGTCCACACTCTGACTCAGAGTGAGAGCGGCGGTGTCCCAGACCAGCCCTATCCACTGAATTACTCTTGAGGGAACAAGGTTTGACTTTACCAGATTTACCTTGAAGCCTAGAGTTTTGACATGATTTAAAATGATATTGACATGTTTTATGCATAATTGTTGTGTCTCTGCCACCACCAGCCAGTCGTCTAGATACCCCAACACTCTGATTCCCTGTTTTAACAATGGCATCAGGGCTTGCCGGACTAGTTTCGTGAATAATCGAGGTGCTAGGTTCAAACCGAACGGCATCCTCTGAAAAACAAAATTTTGGTGCCTGATCCTCAAGGCCAGAAACCTTTGAAATCTTTTGTTGACCGACACGTGCCAATAGGCGTCTGTCAGGTCTAGGGAACACATCCAGCCACCCGGCGGAAGTGTTAGCCTGATTTGATGAACTGTTAACATTCTGAAAGACTCGTTGTAAATGTGAAGATTCAGATACGACAGGTCTACGACCGGCCTCATCTGAACACTGTCCCGTTTGGGAACCAAAAACAGTTTTGACGTGAATACAGGGTAATCTGGAGGTACCGGGATGATGACATTCTTGGCAATCATCTCCTGGACCAGCAACTCCACCTCTAATGAAACACAATTTGCCGTTGTCGGCTGACGTAAGCGAGGTCGCCGGAGCCACTGCCAAGTGATGCCTTTGCGTGCCACCATCCGTGCCCAGGTTTTTAACGGCCATGCTTGGTGACACGTTCGGAACGACCCAGTTAGCAGACAAGGGTTCGCCGGCTGTACTTCCCTCGGTTCCTCCGGCTCTAAGATAGGCACTGGGAGTGAGAAAGACTTTAGTTTTTTTATGGTGGGTTTGGTGGTGTTGGACGCTTCGCCGGCTGGCTGGTGTGGGCCGAAGACTGGCCCTGCCCCGGCTTATACTGGCCGCGTCCCCTCTGTCCTGAAAACCCTCTCTGTCTATGCCTAAACTGACCCAGGGGGGATTGGGAGGACTTAGGCGGAAGAAACGGCTTAGAACCCCCTGGCTGAGCTTTAGTAGGAGGCTTAGGTTTGGGGAAGTTAAATGCGGGTTTCTTAGCCTGTGCGGGACTGTGCTTCACGGCCTGTGCCATGTTAAACACTGTTCGCCATACATCAGGGGACATTAAAGAAGGTGTAAGTACTGGGGACATTACCACCTGGTTAGCAATGCGATCAGGCAGCTTGCGAACTAATGACATCCTAAGATCCTGTCGTGCTCGCACCGCCTCAAGTAAGGCTGTGCGTATGTCACCTAAGGATTGAATCGACGACTGAAGAATCAGACGCCGGGATAATTCAACTGATCTTCGAGCATCCGCGTCTGCGATTGCCTGAGTAGACCTGAGTAAAGACTTAGCCACCTGTTGAGAAACTATGTACTGTGAAAACAGGCGGAAAGCTTTTCCCCTTAGCCTAAATTCTCTGTCTAGGTGAGAAGGGGTAGGGGTAATGAATGGTTCCTTTAGTTCACAAAGATTAATCTTAGGGGCAGCTAAAAAAGAAAATAAAGCTGACGGAACTCCGCCGGCAGAACCTACCGGCATGGAGAACCATGAATGTGTATCCTGAGGGATCTGGTGGGAAGATTTAGAAGTGAAAGTGGTTGCAAAGTTTTGAGCCTCTACCTCCCAATCCACCCAAGGTCCTGGTCCCAACTGTCCCACCTTCAACACTGGATTAGCTGTCTCGTCTGTGACGGTCTGTAAATCTAGTTCAGGAGTAAGAGCCGACAGAGCCTTAATATCATTAAACCCATCCAGCTTAGACCAGTCTGAAAAAAGTTTTGAAGCTGAGGCAGGGGGTAAAGCAGGCTTAGATGCATAAACAAAATAATCCTGATGATAATAACTAGGTATAGCCTTGATATTTACGTCCAAAACATTACCCAAGGCATCCAATGCCCTTAATTTCTTAGACTTATTTCCCTGGATAAACCACTCACGTGGTACCGGGAGTTCCCCTGACAAGGTAGGCTGGGCAAGCTCTGGCTTAGAGGGGTTCAAAGGGACCCATGACTCGTCTGGCCCATAAAGCAGGGGCATAGCTACCTTTCTAAGAGGCGCTTTGTCTAGAGGGGGTGGATTAACATCCGTAATGACCCTGACATTTGACGTAGTGAATGCCGCCGTAGCTGGCTTAGAGCTCCCTGCCGGTGACAGAGTAGGAGGGTTAGGAATCTTAGATAAATCGATTGACGTTATCAGAGGCCGTACCGCAGAACCTGTCAAGGGAGCCCCCAAGTCCATTGTGGGGTTTTCTCGTTGTTGATTAAAGAATTTTGATAGAGCATGAGTAAGTAACCCATCAATTTCTTGTGCTGTAACAAACTGGTTAGATGCAGAACTTTCAGGTGAATCAGTATTATCATGGGCGGCGTCCAGGCCTGAGCCTGACCCTTGTCCCTCCCTATCTGAAATTAATGACACTTCATCTTGTTCCTCCGATCCTCCTGAGAAGACCCCGCCGAGGCAGGGGCACCTTGTTTCCAAGATAAATCAGGGATAGAGGATGGGGTCGCCGCGTCCCTGTGGACATCGGCTACTGTGTGACTCGTATGAGTCGGACGTGGATGGTCAGACCCTGGCTGAGCAAACCGCCAAACACCGAGGCTCTGGCCTACGCTCTCTTGAGAGTCTGAAACATTCTCAATTATTGAATTTCCTGAACTTTCCGTTTCTAGGGTTAAAATATCAATAGGTAAATCTTGTTTAGGGACAGGCGCTTCACTATACTCTGAGGCTGTAACAGAAACATTTTCAGGTGTAGAGGTACGATGAGATGCACTAGACTTAGTAGAATGTCGAGAGGACTTCTTATGGGAATCCTTTTTGGAGGATTTGTGGCTACGGTGTGACCGCGAACTAGACCTAGGTTTGGAAGAATCACCACCATGGCCACTGGGGGAAGCTTCAGTCTTACACTTCTTACTAGCCGGGGAAGAGGCCCGACTTGAAGACCGTTGTCTGAGGGGTGACCTTGACCTCGATCTCGCCTGCGACGAGGAGGTGGCTGCCGGGGGAGTAGGCTCTCTCGGGCGTTTAAACGTATCCACAGACGATACAGAACCCTGGCTAGTCTCTGTCGGCTTAAAACCCGTTACTCTAGAGGTACGTTTAGGGGGAGGGTGCTCTGACAGCAACTTATCCCAAAGTGGGACGTTGTCACATTGAAGTGACTTATGTGCGACAATGGTAGTATAGGCCGACATTTGTTGTCTGACCTCTCTCAACGCTACCGCCGCGGTCTTGTCATTGTCACACAGGACTTTATTGGCTAATTGGGAGCAAAATGAACAATTAAGTGTAACCCAGAGACCCCTTGAACGGTCTAGACATCTAACACACCTTATGCAAAGGGTATGCGCAAAAATTGGGATACCCGCGCAAGTAGGGGTAATGCACAGGGCAAAAACTGGGGCCACATTAGCCATGACAGAGACTGGTGTGAGGAACTACCGCCGGGTCTGTATTGGTCCGCCGGAGCTCAGCTCTGGAAAAATAAAGAAAATTTCCAGGAATTAATGCTCATAAGGTTAACCCAAGTGTTCGCATACAAGTGTTAATAACCCGCCGGGTAACGGGATGCAAAGACACAGCTAACACATCTCGCTACGCGGCTGGGTGTAAAGAGGCTAAACAAATCTTCTTAGCTAAAGAACATGAAGAATACCCTCTGATATAATGGTCCAGTATGGCACTTATAGTCTGTAGGAGGTGGTGACTGTCTCAAGATTCAATTTTGTAACAAAGCCCCCCCTCATAAAGACGCCGGCCCTTGAAATATTTTAGTAGAATAGCCCAGGGCAGGAATATACGAGATCTGATTTTTTAACGAATTGTCCCAAACGATCGTCTTAACAATACAAGGCGGCGATACTGAAAGTATCACCCAATTAAGGTTAATCGAAATTGAATTTGTTTATAAATTCCTTAGTTCCTCTACTTAGGGGCACCCGCCGGGTGTGGAATCGATTTGGTTAAACCTCACTGATCCTTCAATTGCCGTAAGAGTAAAGGCAGCGATACACAGAGTATCACTAAAATGGATTGGTTAACTATAAGAGACCTAAGTCGTTTTATCCCACCCTGCTCAGGTGCACCCGCCGGGTGAGAAGTCTAAAAGTTAACCCCACAAGTTCCTGACCCCACTTCTTTGTAAAAGATCGCCGGGGAGGAACGCCTAAACAACAGCTAGGTTTTCCATGTGGTTGTCGTAAACCAGGTAGAAAAACCTATAAAAAACGAGTGTTCTCAAGAACGTCGTTTCTTTATATATCTAAATATATATGTAAGGATGGGTACAGCCATCCCGCCGGGAATTTTAAAGGAGGCCTGAAACCAGGCACCCACAGAGACGCAGTCCTGGAGAGCCACAGACACCTCCCCACGCCGGGGAACCAGCCAGAGTTAAAAACCACGTGTGGCCCAACACTGCTCATCGGTCAGGATTTTTCATGGTGAAACCGAGAAAAACCCGCCGGAAGGCAAACCCCACCCTGAACAGACACCATCTGAACAATACGACACGAGGAGAGACACGCACGACTAACCAAGGTCACAACATAATCCGTGGAATTAGCCAATACACAACTAAACCAGGAAACAAATATAGTCCGAGGAATTAGCCAATACACAACTAAAACCCGGATACACATGACACAGTAGGGCATATTTAAAAATAAATAATAACACTAGACATGTGGCAAAGCTACGAGCGGCTGGCTAGGCCTAGGTAGACGGCATGAAAATAGTTGAAATATAAACACACACTGGAATATCACAACAGGAACCACCGCCAACACACCACCGAAGCGATAACTTCCCACCCCGGGAAGCCTGACACGGACCCAGAAAAAACTTCACTAAGTGAAGAAAAAAACGCTGGGAACGTCAGCAAACACACAGCTTACCTCATCAGAAGGATAAAAGGCAGCAATAATTAACGCGTAATGAAAGCCGCCTGCATCACCAACTAACCCAACTGTGAAAAGTTCACGTGTCCACAACAGGACCACGAGGGTACATCCGAAATAGATGCCCCATACATACGACCCAAAATACACTGCACTGCGGGCAACCAGCCCAGGACACTCCTGCTACGCCTATCCTAACCTTACTCGATACATCCCAGAGTAAACAAATGAGAAAAAACTCACTAGGGACGCAACGAATGCGGAACCAGCGGAGCCTGAAAGGTACGTCCGGGCAGGCTGAGCGCAGAGCAAAGAAGGAGGAATGACGCCTGATTCAGCGTCTGGTCAGAAATCCACACAAGTACATCCACGATATGATGGAAAGCTTATTGGATAGTTATTCTTATTTTCTTTTTGTTTTTATTTTTTACGAAGTTTTTTCGTAGTGAGAACCCAATTCATAATGACTGAAGCCATGAGTGAGGTCGCGTGCGCTCATGATGAAGGCTCCTCAGTTTTTTAAATGCTCTGCGCGGTAGATTCAAACTACGGCGGATTAGTGTTTGAAGAGGATGCCTTATGTAATAGGCATGTTCGTCAATGATGGAGGGGCCACTAATAAATCGGAGCTTTTCAGACACTAATTTCGTCTGACGTCACAACAATAACATTGATCCGACGTCTCCTTATTGTTTTCGGAGGTGCGGTGACGCAACGATCGGCTTTGTTTACATGCGTCGGACGCACGGCGTTCAGACCAAGCTGAATAGGCTTTCAAGCTTACAGATTTTAACAGGACACCCGGGTTCCTGCCCATCTGCCGCGGTGTAATTTTAACATGCTGCCCGGGCCAGGAGGGTTAACCACCACAAGCCCACCCACCATGTTTCCAGGCGCACCCTTCATTACCACCGGCTCCCCGGGCCAGGCGCATGATGGACTACTATCTAGTCCAACTGGCGCATGACCCTCTCTCCCAAACATATACAGAGAAAAAAAGAACAAAAATTAACAAAACTAAATTATAACAACATGCTCGAGTCAGGGGGTTAAAACAGATACAGTACAAGGAACTGACCTGCCGTCCCTGATGGCATTGTAGTAGTTGAGGCCGTGGTACTTGGCCCAGGTGGCAACACTTTTCTTCACCCCGCCAGTCTTGGCACCGGCTTCCTGTAGCTTCTCATACATCTTCTCCCATACTCGCGGTACGGCCAGTAAGCCAGTGGGTTGAACCTGTAGGGAGTTAGACACTACTGTACTGTTCATCTCTATTTATTGGTTGAACCTGTAGTGAGTTAGACACTACTGTTCATCTCTATCTATTGTCAGATGCGGTAATCCCAAAGAGGAGGTGGCTTTCAAATGCTTCAATATGCCGAGTCAACACTATTATCTAGCTTGTACTGTATCTGTTTACGCGGGAGGTTCGCTTAAGCCCAACTGCCCATTGGTGTGTATAGTGTGTGAGGGTGCATGTGGGATAATATTGTATTGTTGGAATGGCTGTGGATGTGAAGGTAGTCTGTAACCAGTGTAATCAGCGCGATCCTGCTGACCAGATGCTAGCATATACATGTGTACATGCGACACTGGTCTACCCCACCTTTAATGTCCGCCAATGCAGCTAAGGGTATGGAGACCCTGCCCATAGGACAATACACCTACGGTGCTCCGGTGAGGGATAGAACCCAGACCTCCTATGTGTGAGGTGAGTGTAGTAGGCCTACCACTTAGCCACACTGGCTCCTAACTGTACAACTTTTATATGATGCTAAAATGAAAAAAAATCTTTGGAACTTTAGGTAATACAATAATTCCCATTGTCTATCCAGATGCACAATGACTCAATAACCTTCTTCCAGCACAGAATGATCCACAGGTACACATGGAGACTGGAAGGGAGAGAGAGATGGTGGAACAAAATGCATTGATTGACTATGTACAGAATAGATGAACGAATAAATAAATCAGTGTTAGACATGTTACAGTATCGCACCACAATAGTTATGGCAAAATATTCCTTTACACTTGCCAGATTTGGATGACCAAATTTGTTACCAGGCAGGAGAATTTGTACTATGCAGCCATACAGCAGTCACAAGTCATGACTGCATATTACAAAATTAATGGACTATGGACTCCCCTCAAGCTTTCAGCAAGGTGTCAAATGGGCTCAATGTGGTTTTAAAACTGGAATGAGTAGAAGCAGGAATACAGTAAACATGAAACATAAAGTTGCAATGATTTGGTAATTTTAACACTTACAGAGACCTAATATGGACTGTAATGTGTAACTATAGCTTTGTGTATTTAATTATAATGATAACGAACGGACTTGTTTTGATTAGTCTCTAGCGTGCCACCCTATCCAGAAGTTATTCAGACGCCACATTATGTGGTGTCCTGGGTTCTAATCCTGGGAGGATCACATGTTTTCAGTCATTTCATTTGTGGGTTATTAGTGTTAAGAACGATATTATTTAATATTAACTCATAAAAGAAGAAGTGCGTGTTCACTGATTTTTGGGACCGGCTCAGATAGCTAGTTATATACTGGCTAAAGGTAACATAACATACCTATAGTATGTATTATTTCAGGTGACTGTACACTGAATCCCATAGCAAATTATTTCTCGAGAATTATTAAAAATTGATATGTCTCTGCATCATATTATTGCCAAGTTTTCCTTATTAGCAACATACATGACAATTGTAAAAACATTTTGTAATAACTGAGTAATTAATATGGAGACATGGCAATTTACTGTCAGCTGGGAAAAAAAAACTATACACACACATTATTCAGTACAATCCAAATGACATTCTCAATATATCTATCTATACAGCCGTCCGGCCAGTTTAGTTGATTATGCGTGCGTGCGTGCGTGCGTGCGTGCGTGCGTGCGTGCGTGCGTGCGTGCGTGCGTGCGTGCGTGCGTGCGTGCTGTGTGTGTGTGTGTGTGTGTGTGTGTGTGTGTGTGTGTGTGTCCAGTTCCAAGCAACATGGAACCACCCCAAATGCTCCAAGGCAGCCCTTCAGGGAAAGAGCAGACATTCCAGAGGCTAAATTTGACACTCTGGTGTCCCATATTCTTGTATCTCCTCTACCACAAGTGGGGGGGGGGGGGAATACATTTTAAGAATAAAATATTATATAACTTGGGTTTATTTTTGCAAATGAAAAACGTTATTTGGACACAGTATCATCAGACAATCAGCTCCCAGTAAAGTCTTTAGCTCAAGTGACTAAGGGCAAACTCTATCAATCTACAGGGTGTTCAGAAAACATGTGTACAAAATGAAATGGGTGATAGGGAACACAGAATTAAACATTTTGTACTCCATGGAGGTACTGTATGTCCATAAATGCTTCCTTGCGATGCTACAGGGTAGACAGTTTCAACGTAATTTCCCTAAATTTGTACCCTAAATTCTCTGTGAGTAATCCGTTTACATACAAACATGGTAATTTAATCCTCACAGCATTTCTGGTATTTCCTCCAGCAGCACCATACACAAGGTGCATATCAGCCAATTCAGCAAACGTGAAGCCCTCCATGTTACACTATGGAGTTTACCTCAAGACTAAGAGGAGAGTGTAGGTGAAGACCAGCACATTACCTTGTCGACTACTAAACAACCACTTCATGGTGCCGAAATTAAACTGCTTCGTTTACTAAACGATTCTGAATGATTGTTAATCTTCACTTCAGTTTCAAATGTACTTTTGTTTTTGCAGTGTACTGACATTAATTAAGTAATGTTCATACTGTTGTGTACATTAAATTACCATGTTTGTATGTAAACGGATTACTCACAAAGAAGTTAGGGTAAAAATTTAGGGAAATTACGTTGAAACTATCTTCCCTGTAGCACCGCAAGGAAGCATTTATGGACATACTGTACCTCCATGGATTACAAAATGTTTAATTCTGTGTTCCCTATCACCCATTTCATTTTGTATACATGTTTTCTGAACACCCTGTATATGCTGTATTGACCTTAATCCACATACCGGGTAAAAAAAAAAAAAAAAAATACAGGAAAGGTTTTTACTATAATTCTTACTATATTTTATACTAAATAATAATAATAACATATATTGCTTGTTCATGAACTACTCTTCGTTTTAAAGATGAAGAGCTCATACTTGGCATGCATACTAAAGGGGTGCCAGAATAGGTTTTAAGTGGGATCCCCCCCCCCCCTCTGAGGGAGTGGGGGGTGGTGCAACTCCCTCAGTTTTCAAGATAGAGTTTTCAAGGTACTTGGCATGCATACTAAGGGGGTTTTAAGTATTTGTTTTGTTTTGTTTTGTCCCCTCACCCACCAGGGGGAGGTGGATGGAAGATATGCATCCGTTATCAGTCACGTCAGGTGACCGAGAGGCAAATAGGATCTCTCTTTCTCCACACACACACACACACACACAGCCCGTAGCCTAGTAGGTAGAGCTCTCGTCTCACACACGAGGGGTCGGGGGTTCAATCCCCGGCCGGGCGGAGACAAATTGGGCTTGTCTCCTTTCATGTGTTAGCCTCAGTTCACCTAGCTGTAAATAGGTACCTGGAATAAGTGGACGACGTTGTGACATCCCATCTGGGGTTGGCAAAAATGGTACAGGGCGAGATGGGTATCATATGGTTCACCTAAGCTGATGGCTACCTAAGCCTTCGGGCGAGACGGTACCGTCTATAGTGAGAATGGTACCATACAGATCCACCCTAAGCCTTCGTTTCCGATGTCGCCAATTGGCTAAAATACAGACTACACACACATCCACAGCCATTCCAACAGTACATAAAACACTTAACATGCATTTCACGCAATACATTCCCAGTTAAGGAGGCGCGATAATAATGAGCTTAGCTCGCATTGCGTGGATTCCCCTTGACGAACAAGTAACTGAGTAACACACACATACTTAAAACGATCAGAACCCAGGAGAATTGCCTTGAGCTCCAAGCAGATTTGCAAAAGATCCATGAATGGAGCATCAAATGGAATATGGAGTTCAATGCAGGGAAATGTACGACTCTAGAAATGGGTAAAAGCAAGTACAGACCTAGAAAAGATTATAAACTAGGAAACGAAGTGATTCCCAAAGCAGAAAAAGACTTGGGGATAGAATTTAAGGATAACATGTCTCCAGAAAGCCACGTAAATAAGATAGTGACAGAATCACTAGCACTATTGGCAAATATCAGGATGTCTTTCAATTATCTTAATGAAAACACCATGAAACAAATAATAACGGCAATAATAAGACCCAGGATGGAATATGCATGTGTAGTGTGGTCCCCTCACATGAAGAAACATATCCACAAAATTGAGAGGGTACAGAGAGCAGCTACGAGGATGATCCCAGGTTTGGAAAATTTGGAGTACCAAGAGAGGCTCGAGAGATTGAATCTACCTACACTGGAACAGAGAAGGAAACGAGGACAGCAAATTCAGATATACAAATGTGTTAGGTATTGACAAAATCGACCAAGAAAACTTCATAGAGAGGGATGGAGGTGAGAGAACAAGAGGTCACAGCTACAAACTGAAAGTGCCTAATAGTAAATCTGATCTGAAAAGTAAAAGATTTCCTACCAACTCGATTAGTGGGTGGAAAAAATTGCCAGCCGAAGTAGTGTCTGCACCATCAGTGCATAGTTTCAAAGCACGGTATGACAAACATATCTTAGGAGGCGGGAATTAACGAGCATGCTCACTCCCGCAAATACAACTAGTGTACAACTAGTGTAAGTACACACACACACACACACACACACACACACACGGAATAAAGTGAGAAGGAGACACACTGAGGAAAAATGGGATGAGTATAAGAATGCTAGAAACAACTATGTCAAGACTATAAGAGAGGAGAAAAAGAACTTTGAAAAAGATATAGTAAACAAATGTAATAAAGAACCCAAACTGTTCTATAGTTATATCAACGGTAAAACTAAAATAAAGGACAAAATAACAAAGCTTAGGGTAGAGGGTCAATTATATGAAGACACAGTGGGTATGTGTGAAATTATGAATCATACATTAACATCCGTGTTTGTGGAGGAGGATGACTATGTAGAACCTGTGGTGGAATTGAATGAGATACAGGGACTAGAGTCGATAGAAGTCAACAAGGATGAACTAAAATCATTGTTGGAAGAATTGGACGTGAGAAAATCTATGGGCCCAGATAACATTGCTGGATGGGTATTAAGAGAATGTTCTGAACAACTAGTGAGACCTATTTTTAATATTGTTCAATACTCATTAAACAAGGGGGAGCTTCCCTTTGAATGGAAACAAGCAAATATAACTCCAATATATAAAAGTGGAAATAAAGAAGACCCGCTAAATTATCGACCGGTATCCTTAACGAGTGTTATATGCAAGCTTTGTGAAAAGATTATTAGAAAAAGATGGGTGGGTATGTTGGAGGAGAGGGAAATAATTTCAAGCAAGCAGTTCGGGTTCAGAAAAGGTCATTCGTGTACCACAAATTTGTTGAGTTACTATGATAGGGTAATTGACATTGTACAAGGGAGGGAGGGGTGGGTAGATTGTATCTACTTAGATTTCAAGAAGGCATTGATAAGGTGCCTCATAAGAGATTGTTGTGGAAGCTCAGGACTGTGGGGCGGGTTGAGGGAGTATTATTAAAGTGGATGGAAAACTATTTAATTGGGAGGGAAATGCGAACAGTAATAAAAGGAAAGTTCTCCTCGTGGAAAAGGGTAAAAAGCGGAGTGCCTCAAGGATCGGTGTTGGCCCCAATCATGTTTTTGGTTTTCATCAACGACCTTCAAATGGGAATAGACTCATATATATCTATGTTTGCTGATGATGCAAAACTAATGAAGCATATTACAAGTAGGAGTAGTTGTGAAGAATTACAGAGAGATCTAGATAAGTTATATGAGTGGAGTCAAACTTGGAAAATGGAATTCAACACGAGTAAGTGTCAGGTTCTTGAGATGGGAAAAAGTAAATATAGACCTTCTTGGGGATATAAAATAGGAGATGAAATAATTAGTAAAGCTGTGAAAGCAAAAGACCTAGGGGTAGTTGTGGCAGACAGCTTGTCACCTGAACAGCATATAAATAAAATAACTGGTGAAACCTATGGAGTGTTGACTAACATGAGAATAGCTCTGAATTATTTAGATGAAGAGATGTTAGCAAAAATAATAGGGACAATAATACGACCAAGACTGGAGTATGCAGCAGTGGTGTGGTCTCCACACCTTATAAAACATAATAAAAAACTGGAAAGAGTTCAGAGAGTTGCCACTAAGATGATAGCTAGCCTTAGAGACCTACCTTATGAGGAGAGATTGGAGAGGCTAAAGCTGCCAACGCTGAGGGAGAGGAGAGAGAGAGGTGACATGATCATGATGTTTAAGTGTGTGAAAGGTTTTGAGAAGATCGACAAGGGAGATTTTGTGGTGAGGGACGAGGGAAGAACCAGGGGTCATGATTGTAAGTTGAGGAAAGTTATATGTAAGTCTGATGTAAGAAAGTTCAGCTTCCCGTATAGAAGCATTGAGTGTTGGAATAAGTTGGATGGGGAGGTGGTGGGAGCAAGAAATATCCAAACTTTTAAAGCAAAATTGGATAAATGTAGAGAGAGAGACAGGACAACACGAGCTTAGGCTCAAATCCTGTATACTACAATTAGGTGAGTACACACACACACACACACACACACATACAGTAGAAACCAAAACATCGATTCTTCAGTGTACAATATACTGTTGATATAATTTGAAAAGTGTATTCAATACTTAGTACTAACCTCAAGTAATGTCTGCAACAGTGAACCTTTGAGAGCATCAGGCTGAGCAAAGTAAACAGTGGCTGCATAACAGGTGGCCAAATAAACATCTGTCATGAATCCAGCAAGATGGCTCAGTGGTAAGTACGACACCATTTTGACCCAGCACTTCTCTGCTGGGAAAAATTTGGTGTACTGTTGTGCTCCCCATGTTAGGTGATCTTGAGAGCACATCACGCCTTTGGGTGGACCCGTTGTACCTTTAACAAACAGAATACATAAATTTTCCACTCGTACAAAATATTTTCTGGTAGGTACAGTAAATATTTATTTGTCTCTAAAACATAATGTACCTACCACAAAATTGGTTGCAAAGAGTGAGGTAAATATTCACAATGCTGGGGAAATATATGACTAAAATACACATAACGAAAATTGTGATTATTTTCAATTTGTAGGTTAATGTTCTGTCACATATTGTACAAAGAAGCATACAGTAAATTACGAATTTCGTAGTAGCCAATAGCAACATAACTCTCTGAATGATTTATTGAGCGAATGCGACGTTCCTTCCGGTATCTTACACTTAAAACAAGAACAAAAATGCACCAGTGCTGGGGAAATGGATACAAAATGTGATTAGGGGAGGTGTGGTGGAGTGGTCTTGCCACCGGACTGGTAATCCAATGGTCCCGGGTTCGAATCCCGATGTATCAATGTGAAGATATTACTGGGATGGAATTTGTGCTGTACCTAGTATTAGTGCATTACCACAAAGCAAATTATGCAGATGACATAACACTCACATGCACACACCATGACCCAAAAAGAGCAACAGATCTCCTTCAACCCTATCTCAACACACTACATGGCTGGTGCACTACAAACAGACTTAATCTAGCCCCAGCCAAATACACCGCAACCCTGCTCACAAGTTGGACAGGAGAACACGAATACATCCCTCAACTCACCATAAACAACACACCCCTAACACATACACACACACCCAAAATCCTAGGAGTAACATATGATACTCATATGACATTCAAACAGCACACCACAAACATTAAAAAGAAACTGACACCCAGACTTAACGCCCTCAGGTCACTTGCTCACACAAAATTTGGACACAACAAAGAAACTACCACCACAGTATATAAACAATACATAAGATCAGTGATGGAATACGCAAGCCCAGCCTGGGCTTCTAACCTAGCTGAAACACATCATAAGACCTTACAGACTATTCAAAACAAAGCCCTGAAGATCATTACAGGCTGCACAGCTACTGCACCCACAGATCACCTACATCAAGAAACCAAAATCCTCAAAGTCAAAGACCATCTGGACATGAGAGGCACTCAATTCCTGGCAGCAGCCTCCACGAACCAAGACCACCCACTAAACTACATGGCAACACACCCACAGACACCAAGAAATATCAAAACAACACCCAGCACACGGTATCACACACAATTATTGTCCTCTCTCCCTCCCTGCCCACCCCGAACCAACTTCCAGAAGCACATCCATACTCATATCTCTCACCGATCCATCCACTCACTCACAGACAACACGCAGCTGCATGCACGACCTCCCGAAATCCATCCTTCCGAATCCTCCCTTCCTCGCGAGGACAGAGTCCACCTGGCCAGGCTGAGATGCGGACACCATCCAGCTCTCCTGAGCTATCAGAAGAGACTGGATGACTCCGTTGTCGACACCTGCCCGGGATGTAACACAGCACCCCATACCATTAAACACATCATAGAAGACTGCATTTCACACAACCACTTACGCCAACAACACAATCTACACTCAATGAGAGCTCTGTGGGAAAGCCCGATCGTGGCCGTGGCCTTTCTCAGGGACTCGGGGCTGTTCGGCCAGGCAGCTTAGGGAACAACAACAACAACAACAACAACCACAAAGCCCACCGAAACGCCTAAAAAATACCCTCATTGTTCCCTGATTAAATAGCAGTGTATGAATATTCCCATATTCAAAATATTCTATAGGGAAGCAATGCTTAGTGAGTTAATTGCTCAATAGGTGGCATTCTGAGAGTAGGTGTCCGAGTCTCGGGGATGAGACAGTGAAGCACGAAGGCGAGGAAGCTACAGAGATGAGGCTGCTTTGAGCCGTGAGTGGGCAATCAAGTGCCGTGCATCTTACGAAGGCAAGATGGCAAAGGCTTGTTGCAGCTCTAAGTGCTTCACAGGTCACTCCCTAGACTGGAATGAAACCTCATGGGCTTCACCGTTGAATGTACAGCGGTTGAATGCAGAGGCTCTCAGCTTATACCCGAGAGGGAGTAAGTTCGAATATAGGAAAAAAAAATTGTTTTGGCATGTTTCCATACCGCTGCCTCCCCCCTCCCTCCCTCTCCTCCCCCACCTCTCTCCCTCAACTTCCCCTCCTCCATTTTTTACATCTTCCCTCCCTCCACTCCCTATATTTCCACCCTCCCCTCAAAAGTATGCGTTCATTATTTTCAATGGAGTGGAGAGAGGGCATGGCGAGCAAGGGTTTAAGAGTCAATATTAACAAAACCAAGGTTATGCATTGTAAATTGAGACGAGGCAATGTGGAAAAGAGCGGGGCATACCCATGTGCAGTGTGTGGAAAGGGAGTGGGCGTTAACTCAATTCAATGTAGCATCTGTCGATGTTGGGTACACCATGGGAGTAAGCGCTGTAGTAGAATAAAGGGACCCATGCCGAAGGATAAGTCAGAAATAGAGAAATTTGAGTGCATAGTGTGCAAAGGCGAGCTTGTGTTAAGTGATGATCCTGTGGCTGTGAATTTTGGAAATGAGTCATAGGAGCTGGTGAACAAGTTTTGTTACCTAGGATATACCATCTCTGCCGGTGGTGGAGTCGAGGCTGCCACTGTTGCTAGAATTAGGTGTGGCTGGGGGAAGTTCAGAGAACTGCTGCCAATCCTGACCATGAAAAGAATGCCTCTCCCCCTGAAGGGAAAGGTGTATGCCTCGTGTTAGAAGTGCAATGATGTATGCCTTAGAAACATGGGCCGTTAAAGTAGAGGATGTCAACAGAATGGAACGTAATGAGATGAGAATGGTGAGATGGATGTGTGGGGCCAGGCTACAGGATAGAATAACAAATGTTGAGCTGAGGAAATGTTTAGGTATAAAGAGTATTAGCGAGGTGATGCGTACAAGTAGACTGGGATGGTATGGACATGTGGAGAGAATGGATGAACAAAATTGGGTGAAAAAATGCAGGTCTGTGATTGTGGAGGGAGCTGCACCAAGGGGTGGACCGAGGAAGACCTGGGATCGGGCTATACGTGCCGATCTCAAATCCAAGAACTTGACAAGTGAAGCAGCCATTAACAGGGTTGCCTGGAACGCCGCCATTAGGACAAGAGACTGAAACTGCACGTATGTGTGGAACACTCAGTCTTAAAATTTTATGTATGTATGTGTATGTGTATTGATGTTCAGGGGGGATGGTTCACTTTTTGGTCGATATCTTCATATATTCATTATAGGCTATGTCTCGTTTCCTCCCTACACCTCCATCAAACATAAAAAAAACATCCATTAGATCCCCCTTGTAGATTAATTTGTACATTTTTTGGTAGAAAAATGTCCCGGCCAAAGATTGGTTCTTCCAAAATAACAGGCTCACTATCGTTCGCCAGGATTTTTTTTTTACACCTAAATAGCACGAAAGGTCTTGATATTGACAAAGAAATGGGGCGAAAGATCTTAAAATCAACAAACTAATGGGCCGAACGTCTTAAAATCTGAAAACTAATTGAGCTAAACATGAGGTAGAAGGGGTTCTAGAAAAAGACCCATCTCCCCTTAAGAACGATATTAGTTAATGTCTTCAATTCCCCTCCTCTATCCTTCCACTACTGCCCCCGTCGTCTGTCTCAATCAGAGTACCTTGGGTCTCTGGAGAGAGCAGAGGTATGCTGTGCCCACCTCTGTCTTTCCTCTAATGTCTTTCCTACTTGCTGGAAGTTTTCGCATCTCTAAAGTTTTTAAAACTATTCTTAACTCAAAAATGTCTTAAGTATTTATCTTCCCATAATCTACTTTCAAATGGCCAGTATAGTTTCCTTAAGGGCCATTCTACTGGTGATCTTCTTGCCTATCTTACTAACTCTTGGCGGGTGCCCAACCCCGAAAGGAGTTGAAATAGGGGAGCTATCCCCCCGCCAAAGGCGGCTTTCTAGGGCCTTTCCTAGCTGATGCTGAGAGGATTGGGTTCTAGTCATGTGGTGATGGGCTGGTCTATCCGAGTGAGAACTGAGCGATCTCTGCCATACCCATACCTTACTCTGACTGTTCCTTTTACTTATATATCTTCTAGATCTCAAGTGGCGGCGTCTTTTCTGTGGATTGACCTCCCTACTGCCAACCTAGAAGTTGGCAGATTGGGAGCCAAAGCGTCACATTTTTCCCTTACCCCTCAACTTTCCCTTCATAATTGCTGAGGGGCACAGGGCCTTGGGTGGGGCTTGGTTTCCCGGGCGTTTCCGCACCCTCCTCAGCTCCCTGCCTTGGAGTGGCTTCGGTCACCCGGGCTTTGTTAGTGGTAAGCAGGGAGGATTTTGTGGGGGCGCTCGTTTATGGCCTTGGCCTTGCTCGAGACCTTGGGGCTGTTCGGCCAGACAGCCTGGGGAACAACAACAACAACTCTTGGTCATCCTCCTTTCGGGACTTCGGCGAGACTTTTTCTATTGCCCTATACATAACGAAAGCCTTCGATAGAGTCTGGCACAAATCTCTAATTTCCAAACTACCCTGCTTCGATTTCTATCCCTCTATCTGTGGCTTTGTCTCTAATTTCCTTTCAGACCACTCCATACCTGCATTTTTTTTTTCTATGTGAATGAGGGAGACAGAAGGCATAACTGCCTGCAGCGAGTGCCTCCCCCAGATTTCAAAGAGTGACAGGGCCGAAATCAAGGGACGTTCGAGCTAAAATGCCTGGACACACAGAGTTTGAAGCAATTTAAGTCATAGGAAGAGGGAAAGACTGATTCTGGGAGAGAGTTCCAGAGCTCAGCAGTTGAATAGAAGAAAGTCTGAGAATAGCGTTTCACTCTTGGGTTGGAGAGTTGCACGGCCCTCTCTCACTTCCTCAACCTATTAACTCCGGTGTTCCTCAGGATTCTGTCCTGTCTCCAATTATCTTTCTAATAGTATTAATTATCTCAACTGTACCTCTAGTCCTATCCATTCATATGCTAATGACTACCTTACACTATTCAACTAATTTGTCACATCAATCCAGCATGCAGTCACTCCAATACTCACATAAAAAACTTGTGCGTATGTATGTTTAAGGCAATTTTATGAGTTTACCCCTATGTAATAATGACAATTTTCATTTAAACAATACATTAACTTGTACTGTATGGTGGCATGATAGTCAGATTTCCAGGGTCGTGTCATGGTAACAGTACAATATAGAGCAGAATAGTGTGGTCAACAGGTAACTAGATTTACACATGCAACAACTGAATATTTACCAGAAGTGTAAACAAGGGTGCAGCACTGGTTGACGGCAGACAGTTTGAGTCGGTACTCAAGCTGAGCATCCTTCTCAGCCGCCCCCACTGCTAATAGCTCTGGCCAGGACATAACACCAGGAGCACCAGGTACACCGCTCCACTGGACTATGGCCTGAAACAAGCAATACTGTACTTACACATGTTACTTTCAGAGTTGTGAATCTCTAAGACACCTGCCGCCTTCAGTAGAGTACCTATAGTAATAGAAATTTGAGTGCGTAGTGCGCAAAGGCGAGCTTGTGTTAAGTGATGATCCTGTGGCTGTGAATTTTGGAAATGAGTCATTGGAGCTGGTGAACAAGTTTTGTTACCTAGGAGATACCATCTCTGCCGGTGGTGGGGCAGAGGCTGCCACTGTTGCTAGAATTAGATGTGGCTGGGGGAAGTTCAGAGAACTGCTGCCAATCCTGACCATGAAAAGAATGCCTCTCCCCTTGAAGGGAAAGGTGTATGCCTCATGTGTTAGAAGTGCCTCAGAAACATGGGCCGTTAAAGTAGAGGATGTCAGCAGAATGGAACGTAATGAGATGAGAATGGTGAGATGGATGTGTGGGGCCAGGCTACAGGATAGAATAACAAATGTTGAGCTGAGGAGACGTTTAGGTATAAAGAGTATTAGTGAGGTGATGCGTACAAGTAGACTGGGATGGTATGGACATGTGGAGAGAACTTGACAAGTGAAGCAGCCCTTAACAGGGTTGCCTGGAACGCCGCCATTAGGACAAGAGACTGAAACTGCACGTATGTGTGGAACACTCGGTCTTAAAATGTTATGTATGTATGTATGTAGTGAGTGGTCACCTAGATTTTGCTAACTATGTTCTGATTAGTTGGCTACTGTAGGCACCATCTTGGTGCCACCCTCCTTGTTGTAGCTTGACTTTTTGGTGTTTCGGGTATATTGCCACCAACATTTGATTTTGCCATTATTTCAGCAAATTTGTATCGTCACCAATTCATAACATAGAAGATGCCTGGCCATATTAAAAAATTATGTGAATGACCGTATAGCTGCTCTCCAATCAAGTGATGTGTATAATCCATTTTTATTAATTTCACTCTAACACCAAACACCTCCAAAGAAATTAATGAAAGCAAGCATGTGACCACCGGGATTCGAATTTGAGTTACCACATACAGATTTTAAACACTCTAACCATGATTACACCATCAAGGCAGTTGTCAGGCAGGTGTCATCATCTAGTGTGGCCGACCCAGGTTGTGCCCGCGCTGCGGGGGTCGACCTGAGCCCTATAAAATTGACACCTTAAACCCATGTCCCTCTTCTTCGCAGATACCTCACCTTGGACTACGCTGCTAAATGTATGACGTGCCAGGCGGTACCAGCAGAGGGCAGACAGGGTAGAGTCAGTAGCTGCCGATTCCGAGGTGAAACATGACATGCCCATACACTGGTCAGACAACATCTAGCCCTATCCAATCTCCTGGTCTAAATCCAATTGCCCGTACACTGGTCAGTGCAAGAAGATAGGTAGACTTGTATAATAATGACAAGTCGTCAGTACACAGGTCCGTACGGCTCTAGTTATTGTGCAGATCCTGGGTAAAGACTTACTGCCAGTACACTGGTCCAAGTAGTCAGCTGAGCCTGTATTTTTAGCTTTAGCTTGCTACCAGTACACTGGTCTGAGTAGCCTGCTATAACTCAGTCCCTGGGTATTGACCCAAACCCTACCGGGAAATTGTTAGGTGGACAGTACACTGGTCCGAGCCGCTAAACAGATTCTCTGACCCTCCCCAACTTGGGTATCGGAAGTCGTCCAGGCCCTAAGGACTTCTCCCTTGCTCGAGAGAGGAATTGCTAGTGGACAGTACACTTCTCCGTGCTGCCTAGTAAGTTCTCTAACCCTCCAGGCTTAGGGGGGTCACGCTGAGAGAGAGAAGGGTCTGAGCACTCTCTTTTGAATTTGGCAGGCGTCCGGGCCGGGGTATTATTTGGCTCGCTTCGTCCCTGGGGTTCTTCTGGGCTGTGGCATCTTTTAGATGATTTGTGGTGTTTTCTGGACTTGCGGTGTTTATGGCGTCTTTCCCTGGGTGGTGAGGCGACTTCCTGGATGGCATTTGTCCTGATTCTTTGGGGTTTTGGTGTCGCTTCCTGTTCTCGTGTATCTCTCATTCTCTCATTCAAGGAGATGTGGAGGGCATGAAGGGATGGTCTGAGCATTGGTTAATGCCTTTTCATCCAAAAAAAATGCAAGTACATGCGGATTGGGACCAGCAAGATAGACAAGGTTGGATACAGTATGTATGAAGCGATGGAGGAAGTGAGTGCAGAAAAGGATATAGGAGTAGTGATAGACAATAAGTTAAATTTCTCAGAACATTTAGCGGAAAAGATAAACAAAGCCAATAGAATTGTAGGGCTGATAAGGAGGACATTTGTGTCACTTGACGAAGAAATCTTCAGGAATCTATATACAGCGCTGGTTAGGCCGCACCTGGAATATGCAAACCAGGTGTGGGCTCCATATATGGTAAAGGATATAGAAGCAGTGGAGAAAGTGCAGAGGAGAGCTAGCAAGCTGGTACCAACGTTGAAGAACGCGGGCTATGAGCAGAGGTTGAGGACACTGGGACTTCCGACACTGGCATATAGGAGAAAGAGAGGGGATATGATAGAGACTTTTAAGATAGTGTCAGGAAAGTACGATGAGGATGTGTGTGAAGGTATCTTCTTGATGCGGGAGGGAACAAGAACGAGAGGACACTCTAAGAAAATTTACAAAGAAAGAAATAGGCTTGAGAAGGCGAAGAACTCATTTTGTGATAGAGTGGTAAATGAGTGGAACGCACTGCCCCAGTATGTAGTCGATTCCGTATCAATAAGGGAGTTTGAAAGTAATCTTGATAAAGCATGGGGAAGACAAGATTTGAAGTTTGATTATAAAACAAAAATACAGAATAGTAAAAATGTTGCGTCTGCTACCGCCGCCGCCAACACCGTGAACGACCGCAGCAGTGCAAGTACTGGTACTGAGCTGGATACACAGGCATAGTTTGCCTTTTTCCAGAGGATCTACTGTAAGAAACTGTAAGAAAATTCTCTCTCTCTCTCCTTTTTTCTCTCTGGCGGCTTCCTGTTCTTGTGGGTCTCTCCGTTTTCTTCTTTTCTGGTTCTGCTCGTCACTGTCTCCTGACTCTCTCACCTTCTCTCGTATTTTATAAACCAGAGGAAACTTGATATTATTTTGGTACTCGTGATAGTGGTTGTTATGCCAGGTATTTGTCTGGACTGATAGTGGTACTTACTTAACTGGGAGTTTAAATACATATATAGAACACACTTTAACCCTATCAGTGCGGGCATATTCCTGCTATAATAGGGCTCATTCAGGCACTCCTGATTGCTTAAGCAAGTGCCTGAATGAAATTAAATGTTTGCAGCAAAAAACTAGAAGAAAAGAGCTTTCAAAGGACACCAGAACGAGCTCTGTAGCTCGCGGGGTTCACCCGCAGTGTTTCTACAGACACCGGCAATATTCGCTAATAATTAGCAATGCTCCACTACATTTGCCTTTGGCAACACTGAATATGTCTCGCGAGACCCCACCACAGACCTTCAGTGCCGCGGCAAATAAGCCAGAGAGCGGACGGGGGCCTGCCGCGCTCCTGATCACTCGCACTCGTCTACACAGGCTTTAATGGGATTTAAATTCCAGGATATTGCCAGGGCATACCTGTACGGAAACCACAGTAATAGGGCTAATTTCAGTCCGGCGATGTAAAACACAGGGAATGGGTTAATAATAGTGTTATTTAGTATTGGTTCCTTCGTCAATGACGAAGAGCCTATACTATATATAGGCTGAGATTCCGGGACCCGTTCGGGATTCCCCGGAGTTCTTATCACAACCGTTGCGTATATAGCATAATAAACAATCCTTGGTTAATACCCATTAAATCTTACCAAGGGCTCGTCATTGAAAATGAATACCACTAGAAATAAGAATTTAAAGAAGAATCTATCATTTCGAACCTCCCGGTGCCTCTGCCCTCCAGCTATGCTGTCATCATGCTTCCCTTGCACGTGATGCCAGATTGTCTAGAGTGTTTATCTGCCTCTTTATGGTTGTGATCCCGACGAGTCGGACGTGTGCCCCCTTGCTCTGGGCATCTCAGCGTTTGCCTGGCTTTCTCACTCCTAGTGAGTCCTTGTTATATATTATTTGAGTTAGGTCCAAACATGAATTGAGTAATCGCCCTGTATGTTTCAGAGGGCCACCGTCCACGCCTGTCCACACCGAAAGTATATGGATACTGCTTCGCCATTCTTAATTTTTTTTGTTCGTCGTAGTAAGTGATTATTGATATATTAGGCTATATCCTATACAATGCTTGCCTTTAATTATTTACTTATCGTAGGCTATTATTCATCTTATTCGTGTGCCCTCAGGATACACGTTAAACTCTAAGGATATTATTAATTCAAAGTTTTCTTTGTCGTAAAGTAGCCTACATTATTTCCTGAAATTCTACTAGTATTAAAGTTTTCAAAGTCGCTTCACTTTTATAAGTTGCTTCATTTTATAGTTTGCATGCTTCTAGCATTACTTCGAGCTGATAGGGTCTTAGCTAGACTTATTGATTCCCTTATATATCCCATTCTTGTATCAGTACTTATTTATAAGGCCATGCTTTGTTCGCCACCTCGGGCAAGTGTCCACGAGGGCGGCCAATAGGCCTAGCTAGCTCGGCTTCCCTCTACTTAATTTTACATGAGCGACCAATTATTCTCTTCCTATATGAGTAATATGTTATGAAGTGCTTCGATACCAATGATTCCTAAGAGTTTGCATGACTAACTTCAAGAGCACCAACTAAACCTATACAATTTGAATGCTTCGAGTCCCGGAGTCGGCGGGGCTCCTGTGTCCCTCCGTTCTCTCCGGGTCTCCGGGTTTACAACTCTGGGTACTAAATGGTTTCGAGTAAATAAAGTATAAGCACCAACACAATTATATGTTAATTTCTTAAATACAAAGAGTTTGCATGAAACCAAATGGAGCGACAAGCTTCCTCCAGTGCAAGAGCACCAACACAATTATGTGTTAATTTCTTAAAATAGAAAGAGTTTGCATGTGAACAAATTGACCAACAAAGTTTCCTCCAGTGCAAGAGCACCAACTAACCCTATACAATTACATGCTTCGAGTCCCGGAGTCGGCGGGGCTCCAGTGTCCCTCCGTTCTCTCCGGGTCTCAGGGTTTTAGACCTCCGGGTACTAAATGGTTTCAAGGAAACCGAGGAACAATATAAAAAAAAAAAAAAAAAAACGATGCACAAACAAGTTCCGGTTACATGGAGAAACAAAGTTTTCCTCCAGGTGCACAAAGCACCAACAAAAAGGAACGAGTGCTTCCTCCGGGTACTCCGAGTAATACAAAAAACCAAAGAACCAAAAGTTCAGGTTAAATTAAGGAACAAGGCTTCCTCCAAGTACTCCGGGTACTAGGGGTACTCCGGGTACTAACAAAAACCAGGGAACCAAGAAGTTCAGGTTAAATTAAGGAACAAGGCTTCCTCCAAGTACTCCGGGTACTAACAAAAACCAGGGAACCAAGAAGTTCAGGTTAAATTAAGGAACAAGGCTTCCTCCAAGTACTCCGGGTACTATGGGTACTCCGGGTACTAACAGAAACCAGGGAACCAAGAAGTTCAGGTTAAATTAAGGAACAAGGCTTCCTCCAAGTACTCCGGGTACTAGGGGTACTCCGGGTACTAACAAAAACCAGGGAACCAAGAAGTTCAGGTTACATTAAGGAACAAGGCTTCCTCCAAGTACTCCGGGTACTAGGGGTACTCCGGGTACTCCGAGCAACACTGAAAACCAGGGAACCAAGTGGTTCAGGTTAAATTAAGGAACAAGAGCTTCCTCCAAGTACTCCGGGTACTCAGGGTAAACACTGACAACCCAGGAACCAAGAGGTTCAGATTCAAATAAGGAACGATAGCTTCCTCCACGTACTCTGGGTACTCCGCGTAAACACTGACAACCCAGGAACCAAGAGGTTCAGATTCGAATAAGGAGCGATAGCTTCCTCCAAATACTCCGGGTACTCCGGGTAATACTGAAAACCAAGGAACCAGTGGTGATGGGCTGGTCTATCAGAGTGAGAACTGAGCGATCTCTGCCATACCCATAGCTTACTCTGACTGTTCCTTTAACTTATATATTTTCTAGATCTCAAGTGACGGCGTCTTTTCCGTGGATTGACCTCCCAATCTACCAAGATTGGAAGCCAAAGCGTCACATTTTTCTCTTGCCCCTCAACTTTCTCTTCATAATTGCTGAGGGGCACAGGGCCCTGGGTGGGGCTTTGGTTTCCCGGGCGTTTCCGCACCCTCCTCAGCTCCCCGCCATGGAGTGGCTTCGGTCACCCAGGCTTTATTGTGGTCGGCAGGGAGGGTTCTGTGGGGGCGCTCGGTTATGGCCTTGGAATTGCTCGGGGCCTTGGGGCTGTTCGGCCAGGCAGCTTGGGGAACAACAACAACAACAACAACCAAGGAACCATGAGGTTCAGGTTAAATTAAGGAACGAGAGTTTCCTCCAAGTACTCCGATACTCCGGGTACTCCGGGGGGGGGGGACAATGTTTTCCTTCAGAAACAAACATCCGATGTACCAAAAGGTTCCGGTTAAATTAAAGACCAACGTTTCCCTCCGAGTTCTCAATGTAGAACAATGAATGGGAAAAGAAGGGAGGAGAGTACTCCAGTGGCATTTATGATAGCCTATAGACTATCCCACTTAAATCCATTCTTATATACGATGTAGCGAATATGCTACCCTACTCTAAATTCTTTAAAACTTTCATAGGGCCAGCAGGCTACTCGACATTACATGAGCCTTATACATAAGGAACTGGTACATGCTTTGGTTCTTTGCTCTTATATTATGTAACATTGATTCTTGGCCTTTTTCTGACAGGTGGGCTATAGCTCTCCTCAGTAATCTCCGCCCCCTCACCTGAGCCACAACTGACGAGGTATATACGCCAGATGTCTTGTGTGAATTGTACATTGACTAAGTGGGCTCCTAAAAAATGTACAAATTGTGCACTGTTCGTGTAACACTACCACAATCCGAGTGGCCATATAACAGCAGCGGGGGCGACTCAGGTATTACTAAATATTTGGGATGAAGTGAAAGTTTATATATCCTCAACTAAAAAAAAAAAAAAAAAAAAAATCCCAGGCATGGTCAGTAGGGACTATGTTTATTTCTTACTGGACGCTATGTCTTCCACAAAAGAAACCCCTAAAAAGAGGTCTATACCTACAGAGTTAAAAGGCACTTCCTCCCCTAACTGTCCTCGCCCCAAACTTATTAGGCTTGACCTAGATAAAGATGAGGAACAATGTTTTCCTCAGGATACTATCCCGATTAGATAGCACTCTACTCGTATTCATGATAGCCGATAGAATATATCTCCCTGGAATCCATTCTTCTATAAGTTATGGCAGATACGTATTACGTACATAGTCTGCAGTTTACGTGATCACTACTTCTTTGCTCATCTATCAAAGTATTCTACGCTTTCATAGTTACACACTGGTAACATTAATTTGAGCGGTTATGCTCTGGACTCTACTTATGGATTCTTATATCGGGATATTCTCACGCGAGCGCGCGATCACGGAAGCGGCCAATAGGCCTAGCTCTAGCATCCCTACTGAATTTTATAATATAAGAGATAGATGATCTCTTCCTATATAGATATATAAATATTAAATTATGAAGTTTTTCGAGGGGTTTACTTCATTTTTCAACATATAAGCGGGGGGCCAATGGTTCCGATATTGTTGACCTATAAGGAACAATGTTCCTCCGGATACTATTCCTATTTTTAAGCCAAATATTGACTCGATATTATGAAGTTTTCTCACGCTCGTCACATCGAGCGCGGAAGTGGCCAATAGGCTATAGCTCAGAGCCTCACTCTACTGAAAGTTACAGCACAAGAGATAGATTGGTATCTTCCTAGATATAAGTATTATATGAAGTTTTTCGGTGGATTTACTTCATTTGTCAATAGAGAAGCTGGGAGCCAATGGTTCCGCTATTATCGAACTACAGTATAAGAAACACCGTTTCCTCCGGGTACTATCCCTATTATAAACCAAATATTGACAGTATATTAGGAGTTTTTCGAGGGATTTACTTCATTTTTCAATGAATAAGCTGGGGACCAATGGTTCCGCTATTATTGGACTATAAGGAACATAATTTCCTCCGGGTACGATCCCTATTGAAAACCAAATATTGAATGTATATTAGGAAGTGGTTAGAGGGATTTCCTTAATTTTTCAATTTATAAGCGGGGTGCCAAGGGTTCCACTGTTGTTGAAGGATAAGGACCAACGCTTCCTCTGGATACTATCCCTATTATAAGCCAAATATTGACTTTATAATTCAAAGTTTTTCCATGGATTTACTTCATTATTCAATGCATAAGCGGGGGGCCAATGGTTCCGCTATTGTTGAACTATAAGGAACAATGTTTGCTTCGGTTCCTATCCCTATTATAAGCCAAACATTAACGTTAAACAAGGAGGGGGGTGAAGGAGAGGGAGAGAGAGATAGCTAGAAATGTGAAGGATAATCCAAAAATATTCTGGAAGTACATTCAGGAAAAATTAACAAGAAGAGTAGGGATCCCAGAGCTGGTGGGGGGGTTGAATGATGGGAGTAGAGCGGAGACTGATAAGGAGAAAGCAGAGGTGCTGGGGAAATACTTTGGGGGAGTACTAACAGTGGAGTCGGAGGATGCAGTGCCTACTATTCCCATCAAACAGGCACCGGCACTAGAACTAGTAGAGTTTTCCCATGCTAGAATAAGAAGGGCTATAGAAAAAATGAACAGAAGTAAGTCACCGGGACCGGATGGGATACACCCAAGAATCATAAAGGAAGGAGGAGAGATGTTAGTAGAGCCATTGAAAATGTTATTTGAGGTATCGTTTAATACAGGACAAATCCCGATGGACTGGAGAGAGGCGAACATAACAGCTATATTTAAGAAGGGAAAGAGAAATGACCCAGGGAATTATAGACCAGTCAGTTTGACAAGTGTTGTGTGTAAACTAATGGAAACGGTAATTAGAGAAGGAATAATGGATCATATGAAGTCAAACCAACTTTTCAGTGGGAGACAGTTCGGATTCTTGCCGGGGAGGTCGACGGTACTACAGCTAATTAAGGTGGTAGATGATTGGATGCAAATTCTAGAAGATGGTGATGTAATAGACGTGGTATATTGCGATTTTATGAAGGCCTTCGATAAGGTCCCACATAAAAGGTTAATAGAGAAAGTTAGAAGCTATAATATAGGGGAGAAATGTGTGAAATGGATAGAAGCCTTCCTGAAAGATCGGAGACAGAGGGTATTGGTGAATGGAATAGGCTCGGGGTGGAGGGAAATTACAAGTGGGGTACCTCAGGGATCTGTGTTGGGACCACTGCTGTTCGTTATATTTATCAACGACTTGCCTGAAGTTATAACTAATGGAAGTGAGGTATACCTGTATGCGGATGACACTAAACTGTATAGAAGAGTGAGGAGTAAGGAAGATATGGGTTTGCTTCAAGGAGATGTGGAGGGCATGAAGGGATGGTCTGAGCATTGGTTAATGCCTTTTCATCCAGAAAAATGCAAGTACATGCGGATTGGGACCAGCAAGATAGACAAGGTAGGATACAGTATGTATGAAGCGATGGAGGAAGTGAGTGCAGAAAAGGATATAGGAGTAGTGATAGATAATAAGTTAAATTTCTCAGAACATTTAGCGGAAAAGATAAACAAAGCCAATAGAATTGTAGGGCTGATAAGGAGGACATTTGTGTCACTTGACGAAGAAATCTTCAGGAATCTATATACAGCGCTGGTTAGGCCACACCTGGAATATGCAAACCAGGTGTGGGCTCCATATATGGTAAAGGATATAGAAGCAGTGGAGAAAGTGCAGAGAAGAGCTAGCAAGCTGGTACCAACGTTGAAGAACGCGGGCTATGAGCAGAGGTTGAGGACACTGGGACTTCCGACACTGGCATATAGGAGAAAGAGAGGGGATATGATAGAGACTTTTAAGATAGTGTCAGGAAAGTACGATGAGGATGTGTGTGAAGGTATCTTCTTGATGCGGGAGGGAACAAGAACGAGAGGACACTCTAAGAAAATTTACAAAGAAAGAAATAGGCTTGAGAAGGCGAAGAACTCATATTGTGATAGAGTGGTAAATGAGTGGAACGCACTGCCCCAGTATGTAGTCGATTCCGAATCAATAAGGGAGTTTGAAAGTAATCTTGATAAAGCATGGGGAAGACAAGATTTGAAGTTTGATTATAAAACAAAAATACAGAATAGTAAAAATGTTGCGTCTGCTACCGCCGCCGCCAACACCGTGAACGACCGCAGCAGTGCAAGTACTGGTACTGAGCTGGATACACAGGTATAGTTTGCCTTTTTCCAGAGGATCTACTGTAAGAAACTGTAAGAAACTGTAAGTTATAGTAGGAAGAATTTTGTTGGATTTACTTCATTTTTCAATGTATATGCTGGGTGCCAATAGTGTGGGCTATTATTGAACTATCAAGGAAAAGTTTCCTCCGGGTACTATCCCTATCATAAGCCACATATTGAAATTATATTATGAAGTTTTTCGATGGCTTCACTTCATTTTTCAATATATAAGCCAGGTGCTAAAAGGTTCCTGCTTACTTATGTTATCACTTCTGACATGGAAATAGTTCGGAAACTTCGAACCCTGGAGTCGGCGGGACTCCTGTGCCCCAGTGGGCTATTCGGAACAGATGAGGAGCAAAGCTTCCTCAGGATACTATCACTATTATAAGCCCAATATTGAATTGATATACACGGACTAACCAATGGTGTCCGGGTACCGGGTACCCAACGGACCTCCGGTGATATTGATAATCTACTGATTATTATTATTATTATTATTATTATTATTATTATTATTATTATTATTATTATTATTCCATTGTTATAACTTAAGTTACTGCAAATTGCAATTACAGTCTCTCGAATTGAATTGAACTGAACTAGACCTTGACTCTTAGCTACGGTCCACTCTCTCCGGTTCCGTATTCCCGATCAGGTTTGTCACGGGTCCGACCGTGACTGTGATTATATACTATAGGGTTAGGTATATTTCTCGAGCGCGGGAAAAATTGGGGAGGCGGGAACAGCTGTAGAGAAAGGGAGAGGTGAGGGGTGGAGGTACGGGCATAGGCCTGTGTACCGCTAGGCGCCTCGCGCACATGTGTGCGTGTGTGCGTTCTTGCTTGTGAGCGTGGGTAGGCCGCCGTTACGCATACATGTGTGTGTGCGTTCATGTTGTAGGCGTGGTCATAGGGAGTGTCCAGTCTTTTCATTGGCACCAAATTCAAAATGTGATGGGGGAGGGGAAAACCGAGGTTATAAAGGGGGCAGGAATGCCCAGGACAGGCCTTATTCTTCCCCTGCCCGACCCCAACGAGATAGTCCAATTTTGTTGTGCCCGCGATGAATGGGTCGGCAGGGCTGCGAGGGCACCTCGTGCCCTAATTCAACCATAATCAGGTGAGTCCAATTCAGTTAGACAAGTGTCAACGTTGATTGAGATATCCAGAGTGATGTGTGGTGGTGTGCTTGTGTGCGTTGGCCAGTCACCAGGACTGTGCCAGACCGTACACATGGCCAAGGTTGTGACGCCGACCGAATTAGCTTAATGCTATGGCCGAGAATGGCAGGTGTAAGCATAACCCCACAGAGGGCTTGCTAAGGGCTAGGGATGTCCAGGGCGACATAGTTCTCCTGCGGCGATATCCCACTGATTTAGCTATGCACGTGGCCAGGGGTGTGTGTGGATGTGTGCGGGTGTGGTGAGTGACGCCGTAACGCTTAACCCCACAGAGGGTGATGGTTACCGCTAGAGGATTGTCGGCTTGAAGGACTTGTCGTACTGCCCTTTTTGAGACTCTTTAATTAGACAACTCTCATTAGTCTAGCGAGTCACGTAACTGATGTGAGGAGGTGAGAGTGGAGAGAGAGAGAGTGATGAGTGTGATTGCCGGGTGCGATACATCTCCTGCCTATTCGATCATGCGGTCATTTGCTGGGCTAGGCGACGATATCACAGTAGACTAAAGGGTTGGTTGATGTGAGATTTCGTGTGACTAGCAGTAATCAGTATAATGATTTGGGGTAATCTTAGGGGGTAGTTATAATACTGGGTAATTGTATTTAGGTAAGTGGATTAGATAAGTGGGTTAGATTGAGTGGCTGAGTGTGTGAATGAAATTGTCTCTTTGATTAATGCAATTTCAGTGTCGCTATTCAATAAAACCATTTTAGTAGGAATGTTTGTTTCTTTAATTCTTACTAACTTTAAGAATATAATTATTATCAATATATACCTATCATTACAATAAATCTGTGTACTCTATTATCCCGCAAGCTGGGAACTGCAATTTTCTTTTCAAATATATTACTGCATCGAGTCAGTATAGATATAAATGTATAGCATGTTCTGGGACTTTTGTTGCCATAATTTCACAAGGGATATTTGTCTATTTTTGATCTAAAGTAACGACACTATCAATTATAGGTTTATTTCCTAGATAATGGGCAAGTGTTACAGTAACCTATTAGTCTTATGATCTATTACAATTGGCGATCTGGACAGGATTACTATTACAATTGGCACCGGGGCATGATCTATTACAGGGTTGCTATGAAGGTCTTCGGGCTTCACCTCCATCTCCGGGTGCTGCCCAACGGCGTGTCTTTCCGGGTCAATGATAAACATCTTTCCCATACGTTCTCAATGGAGGACAATGAATTTATATAAGAGATAGCAGATACGCTACTCTACACTAACCTCTTTTACGGCATTCATATAGCCAATAGGCTATTCACCGCCAGGTGTTACCCAACATAATTTCTTGTTGAGTCGCTGTTAAAATTCTTCACCTTGGGTTCTCAATGTAGAACCACAAATGAGAGAAAGGGGGGGGGGGGGATATTCTAATCATATTAATGATAACCATCGACTATCCCACTCTAATCCAGAAATTCCAATCTCTCAATTCCATTTGGACCAAATTGGAAGCCTGAGACTTGTCTAAATTTTGCATTATGGACGTTTTCCGGGCCAAATGGCTGAGAGAAAAGTACGATCCTATGTTACATCCTAAACTCAATATACGGAGGCATCCCCCAATTGTTTGCAATTCCAGGCCCAAAACCAAAGTGTACCTATAGCCCCAGCTCCGGATTTCATAGCCAACAACGAACACGAGAGACACATTTTTACTCCTTTTACTATTCCTGCCTTGGAACAGGGCAATCGGTACCCCTTTGTCCTGTTCAGGTATTGCACTCTTACATTCAGGCCCATAAGATGACAGTTCTTACAGTGCATGGTTATGCCTTCCTTCTTCTAGTCTCCAAAAGGGATAGGGGGGGAAGGTAGAACAAAACGAAGTAGGAAGACAATGGTTTTTCCTTACATAATGAATAAATATACACTGTATGTGGGGAACAAGTATAGCCAAATAGTTTATGTTATACTGGCTACCATACAAGCACAGAATTTCCTTGTATCATACTACTTTTGTACAGGCTTAAGGAGCATTATAGCTTGGCAATGTTTATTATACTTTTACGTCTTGTTCTCATCACCATAGAGTGATCAAGTAGAAAGACAAAGGGTCCTCTTCTATAATGAATAAGCATACGTTATAAGTATGACATACATGATTTCCGTTTTATACAAATACGAGAACAATTTTCTTATGTTATACTATTGTTTGTCCAAGCTCTAGGAGCATCATGATATAAGAATATTTTGTGACCTGACAACATAATGTCATTTGTATAATGGTACATCTCATTCTCATCAACAAGTTTGATTAAATAAGAGGACGAAGAATCCTCTTCTAGAACGACTCAGGAGTTGTATATGTTGTATAATTGGGAACGAATAGTTTATCGTACACCAATGCACACAAGAGATTTTATTACTATTCTGTACAGCTCAGGGAGCTTCTAATTTGAGAGAGTTTTATGGAATTAAAGCTTACTTTCATAAAAGATTTTACATCTAATTCTCCTCGTCCACAACATTCTAAGTTATAACTATTCCTACATCTTTCCTTCTTTCTGAGGCTTCCCAATGTACCCGCCTCTTCTTTTATAATTAAATTTAATATTTTCCCGGTGTCAGCCTATCTGTTAATTGGTTCTCTCGATATACGTTGAGCATCTGATGTCCCACCTCCGGTCTTGATATTCTAGGCTCTTCGTCATTGACGAAGGAACCAATACTAAATTACGGGTTTGACAACCCGTAGGGAAGGAAGGAAAACCTTCTATTTAGGAGTGGTTCCGTAGTCAATGACGCAAAGGTTCCCTCCCACCTTTCCCTTCCCATGCACATGCCCAACTTGATATAACATTTGAGGCAGATAAACACGCTAGACAATCTGGCATCACGTGCAAGGGAAGCATGACGACAGCATAGCTGGAGGGCAGAGGCACCGGGAGGTTCGAAATGATAGATTCTTCTTTAAATTCTTATTTCTAGTGGTATTCATTTTCAATGACGAACCCTTGGTAAGATTTAATGGGTATTAACCAAGATTGTTTATTATGCTATATACGCAACGGTTGTGATAAGAACTCCGGGGAATCCCGAACGGGTCCCGGAATCTCAGCCTATATATAGTATAGGCTCTTCGTCATTGACTACGGAACCACTCCTAAATAGAAGGTTTTCCTTCCTTCCCTACGGGTTGTCAAACCCGTAATTTATACATAGACAGCATAAGGTTAAACAGATTCAATACACACAAAAATGAGGATTACATAGAGATACTCTTGCATACAAAATTATAATAGTTCTGGTTGAAACAAATAATAAATTGGGAATGGGTTGTTCTACTCTACTAGAGAAAATGAGATGGTATGGGTGACTAAACTAGGTCTGGCGAAAAGTTATTATCAAGTGTTAAAGGTAGGTGGAGGGTGTAGGTAAATGAACGACACTATATAACTATAACGCAGTCACCGAATGACAGTGTCCCACAGGTTCTCGAGAATAGAAAAATAACACAGTAGCAATGAAGCCTTAAAAATTAAAAATCGATATAAAATCTAAGGTGAATAAAAACTAAATATACCCAAAAGATTATAAAGGCTGTTTTTATAGTTTTTCTATGTAAAAATTGATGAGATGTGATGAAAATTGTACATATACAGTATATATATAATACTGTGTATATATATATATATATACAGTATATATATATATATATATATATATATATATATATATTCTGTATATATATATATATATATATATATATATATATATATATATATATATATATATATATACTGTATACTGTATATATACATGAAATTGTAAAATTCAAAGTAAGTTTTCTATAAACAAAAAATAAATATAATATACAAGTACATAGCCCAATATATAATACAACTAAGTAATTGACAAATGCAGAAGTACCAAATAAATAAAGTTCGTTCTTCAGAACACTTCAGTAACTGTTCATAACCTGGTAAGCGCGAGCTATGTGTAGTGAACACCACACTTCTGGGCGGCAATATTAGACTCCATTCCTGCCTATAATCGTCATTTTACGATAAATATCATTATTACTTATTCATATGCGCCTATTTTACGTTTAATATGAAGATTGTAACATGTAGCAACAATAAAACAAGTGGGAATAGTGTTTGGATGGTCAAAATCGCGATTATTTGCCGAACGTCCATTCATGAATTGTGAGCCAGCAGCGACGTACACCCTCTCTCTGGAGCCCACAGCCACACTGAACCTCCCCTCCCTCATTCTCTTGCACTTCATACGCTCGGTAGCAAGAACACCACACCCTGGAACCGGGTTGCAGATATTGGCATAATAAATATACCAATAAAGATGGTAATAAGAGGAAAAATAGGTGATAATTGAAGGGGGGGATATTGACATGTGGAGGAGTGATATGAGGTATGGAGGGAAACAAAAACAAAATCTATATGGGAACTCGTTGGTCTGGTTAAACTAATTGTATACCAAAAAATATACCCGGTATATATATATAGCTTTACACAGTAGTAAAATTCGCTGTAAATATTAGACACCCAAGAAGCTATCAGGCTTTGGAGATTCTGGTTGAAATTGACACTTTTCGGAAAGCAGCCATTGGATAAGTTCCGTTTTAGAAAAGATATAGGTAAGCACTGGTTCGTAGATGTGTGGAAAGGATTGCCTAGTGCAGTGATTAGCTCAGGAACGGTGAAAATTTTCAAGCGTAAACTGGATAGTCATATGAATGATATGGGTGGGTGTGACTGGGACCTGCCTCGTGTGGGCCGGTCGGCCTTATACAGATTTCCAAGTTCTTATGTTCTTATAATAGATATGGGTGGCTAGGCAAACATTGCCAATCTGAAAGACTATACTCCATATACATTTCAGTTATTCTTTAATTTAATAGCAGCACTCCACACTGATTTTTTTTGTTTTTGTCAAACCGCCATACGTATACAATTTTAGCTCACAGGACATGATACTATGCCTTGGTCTCCCTCTATAAGCTAATCATTCTAGGTTTACAAATTTACCAGTATAAAAATCATTTGCCATTCTTCTATTACGACTAGATTTTATTAGCTCAACCCGACATCTTGCATAAAATTAAATTTAGCAATGTTATAGAAAGTTACCTTGATATTGGGCAGGAATCTCTTAACTGCCAGGAACTTATTAAGGGCCTCAACATTTTCCACCACGATGATCTGAGCTCTGCAGTCAGCGGCCTGGTAGCGACAGGCCTCAGGGGAGTTGGTGGTGTACACACCAACCATCAGACCGCCAGCAAAAACTGTACCTGGATGGAGAAAAACAGACATGCTATAGATATTTTTATCATAGTTTTAGTCAGCTGATTTTGTGAAAAGTACTCTAATTCTTGCATACAGCAACATGTGGCATACACCCTACACTAGCTTAATCAAATTCCACTTTTGTATTTTATTTGGAGTGTAGGGTTAGAATTCCCTGCCTCCCATATAATTTTCCGAACACCCCGAAGATCAACAGCTGGTAGTGAAGAAATCCTTGAACGCTGTTTTGATTCTGTGGCCCACCTCACCTGGGCGGGATGCAGCTGGTGTATACACATACAGTCCAGGTAACGGCGCTCCAAATACTTGTGATCCTCTTTATCCACGCTTACATAAATAATCCAAACACCCAAGTATCCAAACAAAATATAAACAAAAATAACTCACGGTACAGCATAGTAGAACCTCGAATATCATGGCTACAATGTCAGCCAAGGACACTTCAGGTGGTGGGAAAGGAGGAAGAGTGAAGCGGGACTATAGAAAAGGCCAGTACCAAACAGACGCATAAACCATACCTTCCTTATCCCTTCCTGCCCGGCTAGCATTTTATAAGGACACCGCGGCAGATGGGCAGGAACCCGGGTGTCCTGTTAAAATCTGTAAGCTTGAAAGCCTATTCAGCTTGGTCTGAACGCCGTGCGTCCGACGCATGTAAACAAAGCCGATCGTTGCGTCACCGCACCTCCGAAAACAATAAGGAGACGTCGGATCAATGTTATTGTTGTGACGTCAGACGAAATTAGTGTCTGAAAAGCTCCGATATTGTCAACATCGCGGAAAAATTCGCTCCACGGAAATCGTCATCACAACTGAACCAGTTGACTTAGAGAGCTCTACTCAACGCCAGTCTACAGATTGGAAACCGCACTACGTTTAGGGATGCGTGGGAAATTTCTAGCAGTTAAAATAACAAAAAAATATGGTAGCTTAGGCCTAGACATTTTTCGGCCAGATCGCCCGGATACGACCTCCGTCCTTAGGAGGACCTGCCCGGGCCACGAGGGTTATTGATCATGTGTACGTTACATCACTCCTGGTACCTCCCCTCCCTGCAAACACATACACACAATCCTTACACTTATTATCAATTACGTGGGCTTTGAAAGGTTCCAAGACTTCCCTGCTATGCCAGGGACCTTCAACAGCATGCAGGATAGCAATGATCACTGCCGGGCCTGCAAGCACCACCAACAACCCCGGCCACCACTACCAACATTGCCAGTGCCTTTGTCTTTCATCACGCCTTCGATGGACACCCTGCCCTTGGTATCCCCTCTGACAGAGATCCTGAAGAAGAAGGGTACAAGTCACCCTGAAAATACCATGGTCTCCCCTTGCCACCTTCACCTTAAAGAATGGAAGAGGACAGTCACCCCTCTCCAGCCAGCCAGTAGCTAACGGGAGTTTCTGCGGCCTGCCCTACCACTAATTAGCTCTACACCTGTAACCTCCATCTTAGGATCCACATCCGGACCCATCATAAGGACCACTCCAGCCTACTCCTACCACTCCCTAGAAAGTGGCCCCCAGCGAGAGGCGCAGGAATCAGGTAGAGACCAGAATGTGGCAATAACTTGACAGCTCAGCTCCAGTGCTTATCCAGGCTGTAGGGAAATCACTTACCCAGTTCCTTGCTTACCCAGGTGGAACAACCAGTATTGCTTACCAAGGATATTGGCGCAGTAAGGCTTACACTGGTTGTTGCAACCATGTTGTTTACCAGTCACACTGCACATTCACCGAGACCACCACCAGCCCAGCAGAGAAGAAGCGAGAATCAGGTGCCATGACCACCAGCCTAGACAACCCCCGAGAAGAAGCAAAGAGGAAGGAGGTGAGAGGACCGGAACCAGGACCTGGCCGAGGAGCCTGGCAAATCTGTCTTTCTGAGATAATGGAGCATTGTGCTTTATGCTAATTTGCTGTTCTCTACATTGAGATCCCTACTGAACATTTAACATCAACAATACACACTTCTATCCATTGCATGGTTCGACTATCTAAACTCTAAAGTGGAACACATTCTATCTATATCTCCTTTCTCAGAAGTCTCCATCTTAGGAGATTTCAACGTTCACCACCGCCAATGGCTCTCCTCTCACACTACTGACCAACCTGGTGAAAAAGCATATGTCTCTTCTATCCTAAACGACCTAGAACAGTTAGTTCAGCAACCCACCCGTATTCCGGATCGCTTCGGAGATCGGCCTAACATTCTTGACTTGTTTCTAACTTCTAACCCTTCTTCTTATACTGTCTATCTTTTCTCTCCTTTGGGTTCCTCCGACCACAAACTTATCTGTCACCTGTCTTATCTCTTCAGTACAGCCACCCGATCCTCCCAGCCGGCGCTGCTTGTGGCACTTTGGCGCTGCTGACTGGGAGGCTCTCCGGCAGTACTTCTTTGATTTCCCTTGGAATGATTTTTGCTTCCATGGCCGGGGACCCTTGGAGAGTGCTGAACGCATTACCGTAATCGTATCGGGCATGGAGGCATACATTCCATCTTCTTTCTCTCAGACTAATGCAAACAAATCTTGGTTTACTCACGCTTGTTCTACTGTTGTCCGCAATAAGGAGGAAGCATTCAAACGGTACCGACGCCTTAAAACTCAAGAATCTCCTTCTTCCTATGTTTCTGCTCGGAATCAAGCCAAATCTGTTCTTCGACTTTCCAAACACTCTTTCATCAATAATAAATGCACTGAGCTATCAAACTCTAGCTCTTCCCAAGCTTTCTGCCATCTAGCCAAAAACCTCTCCAACAAATGTTCTTCCCCGTCTTTCCCTCCGCTTTTCCATTCTGATGGCACAACCATCACTTCTTCCTCTGACAAAGCTGAACTCTTCGCTCAAACTTTCGCTAGAAACTCAACCTTGGATGATTCCGGTACTATTCCTCCATCTCCACCCTCCCTCTCTCCTACTTATGCCTAATATCTTCTAAAGATGTACTTTCTACCCTCTCTGGGCTTGATACTAAAAAGGCGTACGATCCGGATGGTGTTCCTCCTGTTGTACTCAAAAACTGTGCTTCCGAGCTGACTCCCTGCCTAGGCAAACTCTCTCGTCTCTGTCTCTCCTCTAACGTCTTCCCTTCTTGCTGGAAGTTTGCTCTCATTCAACCTGTCCCAAAGAAGGGTGGCCACTCTCAACCTTCCTACTATCGTCCAATTGCTCTTATCTCTTGTATCTCTAAAGTTTTTAAAACTATTCTTACTTCCAAATTTCTTAAGCATTTATTTGTTAGTAGTCTTGGCAAATCCAACGTCAAGGCTATTAACCTAATTGCAATGACGACTTGTCTATTTTGACTGCTATGTCGTCATTCCAACCGCGGTTAAAAAGAAAACGTCTAGAGTCTACTCCTTATCTTGCTCTAGGAGACGTTGTACATTAACCAAAACTACCACCGAAGGTGAAAAAAGCATAGAAGAGAAGAAAAAGGGGTTTACCTTAGTTACCGCTTAAGGCCCATCCCGTGTTCCGTCATGTGCAGATCCCTGTCGAACGTGCGCATGAGCGACCCTCTCTTGTCATTTGTTCACGCGCTCCATTGAATGAAGTCACTTTTGTTGTGCTCCTTTAATTCACCCTGTTTAGGTTCGTTTCGGCTTATCTGGCCTTCTTTTTTGTTAGACAGATGTTACGTGATCTAGGGCACACGTAAATGGGCTCCTAAGTGTGTATAATGGAGACGCGTGTGGAAATAGCCTACCGAAGGTACGGGGGCGCCTGGCGTTCCTCGTATATGTTTTTCATTCTTTCTTTTTTCATATTCTTTTTTCCTGTTAGTCTGGGCATAGTTTAGCTTTTAGCTTACATTAGCCTAGCTCGTTTTCTCATTCAGGACTTGCTATGCCCCTATGAGTTTTCATTTTTTCATAGCCTAGGTGTACCGTTGGTAAACAATCTGAGATTTCGTTGGTGGCGGTGCTGTTTGTAGAGTTTGTGTCGGCCGCATTATTAGCGTTATTCCCGGGTCCCCCCTTTCGAGTCCTTCACTGTGTCTCAAGGGCCTGGGCGACAGGTGGTTCGTGATACTCCAGGGGTACCCGACGGGGGCCCCTCTTTCACACCACAGGGTTTTTCGCCCCTGACACATTCTCTGCTCACGGCTAGGCCACCCTTTTTCTCACCAGTTTCATTTACTGGTTTTTGTTTTCTCTTCCTGTTTCACCTCCATCCTTTCATAGTCTTTTGCCCAATCCAGGGGTACCTCACGGGGGCCCCTGTTTGTGCGAAACCACCCTCCCTGCCACTTCTCCTCATGGGCTTTGCTCTATCTCTGTGGGTTGGGTGGTTCCTGGGGGATGTGCCTCCTCTCCCCTGGTGTGTCTTCCTTGCCTCTCCCTTTACCGGTTGAGTCAGGATAAATTCAAGGAAGACACTGCTCAGCTTGATGGCCATCATTGCTTGGAGTTCATAAGGAGATGACGCATTTTTTGTGGCCTTTTTTGGTATTCCCTAGACGCTCCTCTCGCTTTTTTCGGCGCCGGACCATCTCGGCCGGTCCCGCAAATTTGCGGGGGCTTGATTCGGTCCTCTGGGACATTTCGGCTCCCCGCAAATTTGCGGAGATCGTTGGGGGGTCCCGCAAAATTGCGGGAGGGTGGTGTCGGTACGGTTATGCCTCCATTGGCCCGCAAATTTGCGGTAATAGTTGGCTTTCACTATTGACTTTTTTTATGTCATCTTGTTGCCTGATACTATATTGGTGTATGCACTTTACTGGTGTTATAGGCCCTGCATGTAAGATGTTGAGTGGTGGTTAACACTTTCTCCATCTTTGCAGGTTCTGCTAGTGCTCTTCCACCTCGGCCGCCCTCCTCACCTACCTCTGTGCTCCCAGTTTAGGGTGAGTACGGATACCTGTTTGCATGTGTGTTCCTGTTTCCCCATGCTCCTTCCCTGGTTCTTCTTGGACATTCTCTCCACTTACTCCTTCGACGTGCTGATTATGGTGTGTGTTCTTCTAGTGCAGGTAGGCTGCCTTGCTTTCGCCTTGGTTGTCGCTCCCCGTGCTTGGTGAGCCACAAGTCCTGCTTGCGCCACTCGCTCTGTGTGTCCTCTACGGCCTACCTCCCTGCTCTGTGTGGCACGTGTCTGGCCCTGGTGGTTGTGCTGCTCCATGGCCCTGGTTCCTCGGCGGCGGCTGTGGCCTCTGCTTCCCTTCCGTCGGTGTGGACGATGGTCTCCCGCCACATTAGGACTGTGGGCCACCGTTCCCCGGCCTTTGTTGCCGACCGGATCCGCGTCGCCCTGGGTATCCCTGACCCGACTGAAGGCCGTTCACCTGGCCCTCTCCCTGCTCGGGCCCTCTCCCCTGGGTCCCACAGCCGGTCGTCCCATCGTCGGGGGGTTCCCGGCTCCGTCCACGCTCTCGCTCGCCTCGTCGTCCTCCTGATCGCCTTGCCGACGCCCATCGCCCTCGTCATGGTTCTCGCCCTGAGGCCGGGGTTAGCGGCTCTGCCCCTGTGCTCCCTCCCCTGGCCTCTACGGATAGGGGCTCTACTCCCTTCCGCCCGCTTCCCCAGCCCAGACGACTTCCTCTTACGTTGTCCTCTCCGCGCACGGTTGTTCATGCTGTAGCTGGCCCTCTGCTCCCTCCTCCTACACTGTCCAGGAGGGTCCGCCTGGATGTCGTTGCTTCTCCTACTTCAGCTGCTTCAGTGCCTATTCTTCCTTCACGGTCTCGTCCCACGGTGGTGGTCCCTCCCTCCTCCGCCTCGGTGTCGGGCCGCCCTGTTATCTCAGCCCCAGGGATCCTTGCTCTGTTTCCCCCCGCGGCTCCTTCTGGCCTCCTTTCACCTGGCCAGCCTTCCCACTCCCGTCGTCCTGCTCCTCCTCATTCTTCTCTTCCTGACCTTCACTTACCGTCTCGCCAGGGGGGTACCCCTCCTGTTGCCTCGGTGGGGTTTCGCGAGGTTTCGGGGTCCCCTTTCTCAGGGGCTGACGTGTCGCTGGAAGAGGGGAATGGTGCTGTTTCCCCCTCGGCCGTTCGTGATCGGGGACGAGTCCCTCAACGGCGACACAACCGTCGTCGCTCGCCTTCCTTGGGCCGCGACGCTGCTGGTTCGTGTCGTGGGTCTCGCTCCCGCTCACGCTCGCCCCTGCGGGCCGACCAATCTGGGGGGGGGTCGCCTCTCTCGGATCGATTGTCGGCTATGCAGGGCTGGGTTGTGTCACGCTTCGTCGGGCACTTGGAGTCGATGGAAGACTCCCTCTTCTCGCCCTTCTTGGCGGTGACTCACCCTCAGCGCCTCACCCTACCTACCCCTGCTACGGTCCCCCTCCCTTCTGCAGGCCTACGCTCTGGTCAGACTTCAGCCGCCCTGACATCCTTCCGGCTGTTCAGTCCCTGGCTGTGTTGACGGGTCTGTCCTCCTATGGGACAGGTTTGTGCGACGCCGGTACGCCTGGCTTAGCCATCATGCTCGGTCACCCTCTCCCATTGGAGGCCTGGTTTGCTGAGGCCTTCGACTTCACACACCGATCCGTCGACGGCTCTCCTTCCGTCCCTCCCCCGGAGTCATCACTGATTTTGCCTCCTCTTGTGTCTGTCGGCGGGTTGGACGGCGCGTTCTGGTCCTGGATGAGCGCGCCCGTTCTTGAACTTTGTTCTATTGCTACCCCGTTCTTCTCTCACCCGGATCAGCCCTCAGTCGCCACGGTTTTTCCCTTGCGACAGAGGGTGACGGACTTATTGTCTTGTCTTTAGGTTCCCTCCAGACGTCTGTTCACCACCTGCGGCTTTTCACCCGCGTTCAGCGGGTCCACCTTCGGCTCGCGGTGTCTTTGGTTCCCGAGCTTAAGGCGGTTTTGTGCGCGGCAACTCGGCAACGCCCGACGGTACGGTCTTCGTTCTGCCGGCCGGGCCTCTTGGTTATTCGTCAGGGTTTGTTGTCCTCTGCGCTATATACGTCGTTTTTTTTTAAGCAGGATGCTTGGGAATTCTACGCTTCTCTGTCGGCGGCCCCTGCTTCCGACACGCGACGCCGCGCTGTGTCGTTACGGACCCTGCTTACGTCACGCACCGACGCGCTGTGCCGCGCGCGGGGTCTTCTCAGTCCCGTCCTTCTGCCGGTCCTCTTCGGGGTGCTGCTGCAAGTGCTGCCGCCTTGCACGGGCGCAGGACTGGGACGTTGCTGGCCAGTGCGTCGGTTCCGCCTCGCACTTCTGTTCTTGCCCTTTTCATCCCCTCCGTGTCGGGTCTGGCCGGCCTTCCACTTCCGGCCGCCCTTCGAAGGGGTCAGCCCCGCGCCGGCCTGGGGTTGGGGTGGCCCGCCCTTTTCGACGAGGTTGGGGGGGGCGGGGGTAGAGGAGGTCAACGTGGCGCTCATGCCCGCACGGCCCGTACCGGGGGTACCTCCACGTCAACACAATGTGTAGTTCTCTGGGTCGGCCTCCTTGTTCTCCTTCTCGCCTGGCCGACCGGGTCGCTCCCCTCCTCTCGGGTGCTCCCTCGGGTTGTTTTCGCCCTTGCGCCCCTCGGTAGCCGCGAGGGACGTTGTTGCGCGGAGGGGTCTCACCTGGAGGTGGACGTCCAGACCCCCACTCCGCTCTTGTCACCGACGCCGGCCCATCTCTTCAGAGGTGGCCCACGTGTTCACTTCCATGCCCGAGCTGGGTAGCGTCGAGGGAGTTGACCGCCGGTCACCCGGTTTTCCTCTCCCGTGTCTTTCTGGTACCGTCGACGAACTGCGACGCGATGCGACCGGTGGTGGATCTGTCGGCCATCAACGGGCACATCGTGCACACACGGTTTCGGATGCTGCCGGTACCCCTGGTACGCCTGGCCCTGTGCCCTCTGTCGTGGGTAGTGTCGCTGGCCCTCCAGGATGCGTCTTGGCTCGTTCCTCTCCATCCTCGCTTCCGGCGATTCTTGGCCGTTCGGACTTCCGATCGTGTGTTCCTGTTCGCCGGCCTTCCCTTCGGTCTCCACATCGCGCCGCAGATCTTCTCCGCACTGGTGGGGCAGGCTCTGGGTCCTCTCCTCAGGAGCGGGCTCCAGCTCCTGTTTTCCTTGGCCGATTGGTTGGTAGTTTCCGACGCCCTCGGACTGTGCATTGGCGACGCCCTCACAGTCGTTCGCAGCATCGCACGGTTAGGGTTCCCCTTCGATGTTCCCAAGTCACGCTTGACCCCGTTGCGTGTCGTGCCATGGGTCGGTCTCGCATGGGTTTTGTCCGGCGCTACGGTGACCCGGGGTCTGCCGGCCGCGGTGCACCTTCGGTGGACGGTCTTCGCCGTGTTGCACTCAGTCTCCCTTCCGGGGTGGCTCTGGGACTCGTTCGTGGGTTCGCTGCATTGGGCCGCTCTGCCCCTTCCCTTAGGGAGCCTCTGGCTACGCCGCCTCCTCCTCATGGGCACCGCGGTGTTTCCGTTGCCCCTATGGATCGGCTCCTGCCGCTCCCGCGCACCGTTCGCCGACGCTTCGGTCGCTGGGTTGCTCGGGGCTCGTTCTCTGCGGCTGTGCCCTGGACCGCCCCCCCGCCGACGGTCTGGGTAGCCACAGATACGTCGAGCGAGGTTGGGTGAGGTTCCCATTCGAACCTGGGACGTCCACTTCCCGGCAGATGGGTGGGTCTCCCTCCTCTTACCCGTCTATGCCCTCGGACTGTTGGTTCCTTTGTTCTTCCTGCGGGACCACGCGCTGGCCCTTCGGGGTAAGTCGGTGGCCTTCGGGTTGGACACTCAGACAAGCTGTCCCCCGTTTCCTTATGCGGGGGTCCTCCAGGTCGTTGACTCTATTGGGGGTCTCGGTGGAGTTGTTCTTCCTCGCGGACCGACACCCCTTCTCCTTGCATGCCTCCTCCCTGCCCGGGCCTGCCGCCCTTTGGGCGGCCGCCCTGTCGAGAGGGCAGGGCGTTCTTGTAGAATGGGCGATGAAACGGACTGTGTTCGCCGACCTCGCGGCTTCCTGAGGTGTTCTGGAGGTCGCCTTGTTCGCATCGGGGGTGCCGCGCCTGGACCTCTCCCTCCGACCTCGCGCTCCGGGGGGGGGGGGTCCGGACGCTTTCATGGTAGCCTGGTACGGGTGGCGGTCGATATACATCTTTCCGCCACCAGACGCGCTGTTGATGCGCCCAGTCCTCGCGAAGCTGCGGCTGTACCACGGCTGCATCTGGCTCCTCGCGCCTCTGTGGCCGGCACGGACTTGGTCCGCCCGGTTGCCGCGGTGGTGCCCGAGTCCGGTCCCTCTACCTGTCTCCGGCTTCCACTTGGGCTAGGTTGGGGCCCTGCGGACCTCTTTGGCCTTCGCATCGTGCTTGTTCATGAGGCACGGTGGCTCCCGGTCCCCGGCCGGGCCCTGACTGACTTCCTGCAGCGTTCCTGGCCGTCTTCTCCTTGGGGGACTTACGGGTCCCGCTGGAGGTCTTTTACTAGGTGGCTACAGGCCACTCGCCTGCCAGTTGGCTCTCCTTCCCTCGTCCTACGCTCCTTGTTTCACCTCTTCCGTACACGTCGCTTTCCAGTCGACGCTATACGTACCCACTTGTCTGCCGTCCGGGGGGTTCTTTGGGTCCGTCGCTGGGCTGGTCGTTCCGCCACAGGAGCTGGATTCCTTCCTGACGGCTGCCTTCCGGGATCGACCGCCTCCGCGCCAGGTCCCTCCGCAGTGGGATCTGGGGCGGGCTCTGATCCTTCTGGCTTCCCCGACGTATACAAGGGCCGCTACGCCGGTTCCGTTGCTCGGGCGTCCACTCTTCCTTGTCGCTCTGGCCACTGGGGATCGGGTGTCTGCACTAGCGGCATTGTCACGGCCCCGGGACTGCGTGCGATTCTCCCCGTCCTTGCATGGCGTCTCGTTCGCCTCCTCCCCACCTTTTGTTACCACGCATGGGAGGGAGGCCCCCGTTTTCCAGCCTTTCGCCGTCCAGGCTTTACGGCGTGGGCATCCTCGCCATGTGTTGTGCCCGGTGTCAGCCTTGCACTCCTCTGTTGCGTCTGTGGCGCCGCCTTCGGGTACTGCTGTGTGGGTGTCTCCTCGGACAGGTGGGAGGCTCTCGCAGGTGCAGCTGGGCCGCCACGTTTGTCGGACCGTTCGTGCCCGTCACCCTGTTTGTAGGGGTTCTGCGCGCGATGTCAGATCCTTTGCTGCCTCCTTCCGGTTCCTGCCACGTCGATCCTTCCCTGCCTTCGCCTCAGCGGTTTTGTGGTCTTCTATCAATTCCTTCATCTCCTCCTACCTCTCCGTGTCCAGTGTTCGAACCCCCCCGCCGGTGATTGCTCTCGGGGGTCGTGTTTCCTGGTGCTCTGGCGAAGATCCCTGGTCTTCCCCCCTTGTCCCTCATTCTTTTCCTTTGTTTTTTTTGACAAAGGGGGGGGGGGGGGGTGTATGGGTTTGCAACACTGGATTGCAAGTTTGGGATTATGTATTGTTCCAGTACATAAGTGTTTTTGCCACATTGAAAATTGTGTTTTGTTCTTGTGTTCAGTGTTTTTGTTGGTTTTTGAAGAAAAGGGATTTTGGGTACAGTACCTTTTTGGTTTCAGACAAGTCTATGTTTTTGCATTACTATGAATGACGGGCATGTGTTAAAACTGTTCTTTTTAGCTACTCCTCAGTTTTTCACTCTTTTATTAAACTCTCTTGTTTAAATTGTGTCTTTGTCATTCGTAATTTTGTTTTATGCATTGTTTTTTTTGGTAGGTTGGGCTTGGATGTCCTCCTCCTATTTGTTATGCAGCCTTGACGTTGGATTTGCCAAGACTACTAACAAATTGGGAGGTTTGACGTACCTCCCAACCTACCAAATAGGAAAACCTACTATTTGGTAGTAGTCTTGGAAAATCCAACGTACATAATACCCTCCCTCACGCCGGACCCCTGCCCATCCGCGTTCTTCTGCTGACGTGAGATGTGATGACAAGAGAGGGTCGCTCATGCGTACGTTCGACAGGGATCTGCACATGACAGAACACGGGATGGGCCTTAAGCGGTAACTAAGGTAAACCCCTTTTTCTTCTCTTCTATGCTTTTTTCACCTTCGGTGGTAGTTTTGGTTAATGTACAACGTCTCCTAGAGCAAGATAAGGAGTAGACTCTAGACGTTTTCTTTTTAACCGCGGTTGGAATGACGACATAGCAGTCAAAATAGACAAGTCGTCATTGCAATTAGGTTAATAGCCTTGACGTTGGATTTGCCAAGACTACTACCAAATAGTAGGTTTTCCTATTTGGTAGGTTGGGAGGTACGTCAAACCTCCCAATCTTCTCATAATCTACTATCAAATCGCCAGTATGGCTTCCTTAACCCTCGTCTAGCGGGGGGTTTTGGGCTATTTTGGGCATATTCAGGCCCTCCTGAATGATCAATCAAGTATCTGCATGAAAAGAAATGTATTCAGCAAAATACTAGGAGCTACAAGCTTCAAAATGAGACCAGAACGAGCTACATAGCACTCGTCGTTTTGATGCAGTGGTACCACCAACATGGGAGTTTAGCGTATAGCGGCATATTTTTTCCAGCTACACTCGCTACTGGCTACACTACCGGCCTCTCGAGAACAGAGGGAGCGTGAGTCAGTGGGCGGCGGTAAGCCCTGGGTGTCGGCTGTGTGGCCTGCTGCGTTCCCGGCCATTTGCACTCTATTTTAACCCTTTAAAAGCCTTAATAATGCTCCTAACTTGCTGCTTTTTAGATACGGACTTAAGTCGGGCCCCGCTCTTTAAGTGTTAAGGGTCGCTCAACTGGTGATCTTTTTTCATATCTTACTAACTCTTGGTCATCCTTCTTTCGGGACTTCGGTGAGACCTTTTCTATTGCGTTAGACATATCGAAGGCCTTCGATAGAGTCTGGCACAAATCTCTGATTTCTAAACTGCTCTCCTTCGGTTTCTATCCCTCCATCTGTGCCTTTGTCTCTAATTTCCTTTCTGGTCATTCCATAGCTGCGGTTGTGGACGGCCATCGTTCACTTCCTCATCCTATCAACTCCGGTGTTCCTCAGGGATCTGTCCTATCTCCTATTCTCTTTCTAATTTTCATTAGGCCTAATGATCTTCTCAACTGTACCTCCAGTCCTATCCATTCATATGCAGACGACTCTACCTTACACTATTCAATTAGTTTCCCAGAACGCCCCAGCCAGCAATCCCTCAAAAGCAAATGTAATGAAGCCATTGAACACTTATCTTCTGATCTAACTACCATCTCCAATTGGGGCAGAGAAAACCTTGATACCTTTAATGCTTCCAAAACCCAATTTCTCCATCTATCTACTGTACCTGTCGTGAACTCCCAGTGAACTATCCCTTATTCTTCAACAATACAAAAATCAATCCTTCATCTTCTCTCAGTATTCTTGGTGTCTCTTTTTCTTCTGCTCTCTCTTGGAGGGACCATATTACCAATCTTGCTAAGGCGGCCTCCCAGAAGCTGGGTGTGCTCAACTGCCTCAAGGGGTTCTTTTCCCCTGCTCAGCTTCTTGCGCTGTACAGGGGCACACTGCGTCCTTGTATTGAGTATTGTTCACATGTGTGGGGAGGATCCTCTCACACAGCACTTCTAGACAAAGTAGAAAGGAAAGCCTTTCATATCATAAACTCACGTCCACTCACTGACTCTGCAATCTCTCTCTCTCTCTCTCTCTTCGCCACAATGTTGCATCTCTCTCGCTATTCTATCGCTACTACAATAATCAGTGTTCCTCAGAGCTCTCTCGGTGCATACCACCTCCTCTACGTAGGGTACGCAGTACCTGTCTTGCAACACAATCCCACCCCTACTCTGTACAACTCTCCAACTCAAGAGTGAAAAGTTAATCATTCTTCTATTCAACAGCTGAGCTCTGGAACTCTCTCCCCGCCCCGACAGGGCGGGTGCCCAACCCCGACAGGGGTTGAAATAGGGGAGCTATCCCCTGAATCCATCTTTCCCTCATCCTATGACTTAAATTGTTTCAAACTCTGTGTGTTCAGACATTTTGGCTCTAACGTTCCTTGATTTTGGCCAAGTCACTCTTTTAACTCTGGGGGAGGCACTCGTCACAGGCCGTTTTGCCTTTTGTCTCCCTCATCCATATAGGAAAAAAACAAAAGTTTGTGAAAAGATTCTCCTCGATCACGAAGCCCTTCAATGACCTCACACAAGGAATGCCATTCTAGTGAACCCCAGACAGACTTACAGCGTTTCACATGTTAAAAGACGCTCTCACATCTGTACCCATTTCGTTTTTCCCAACTACAAGCAGCCGTTTCGATTATACACCGACGTGTCACTAGTTGGCATTGGTGCAGTACTCGTTCAAACTAGAGATAACTGAGAACATATCATTGCATTTGCCAGCGGGACACTCACCCACTCTGAAGTCAACTACTCCGTCACTAAGCTAGAATGTTTATAAGTCCTACGTTGATGGCACCAAATTAACCATCATCACAGACCATCACTCATTGCAATGGCTCTGGAAGTCCCAGAACAGACGCCATTAGATGGGGCGATACGTTAGAGGAGTTCGATTTTGATATTCAATATAGACCACAAAATTACACACGAACACAGACACCATATCTCGACTCCCAATAACACTTATCCACCTAAATTTAGACCCTGCCATCATTCACTCCTCAAAGCTCTTAATTGACAGAGTTTGCGAAATATAACCACCACAAGCCGATTCACCCCAAGAAGCACTCCTAGAAGCCTGAGAAAACAAAATAGATTTTCCTGCGGGTGCCTAACTGTGCCTTGACAACCCTGTGCCGTATCAGAGTGGAGCAGATGGTGTTTCTGGATCAATGTAAGTTTCTATAAGCATTTGATACATCTTAGTGTAGGAAGGTAGGTCATAAAAGGGCCTTTTGGTAGTCAAAGTTGGTCGCAACTGGTACGACCTGGAATTTTTGCCTATAAGAATACATGTTAAATATATACCACTTAACCGGCTATCCGCGGAGGGGGTCTGGTTCGATCTAAGTGCAAGTACAGTAGTCGGGTCAGACAGAACATATACTGTACAGTAATGGTCAAATGTCCTTTTTCATTACATTGTAATGGTTAAGGTGGGGTCTACATAAAAAAAAGCTTATACAAAAATTTGAACTCAAGGAAAATGAATATATCCAAACTTAACTTACCATAGCTTGCAATGACCCACTCCGGAGAGTTGAAGCCCATTATACAGACACCGTGGAACCTCTCTAGCCCCAGGCGTATGAAGGCCTTTCCTACCGTCCTTGCCTCATCATAGTACTGCTTGTATGTCCAGTACCTGAAACAGATAATACATCAGGTGAAACAGGATTTTTTGTATAATATTCTACAGTCTGTCCTCGTTATGCGCGAGTTCTTAGCGCGCGAATCACCTTATACGCGAGCGAGGTTCAAATATAACTAAATTAACCCATCTGGCCTGGCCATAATTTTAAAGGTATACAGTACTCCGAGATTGCTCCATGGGGCCCAAAGATACTGTTAACCCCTTCAGACTCATATGACGCAGAGGTTGCCAGATTAACAATAAGAAATAGAGTTCTCTCACTCTTATAAGCATTTGCTTATAATTACCTCTCCAAAATTAGTTTTCTGCCCACATCTAACTCAAAGACAACTAAAGAGGTTGAAGTAACTAAACTAAAGGTTTGTAAATACCCCTGATGGTAATAAAGGCTTTAAAGTATCCCTAATAGGCTCAAAATTGCGTCATATGTCGGAGAGGGTTAAAAAGCAGGAGCCGCTATTATAAGGCTACTAATACCGGCACAGGAAATATTAGTATCTCAGGCCGGAATATAAACAAACCCTACTCTGGTTCATTGGGCAACATACTACATTCATGATCAATACATTCCAATGGTGTCTGAATCCATTCACGCAAGCCGTATACAGTGTCATAAGAATATGGTTACAATGGTGAAATAAATCGATAATCAATAAAATATACTCAATAATCAATACTTGCACAAGTGCTTACAAGCTAAAGTTGTATACCGGCCGAACATTTGAAAGCAGCCAAACTTATCAAACTTGTATTTTCACCATCAAAAAATAATAAGAACCGCTTGGTGTAGAATGTTCTACTTTTTTACATTCTCAAGCTAGGCAGCACTATTGCGGAGATATGAATAGGTGAAGTAGATGAAATTACAATAATGCACCCGGCTACAGGGAGGCGCAAATATTTCCAAGTTCCAGGGCCAGATGGGTTAAACATAGAATATAAGTTAATTCAGAATAATATATCCACCACTTTATTCCATTATTTACCTTTTGGATGTTCTTTTTTTTTAATTTTATAATGGACTCTTGAAACTGTTCTGAAGGTCAGAAAGGTATTTTAAATTAAATTTGTGTACATGTTCATTAAGTTCATAATATATAGGCTAATGTGTGGGCATCAGTGCTCTACCTTCCCAACCCCCATTTTCGGTTGACCCATTTTCTTACGATGCGCGATCTCGGCTGTGTTTTTTACTCTCCTGCAGTACTTTTTAGTAATTTGATGTCTTCTATATCATTTATGTGAGCAGTGGGTGTCTGGGGGTAACAGCCCCCAGGTTAGGTTAGGTTGTCAGCTTAGGTTAATTACAATATTATCGTCTGAGGAGGTGGGTGGGCGTTTGTTTACATTCGTGAGTGCCTCCCTTGCCGACTTGCCATATCAATGGAAGCATTACCCTAACCTGACAACCTAAGCTAACCTGATGGCTGCCACACCCAGAGCCCCACTGCCCGACCATCAGCAAGGTTTCCTGAATAAGGTAAGAGTATAAAATTTGGTTCCCAAAGGGGGAACAAAAATAAAGTGGACCCAAGTCAAGATTTACCGAACATAATGCGCGAGGTGCGTTTCCAGTACACGAATCGGAGATACAAATCTACCATCTCCTCTCAATAAGTGCTTCTCCCCTCTCATACGCGAGAGCCATAAAAAGCCGAGCCACCAGGACAGAACTCTCCCTGCGCACACACACAACAACAGCTGACTCGAGAGGAAGCGGTCCACAGGCTCCAGCTGATTCTACTTACATGGTTGCAGGCGGGAGTGAGCTATATTATATATCTTATTCATGTGTAAAGGGGACTCCAGGGATTAGGATGATCATATAAAACAAGTAAACTTTGGCTGGCAAGTGAGAAATTAGTGACTAATACTATAGGGTGTGAGTGAACAATCCGAAGAGACCGCACAATATTGTTGTTTTCGGCGTGGGAAGTTCTCGGCTCAGTATGGTGGGTAAAAGTATATGGCCTATGTAAGTATTACCCAGCACAAGAGGCAAGATATTTGGTTCCAACTTCAAGAGGAAATAGGTGGGGAAGATGGTGAATGAAGGTGACGAGGGGGCTGAGGGGGGGAGGGGTGATAAAGGCGGGAGTGACGAATCGGAGGGAGAGCCGGATTTTCCCGGTTTCATGACAACATGGACGACTGAGGACACAGGTAAATTTTGCTTCATGCTGTTGAACAAAATCAAGAACTTGGAAGACAGAGTGACCGGCTTGGAGATAGTTAAGAAGGATATTGTTACAGAGAATGGTGAGTTGAAGAACAGGTTGGAGTCAGTGGAGAGAGAAAAGGCAGTGATAATGACTAGGCTAGACGCCAGTATCTCTGAAGGTAAAAATGCTTGGGGCATGACTAGAGACCAAGTGGTAAAAGATTTAGACAGTGTAAGGAAGGCACACAGTGACAAATTCAGGAAGATATTGGATGAACAGAAACAGCAAGATGTTAGGATAAAGGACCAGGTAAAAAGTATGGTTAAGCAAGGCATCCACGAAAACTCTCAGGCCATCCAGGAAGAAAGTCGTAGGGCTAACTGCCTCATAATATCAGGGGTGGAAGAAAAGGAGGAACTAGACTGGACAAAACGAAAAGAACAGGATGAAGGTCGCATCAACAAGATTCTGGAATCTATTAAAGATGAGGAGGACACCTGGAAGGAGGAAATATCAGGCATGTTTAGGCTGGGAAAATATACAAAGGAATACAATAGACTGGTAAAAATCGAATTTAAGTCAAGAAGGACATGTGATGAAATCATGGCAGTAGCGGCTAAGCTAAAAGGGTTAGAGGGTAAGGACAAAATCTACATCAGGCGAGACTTACCAGAAGAAGAGAGAAAGAAGGAGGCTGAACTAAGGAAAACCGACAAGGAGGAAAATAGCAAGAGGACAGAACAAGAAAAGAATAAGTTTTTTTACGGAGTAAGAAAGGGGAAGATTATGAAACTTTCGGTAAAAAGAAACTAAAAGTAAAAGAGGGTAGGGAACAGACCGCCACAGATAAGGGGCTTGGAGCAGGTAATGGGGGACTAGAAAGTATAAGGATTCTATATAGCAATGTCGATGGGCTAATCTCTAAGAAACTAGAACTAACAGACTTACTCAATACTAAGAAACCAGAAATAGTATGTCTCACTGAGACAAAACTAAGAGAAGACCTCGATATAAATTTGCTAGGATGGTCTGAATAGAGGATTTGGAGGAGGGACAGAAAATTTCGACATGGAGGTGGAGTGTGCATCCTTACTAGGAAAGATTTGATTGTGTCTGAGATAAAACTAGTAACTTCAACAGCAGAAGTTTTAGCAATAGAGATTGGTGGAAACGAAAAAATAGTGGTGATAGTAGCGTATGTACCTCCCAAGACGAAGACATGGGGTAAGGAGGAGCATAGCCTAATGCGTAAGGAAACAATTAGTGTGCTAGGAAATATCTTGGCTTCAAAGGATGAAATAGTCATGTGTGGGGACTTTAACTGCAAGGAAGTGAATTGGGAAGATCTTGAAGCCGGAGCAGGGGAGGAAAGTTGGAGCTATGAATTTTTAAGTATGGCCATGGAAAATTCTATATACCAACATGTAAAGGAGTCAACAAGAGTAAGGGGAAGTGATCAACCAGCTAGATTGGACCTTCTATTCACAAGAAGGGAGGAGGAGGTTCAAAGTATGCAGTACCTATGCCCACTAGGAAAAAGCGACCATGCAGTTCTAGACATAGACTTACTATTGAAGTATAATCTACCCAAGGGAAGGGAAAAGCACAAGGAAAATCACTGGATGTATTCCAGAACCGATTTCGTAGGACTACAGGATTTTTTCAAGTCACAAAATTGGGATCAGGTGTTATCTGAAAGTGAGGTAGACAAAAAACTCAAGGCATTCATGGAGATCTATGATACTGGTATAAAAAACTTTTGTCCCTAAGTACATTAATAAAAGGAAAAAAAGTAATTGCAAAGTATGGTTTAACCGCGAATGTAGGCAAGCACAGGAAGCAAAAAACAAAGCCTGGAAAAAGATGAGAAACTGGGATTCGGAAGATAACAGGCAAAAGTATAAAGAGGAGAGAAACAAATACACAGAAATGAGGAGGAGGTCAGAGGCAAACCATGAGAAAGGGATAGTGGAGAACTATGAAAAGAATCCAAAAATGTTTTTCAAGTTTGTAAACGGCAAAAGGAAGATAAAAGCCACGATCGTTAAGATTAAAAGTGGAAACAGAATCATAGAAGAGGATACAGAGATTGCGGAAGAACTAAATAGAAATTTTGCATCAGTATTTACAAAAGAAGGAGAATTCATTGCACCAGAAACCAATGAGATAGGTACAGAGGAAATGCCGGAAGTAACATTTAACAGACCAGAGCTCATAGACAAAATGAGTAAGGTGGATCCAAACAAAGCCGCTGGACCGGACGGAGTATCAGGCTGGATTATTAAAGAAAATGCTATGGAACTGAGTATACCGTTATATGACATAATGACCAAATCATTGGACACAGGGATAGTACCTACAGAATGGAAAAGAGCAAACATTATTCCTATATTTAAGGGAGGAAGCAGAGATAAACCACTGAACTATAGACCTGTATCACTATTGAGCATCCTCATGAAGATTCTGGAAGGATTAATAAGGGACAAATGGGTGAACTACCTGGAATCCAAAAGATTAATTACTGACCGACAATTTGGATTCAGAGGTGGCAGATCATGTTGAACTTGTTGAGTTTTTACTCTAGAGTAATAGACACAGTGGACAAGAGGGAAGGATGGGTAGACTGTGCCTACCTAGACTTTAAAAAGGCATTTGACAAAGTTCCACACAAGAGATTGCTGTGGAAATTAAAACATGAGGGAAAAGTAGGAGACAAACTGCTGAAATGGATGGAGAGCTACCTTAGCGGAAGACAGATGAGAACAACAGTAAGGGGGAAATCGTCAAACTGGACTCAAATTACGAGTGGGGTACCACAAGGATCTGTTCTAGCCCCAATCATGTTTCTAATATTTGTAAATGACTTACCTGAGGGACTAACAAGCTATATGAGCATGTTTGCGGACGATGCTAAGCTGCTTAAAACGATCAGAACCCAGGAGGATTGCCTTGAGCTCCAAGCAGATTTGCAAAAGATCCATGAATGGAGCATCAAATGGAATATGGAGTTCAATGCAGGGAAATGTAAGACTCTAGAAATGGGTAAAAGCAAGTACAGACCTAGAAAAGATTATAAACTAGGAAACGAAGTGATTCCCAAAGCAGAAAAAGAAAAAGACTTGGGGATAGAATTTAAGGATAACATGTCTCCAGAAAGCCACGTAAATAAGATAGTGAGAGAACCACTAGCACTATTGGCAAATATCAGGATGTCTTTCAATTATCTTAATGAAAACACCATGAAACAAATAATAACGGCAATAATAAGACCCAGGATGGAATATGCATCTGTAGTGTGGTCCCCTCACTTGAAGAAACATATCCACAAAATTGAGAGGGTACAGAGAGCAGCTACGAGGATGATCCCAGGTTTGGAAAATTTGGAGTACCAAGAGAGGCTCAAGAGATTGAATCTACCTACACTGGAACAGAGAAGGAAACGAGGACAGCAAATTCAGATATAAATGTGTTAGAGGTATTGACAAAATCGACCAAGAAAACTTCATAGAGAGGGATGGAGGTGAGAGGACAAGAGGTCACAGCTACAAACTAAAAGTGCTAAATAGTAAATCTGATCTGAAAAGTAAAAGATTTCCTACCAACTCGATTAGTGGGTGGAAAAAATTGCCAGCCGAAGTAGTGTCTGCACCATCAGTGCATAGTTTCAAAGCACGGTATGACAAACATATCTTAGGAGGCGGGAATTAACGAGCATGCTCACTCCCGCAAATACAACTAGTGTAAGTACAACTAGTGTAAGTACACACAGCCCGTAGCCTAGTAGGTAGAGCTCTCGTCTCACACACGAGGGGTCGGGGGTTCAATCCCCGGCCGGGCGGAGACAAATTGGGCTTGTCTCCTTTCATGTGTTAGCCTCAGTTCACCTAGCTGTAAATAGGTACCTGGAATAAGTGGACGACGTTGTGACGTCCCATCTGGGGTTGGCAAAAATGGTACAAGGCGAGATGGGTATCATATGGTTCACCTAAGCTGATGGCTACCTAAGCCTTCGGGCGAGACGGTACCGTCTATAGTGAGAATGGGAGGTTTGACGTACCTCCCAACCTACCAAATAGGAAAACCTACTATTTGGTAGTAGTCTTGGAAAATCCAACGTCAAGGCTATTAACCTAATTGCAATGACGACTTGTCTATTTTGACTGCTATGTCGTCATTCCAACCGCGGTTAAAAAGAAAACGTCTAGAGTCTACTCCTTATCTTGCTCTAGGAGACGTTGTACATTAACCAAAACTACCACCGAAGGTGAAAAAAGTATAGAAGAGAAGAAAAAGGGGTTTACCTTAGTTACCGCTCAAGGCCCATCCCGTGTTCCGTCATGCGCCGATCCCTGTCGAACGTGCGCATGAGCGACCCTCTCTTGTTATCACATCTCACGTCAGCAGAAGAACGCGGATGGGCAGGGGTCCGGCGTGAGGTAGGGTATTATGTACGTTGGATTTTCCAAGACTACTACCAAATAGTAGGTTTTCCTATTTGGTAGGTTGGGAGGTACGTCAAACCTCCCAATTTGTTAGTAGTCTTGGCAAATCCAACGTCAAGGCTGCATAACAAATAGGAGGAGGACATCCAAGCCCAACCTACCAAAAAAACCAATGCATAAGACAAAATTATGAATGACAAACAAACACAATTTAAACAAGAGAGTTTAATAAAAGAGTGAAAAACTGAGGAGTAGCTAAAAAGAGCAGTTTTAACACGTGCCCGTCATTCATAGTAATGCAAAACCATAGACTTGTCTTAAACCAAAAAGTACTGTACACAAAATCCCTTTTCTTCCAAAATGAACAAAAACACTGATCACAAAAACAAAACACAATTATCAATGAGGCAAAAACACTTATGTACTGTATACATATAACATAACCCCAAACTTGTAATCCAGTGTTGCAAACCCGTACTTCCCTCCCCCCCTTTTCGAAAGAAAACAAAGGAAAAGAAAAGTAACGAGGGGGAAGACCAGGCAACTTCGCGAGAGCCCTAGGAAACACGACTCCCGAGAGCTATCACAGGCCGAGGGGGTCTAACAATGGACATGGAGAGGTAGGAGGAGACGAAGGTATGGACAGAAGACCACAAACCCGCCGAGGCGACGTCAGGCAACGAACGAGTCCGCAGGAACCGTAAGGAGGCAGCAAAGGATCGCACATCGTGCGCAGAACCCCGACAAGCAGGGTTACTGGCACGAATGACCCGACAAATGTGGCGTCCTATCTGTACCTTCGAGAGCCTCCTACCAGTCCGAGGAGACACCCACACAGCAGTACCCGAAGTCGGAGCCACAGACTCAACATAGGAGTGCAAGGCCTGCACCGGGCACAACACATGGTGAGTATGCCCACGTTTTAAAGCCTGGATGGTGAAAGGCTTGAAAACGTGGGTCTCTCTCTCATTCTTGGCAACAAAATGAGGGGAGGGGGCTAACGTGACGACATTCAAGGACGGGGAGAATCGCATGCATTCCTGGGACCGCGACATGGCAGCTAGTTCAGACACCCTATCCCCAGTGGCCAGAGCGACAAGGAAGAGTGTACGCTCGAGCAACTGAACCGGTGTAGTGTCCCGTGTATATGTGTGTGAAGCCAGAAGGTCCAGAGCACGCCCCAGATCCCACTGAGGAGGGATCTGGCGCGGAGGCGGTCGCTCCCTGAAGGCAGCCTTCATGAAGGAATCCAGCTCCTTCGGTGGAACGACCCAGTGACGGACTCAAAGACCTCCCGGATGGCAGACAAGTGGTTACGTATAGTGTTGACTTGAGAGCGACGTGTACGGAAGAGGTGAAACAAGTAGTGTAGGACGAGGGAAGGAGAGCTAACAGTCTGGTGAGTGTCCTGTATCCACCTAGTAAAAGACCTCCAGTGGGACTCGTAAGTCCCCCAAGTCGAAGACGTCCATGAACGCTTCAGGAAGTCAGTCAGGTCCCGTCCGTGGACTGGGAGCCACCGTGCCTCACGAACATCCACGATGCGAAGGCCAACGAGGTCCGCAGGTCGCCAACCTGGCTCAAGTGGAAGTTTGAGAGAGGGAGAGGGACCGGACTCGGGCACCACCACTTCAACTGGGAGTACCAAGCCTGGGCTGGCCACAGAGGCGCTATTAGCCAGACTCTGCCGCGGTACAGCCGCAGCCGCGCGAGGACTTTGCACATCAACAGTGCGTCTGGTGGCGGAAATATGTATATCGACTGCCACCTGTTCCAGTCTTCCATGAAAGCGTCCGGACCCCCCTCCGGAGTGCGAGTCCGGAGGGACAGGTACTGAGGCAACTTGCGCGTCTCCTTCGATGCGAACAAGTCGACCTCCGGAACACCCCAGGAAGCTGCGAGGTCGTCGAATACAGTCTGTTTCATTGCCCATTCTACAAGAACGCCCCGTCCTCGCGACAGGGCGTCCGCCCACAGGTTGGCAGTCCCGGGCAGGTAGGAGGCGTGCAGGGAGATGTTGTGTCGGTTCGCGAGGAAGAACAACTTCTCTGAGATCCCCAACAGAGTCAAAGACCTGGAGGACCCCTGCTTTTGGATACAGTGGACAGCTGTCTGATTGTCCATCCTGAAGGCCACCGACTTTCCCCGAAGGGCCAGCGCGTGGTCCCTCAGGAAGAACAAGGGAACCAACAGTTCGAGGGCATTGATGTGTAGGTGTGTGTGTCCCACCCATCTGCCGTGATGTTGATGTCCCAGGTTGGATTGGTAACCCCACCCTACCTCGCTCGACGCATCTGTATCTACCCAGATCGTCGGCGGGGGGGCGGTCCAGGGCACAGCCGCAGAGAGCGTGCCCCGAGCAACCCAGTGTCCTAAGTGTCTGTGAATGGTACGCGGGATCGGCATGAGCCGATCCATAGGGGCCAACGGAAACACCTTGTTGCCCATGAGTATTAGGCGGCGCAGCCTGAGCCTCCCTAAGGGAATGGTCAGAGCGGCCCAATTCAGCGAACCCACTAACGAGTCCCAGATCCTCCTCGTGAGGGAGACCGAGTGCAACACGGCGAAGACCTTCCTGCGAAGTTTCACCGCGTTTGGCTGACTCTGGGTCACTGTAGCGTTGGTCAGATCCCATTCGAGACCTACCCACGTCACGACACGCGACGGGGTCAGGCGCGACTTGGGAATATTGATTTTGAACCCTAACTGTGTGATGTGTTGAACTACTGTGAGGGTGTCGTGGACGCACTGTTCTAGGGTGTCTGAAACTATCAACCAGTCGTCCAAGTAAAACAGGATCTGGAGGCCGCCCCTGAGGAGAGGATCCAGAGCCTGCTTTACCAGTTTCGAGAAGATCCGCGGCGCGATGTTGAGACCGAAGGGAAGTCTGTCGAACATGAACACACGATCGGAAGTCTGAACGGCCAAGAATCGCTGGAAACGAGGATGGATCGGAACGTGCCAATACGCATCCTTGAGGTCCAGCGACACTACCCACGACAGAGGTCGCAGGGCCAGTCGTACCTGGTGCACCGTCAGCATCCGAAACCGTGTGTTCACGATGTGCCCGTTGAGGGCCGACAGATCCACCACCGGTCGCATCGCGTCGCAGTCCTTCTTTGGTACCAGAAAAACACGGGAGAGGAAAACCGGTAGACCGGCTTTCACCTCCTTGACGATTCCCTGCTCGTGCATGGATGTAATCACGTCGGCCACCTCCGAAGAGACAGGCCGGCTTCGTTGACAAGAGCTGAGTGGGGGTCTGGACTTCCATCTCCAGGTTAGACCCCTCCGTGCAATCTTCCGCCCCCACGTCCCTCGTGGCCACCGAAGGGCGCAAGGGCGAAAATAACCTGTGGGAGCCCCCGAGATGAGGTGAGCGACCCTTTCTGCGAGGCGAGAAGGAGAACCTACACATTTTTTGACGTGGAGGGTCCCCCGGTACGGTCCCTGCGGTCATAAGAGCCACGTTGACCACCCCTACCCCCCCCACCTCGCCGAAAAGGGCGGGTCACCCCATCCCCTGTCCGTCGTGTGTCGGACCCCGTCGAAGTGCGGCCGGAAGTGGAAGGCTGGCCAGCCCCTTCTCGGCGGGGATGAAAGGGAGCAGGAGCAGAAGTGCGAGGCGGAACCGACGCTCTGGCCGGCAACTTCCCTTTCCTGCGCCCTTTCTTGGCGGCAGCAGTGGCGGCAGCACCCCGAAGGGGACCGGCAGAAGGACGGGACTGCGAAGACCCTGGTCGCGACACAGCGCGTCTTTGCGTGTCGTAAGCAGGGTCCGCTGACAGAGAAGCGTAGCGTTCCCAAGCATCCTGCGCAAAAAGCCCCGATGTATATAGCTCAGAGTATAACAGACCCTGACGAATATCCAAAGGGGCCTTCCGGCAGAACGAGGACCTTACCGTCTGGCGTTGTCGAGTTGCCTCGCACAAAACCGCCTTCAGCTCGGGAACCAAAGACACCGCGAGCTGAAGGTGGATCCGCCGAACGTGGTCCAAGCCCTCGCGAAGATCGCCAGGTGCAGTCGCCTCGATAAGTCGCAGGTGGTGAACAGACGTCTGGAGGGAACCTAGAAGACAAGACAATAAGTTCGTCACCCTCTGCCGCAAGGTAAAATCCCTGTCGACAGAGGACTTATCTGGGTGGGAGAAGAACGGGTTAGCAATAGCACAAATTTCAAGTTTGGGAGCGCTAATCCAGGACCAGAACTTGCCATCCAATCCGCCGACAGATACCAGAGGAGGCAAAAGCAGTGACGACTCTGGGGGAGGGACTGAAATAGATCTGTCGACGGAACGGTTGGCAAAGTCTAAGGCCTCAGCAAACCAGGCCTCCAATGGGAGAGGGTTATCGAGCACGACGGCCAAGCCAGGCTTACCGTCGTCGCACAAACCCGTCCCATAGGAGGACAGTCCCGTTAACACAGCCAGGGACTGAACATCCTGAAGGATGTCCTGGCGGCTGAAGTCTGACCAGAGCTTAGTCCGAGGAGCAGACGGGGGCTTGGGCTTCACCGAGAAGTACTGAAGGTCAGTCCTTGTCGGGTACGCCCGCACCTCCACGTCGGCCACCTGACCATCCACCCTGATCGCCCTGAACTGCATTTTATCATTTATTTGGACCGACCAGTCCAAAGGTAGGGCCCTCTCACCTGACGGGAAGTCGGTAGCACGCTCCGGGTGGGAGGCCCGCACCCCCTTCCAAACAGCCAAGGAGCCATAGAGGAGCGGCATAGTCCGCGACGGGACCTTGGCCTTTTGGATGGGGGGCAAGCGCGGACCCTGCCCTAGCAGACGGAGGACCCCCGCATGTGAGACAGGAGGGGCAACCACCTGAGCCAGGGCAGGAGCAGTACTAGCCGACGACCGGGCAGGCGGAGAAGCAGGGCGAGAAGGAATGTGGTCCACCGCAGAGGGGAGGGGGACCAAAGCAGGGGCAGGTTGGGTGAGGCGCTGAGGTTGTGTCACCGCCAAGAAGCGCGATAAGAGGGATTCTTGCATCGCCTCCAAGCGCGCGTCGAAGTGTGACACAACCCACCCCTGCATAGCCGAAAATCGATCCGAGAGAGGCGACCCCCCCGAAGATAGTTCGGCCCGCAGGGGCGAGCGTGAGCGAGAGCGAGACCCATGACACGAAACAGCAGCGTCGCGGCCCAAAGAAGGCGAGCGACGACGGCCGTGACGGTCCTGAGGGTCTCGTTCCCGATCACTAACGCCGAGGGGGAAACATCACCATCCCCCTCTTCCAGCGACACGTCAGCCCCCGAGAAAGGGGACCCCGAAACCTCGCTATACTCTACCGAGTCAAGCGGCGGGGTACCCTCACGGGGAGCCGGCAAGCGAAGATCAGGAATAGAAGAAGGAAGAGGAGCAGGATGACGGGAGGGGGAAGGCTGGCCGGGTGAAAGGAGGTCAGAAGGAGCCGCGGGGGGAAACAGAGCAAGGATCCCCGGGGCTGAGAGAACAGGGCGGCCCGACACCGAGGCGGAGGAGGGAGGAACCTCCACCTTGGGACGAGACCTAGAAGGAAGAAGAGGCACCGAAGCAGGAGAAGTAGGAGGAGAAGCAACTACATCCTGGCGGACCCTCCTGGACAGAGTAGAAGGAGGGAGCAGAGGGCCAGCTACAGCATGAACATCCGCGCGCGTAGAGGACAAATGAAGAGGACGTCTTTTGTGCAGGGGAAGCGGGCGGAAGGTAGTAGAGCTCCTATCCGGAGAGGCCAGGGGAGGGCGTACAGGGGCAGAGACGCTAACCCCGGCCTCAGGGCGAGAACCATGACGAGGGCGAACGGCGGAGTCAAGGTGAGCAGGAGGACGAGGAGGGGCAGTAGAGGACGAGCGACGAGGAGAGCGAGAACGTGGACGGAGCTGGGGATCCACCCGACGATGCGACGACCGACCACGGGACCCAGGGAGGAGGGCCCGAGCAGGGAGAGGGCCAGGTAAACGGCCCCCAGACGGGTCAGGGATGCCCAGGGCGACGCGGATCCGGTCGTCAACAAAGGCCGGGGAACGGTGGCCCACAGTCCTGATGTGGTGGGAGACCACCGCCCACACAGACTGAAGGGATGCAGAGGCCACTGCCGCGTCAGAGGAACCAGGGTGATGGTCCACCACATCCACCAGGTCCATACACGGGCCACACAAAGCCGGGAGGTAGGCCGTAGAGGACACACATTGCGAATGCCGCAAGCAGGACCTGTGGCAGTCCAAGCACGGGGAGCCACAGCCCTGGCGAAAGCAAGGCATCCCACCTGCAATGGAAGAACACACACCATAAACAGCACGTTGACGGAGTAAGTGAAGATAATGTCCAATAAAAACCAGGGAATGAGCATGGGTAAACAGGAACACACATGCAAACTGGAAGTCGTACTCACTCTAAACCGGGAGCACCGATGGAGGTGAGGAGGGCGGGTGAGGCGGAAGAGCACAAGCAGAACATGCAAAGATGGAGAAAGTGTTAACCACCACTCAACACCTCACATGCAGGGTCCATAACACCAGGCAAGTGCATACACCAATATAGTACCAGGCAACAAGATGACACAAAAAGGGTCACCGGGAAAGCCAACTATAACCGCAAATTTGCGGGCCAATGGAGGCATAACCGTACCGACACAACCCTCCCGCCTCACCGCGAGACCCCCCAGCGATCTCCGCAAATTTGCGGGGAGCCGAATCGTCCGTGGACCGAATCGAGCACTCCGCAAATTTGCGGGACCGGCCGAGATGGTCCGGCGCCGAAAAAGCGAGAGGAGCGTCTAGGGAATACCAACACAGGCCCAGAAAAAAGCGTCAACTCCTTATGACTCCAAGCGACGATGGCCATCAAGCTGATCAGTGTCTTCCTTGAATATCCTGACTCAACCGGTCAAGGGAGAGGCAAGGAAGACACACCAGGGGAGAGGAGGCACATCCCCCAGGAACCACCCCACCCACAGAGATAGAGAAAAGCCCATGAGGAGAAGTGGCAGGAAGGGTGGTTCGGCACAAACAGGGGCCCCCGTAGGGTACCCCAGGATTGGGCAAAAGGGAATGAAAGGATGGAGGTGAAAACAGTAAGGGAACACAAAAACCAGTAAATGAAACTGGCGAGAAAAAGGGTGGCCTAGCCGTGAGGAGAGAATGTGTCAGGGGCGAAAAACCCTGTGGTGTGAGGGAGAGGCCCCCGTAGGGTACCCCTGGATATCACGAACCACCAAGCGCCCAGGCCCTTGAGACACAGTGAAGGCTCGTAAGGGGGGACTCGGGAATAACGCTAATAATGCGGCCGACACAAACCCTACAAACAGCACCGCCACCACGAAATCTCAGATTGTGAACCAACTGTACACCTAGGCTATGAAAATATGAAAACTCAGAGGGCATAGTAATTCCTGAATGAGAAACAAGCTAGGCTAAAATAAGCTAAACTATGCCCAGACTAACAGGAAAAAAGAATATGAAAAGAGAAAGGAATGAGAAACACATACGAGGAACGCCAGGCGCCCCCGTACCTTCGGTAGCTATTTCCACACGCGTCTCCATTAAACACACTGAGGAGCCCATTTACGTGTGTCCTAGATCACGTAACATCTGTCTAACAAAAAGAAGGCCAGAAAAGCCGAAACGAACCTAAAACAGGGTGAATTGAAGGAGCACAACAAAAGCGGACTCAACAATGGCGACGCGTGAAAAAATGATAACAAGAGAGGGTCGCTCATGCGCACGTTCGACAGGGATCGGCGCATGACGGAACACGGGATGGGCCTTGAGCGGTAACTAAGGTAAACCCCTTTTTCTTCTCTTCTATACTTTTTTCACCTTCGGTGGTAGTTTTGGTTAATGTACAACGTCTCCTAGAGCAAGATAAGGAGTAGACTCTAGACGTTTTCTTTTTAACCGCGGTTGGAATGACGACATAGCAGTCAAAATAGACAAGTCGTCATTGCAATTAGGTTAATAGCCTTGACGTTGGATTTGCCAAGACTACTAACAAATTGGTACCATACAGATCCACCCTAAGCCTTCGTTTCCGATGTCGCCAATTGGCTAAAAATACAGACTACACACACATCCACAGCCATTCCAACGATACATATAACACCTACACATATAGGAGGCGGGAAATAACGAGCATGCTCACTCACGCAATACAACTAGAATAAGTAAGTACACACGCTGTACACTCATTATCGATCACATGGACGTTATGTTACTCCTGATACTACCCCACCGAGACCGTGCAAGCTCACACATAGACACGCAACATACACTCACTATCATTCGCATGGACGTTTCATCACTCCCGATATTACTGATACTCTTGATACTTAACCTTCTCCTCAGCTCTTCACTAGATATCCTATCTTGCAGTTTGGCACCACACATCCATCTCACCAGTCTCCTCTCATATTGCAGTCCATTCTGTTTATATCATTCGCTTTGACAGGCCCCGTTTCTGAAGCATATGTCATTGTGCTTCTAACGCATGAAGCGTACACCTTTCCCTTCAAAGGGGAGAGAGGCAGTCTTCTTATAAGTAGTGGCAACAGTTCTCTGAACATTCCCCAGCCGCATCTTATTCTAGCAATAGTTGCGGCCTCAGCCCCACCACCGTCAGACATGGTATCTCCCAATTAGCAAAACTTGTCCAACATCTCCAGTGCCTCATTGCCAAAATTAACACTCGAGCAGATCATTGAACACAAGCTTACCTTTGCAAACTATGCATACACATGTTTCAACTTTGGAAATTTTCCTCGGTAGAGGTGCAATACTTTGATCTTTCCGTGGTGTACCCATCAGCGGCAGATGATACACTCTATTGAGTTCACCCCCCCCCCATTTCTGCATACTGCGCTTGGGTATGCATGGGGTCAGAGGTATTCTAAAACATAAGATGCACATTCTCCACTGATATTATAAGTCATCAATGTTCAACTTTATGTTGTTGTTGTCTTTTGTTGAATATGTTTTATGAAAAGTATTCAAACATTTTGTATGCAGTAGAATGGATGCATGGAGATGGATTCGTGGGGAGATTGTAGGCACCAATTGATCAGGGCTAGACCCAGGTGAGGTTATAGGCATGTGATAAAGAGTTGCTGGAACTCCTGTTTCATTTGCTTGGCCTCTCTTACTGAATTTCTTTGTGCCTCATTTACACTGAGAGCAATCCAGCTAGCTCTCACAAACACCTCCTCCTCCTATCCAATTCACTACACTAAACATTGCACACCACACTTCATTCCTCCACACCAATTTTTTTTTTAAATTATGAATTTTAGCCCAGCCACAGAGTCCCTGGGGGGGGGGCATAAATGCCCCCACACCCGACCGACCATCCTCTGACGACCCCACAAAATTACCTGGACCTCGGCCTGTTACTCTTTCTATTGATTTCTGCAACATTTGCGGACTTTCCTCTAACTTTCACTCTGTTGAACACCATCTCTCCTCCTACAAACCTGATCTTCTCTTCCTCACCGAAACTCAGGTGCCTGTAGCAACATCCAGCAGCCCCTTCTCTGTATCCTCCTACTTTCTCTATCCTAGTTTCAAATCCAAAGGCAGATGTTGTGCATATGTGCACAACAAACTCACTTGCTCTCGTGTTCCCGATTTTGACTCCTCTGAATTCTCAACTTTATGGCTCAAACTTTCCTGTCATTCTCTTACTAAATATTTCTGTGCTGTCTATCTTTCCCCTAACTCTACCAACTTTCCCAAATTCTTTGACTATCTAAACTCTACAGTGGAACACATTCTATCTATTTCTCCTTTCTCAGAAATCTCCATCTTAGGAGATTTCAACGTTCACCCCCGCCAACGGCTCTCCTCTCACACTACTGACCCACCTGGTGAACAAGCCTACGTCTTTTCTATCATAAATGACCGAGAGCAGTTAGTTCAGTAACCCACCCGTATCCCGGATCGCATCGGAGATCGGCCCAACATTCTTGACTTGTTTCTAACTTCTAACCCTTCTTCTTATACTGTCGATCTTTTCTCTCCTTTGGGCTCCTCCGACCATAAACTTATCTCTGTCAACTGTCCTATCTCTCCAGTACAGCCACCCGATCCTCCTAGCCGGCGGCGCTTGTGGCACTTTGGCGCTGCCAACTGGGAGGCTCTCCGGCAGTACTTCTTTAATTTCCCATGGAATGATTTCTGCTTCCGGGGCCACCCTCGGAGAGTGCTGAACGCATTACCGAGGTAATCCTATGGGCATGGAAGCATACATTCCATTCTCTTTCTCTCAAACTAATGCTAAAGAATCTTGGTTTACTCACGCCTGTTCTACTGCTGTCCGCAATAAGGAGGAAGCATTCAAACGGTACCGACACCTTAAAACTCAAGACTCTCATTCTTCCTATGTTTCTGCCCGGAATCAAGCCAAATCTGTTCTTCGACTTGCCAAACACACTTTCATCAATAATAAATGCACTGAACTATCCAACTCTAGCTCTTCCCAAGCTTTCTGGCATCTAGCCAAAAACCTCTCTAACAATTTCTTTTCCTCGTCTTTCCCTCCCCTTTCCCACTCTGATGGCACAACCATCACTTCTTCCTCTGACAAAGCGAAACTCTTCGCTCAAACATTTGCTTGAAACTCCACCTTGGATGATTCCGGTGCTATTCCTCCCTCTCCACCCTCCTCTCTCTTACTTATGCCTAATATCCTAATCTCTTCTAAAGATGTACTTTCTACCCTCTCTGGGCTTAATACTAATAAGGCGTACGGTCCGGACGGTGTTCCTCCTGTTGTTCTCAAAAACTGTGCTTCCGTGCTGACTCCCTGCCTAGGCAAATTCTTTCGTCTCTGTCTATCCTCTACCGTCTTCCCTTCATGCTGGAAGTTTGCTCACATTCAACCTGTCCCAAAGAAGGGTGACCGCTCTCAACCCTCCAACTATAGTCCAATTGCTCTTATCTCTTGTATCTCTAAAGTTTTTTAAACTATTCTTGCTTCCAAATTTCTTAAGCATTTCTCTTCTCATAATCTGCTCTCAGATCGCCAGTCTGGCTTCCTTAACCCAGCAACTGCTGGAAGACTCTTAAGAGTTTCCCCAGGCGACTGCGGGAAGACTCTTAAGAGTCCTGGGGGAAAAAAATCCATTTAAAACACCCAATTTTTTTTTTTTTTTTTTTTTTTTTTTTTTTGCCCCTGGGCCATGCCAAATATCACTTCTCCACCTCCCCTCCTTCCCCACTTTCCTCCCCTCCTTCAGTTATCACCTATTTTCCCTGTTATTCCCTTATTCTGTGGTCTATTTTCGTGCTAACATTAGCGAGTTGGTAGCAGGGCGTTGTCATCACTGTTACCAAGCGTGGGAAAGAGCGAGAGAGAGACTATTGCGTAACAGTGTCTCTCCAGACAAGGGGAGGGGAGGAGGGCAGGGAGGTTGCCTCAGCCATACATTATGTAACTCCCGGTCTGTATCGCCGATTTTGACCATCCAAACACTGTTTCCACTTGTTTTATTGTTGTAACAGGTTAATACCTTTATAATCAACCTATAATAGGCGCATATGGATAAGTATTAATGCTATTTATGGTAAAATAATTATGTTAGTGATGGGAACAGCTCAAATACATGCGCACAGGAGTGTGGTGTCTCATACCCCCCATGCGCACGTCTTAGGTTAAGGGTCACTCTACTGGTGATCTTCCTTCATATCTTACTAACTCTTGGTCATCCTCCTTTCGGGACTTCGGTGAGACTGTTTCTATTGCACTAGACATATCGAAAGCCTTCGATAGTCTGGCACAAATCTTTAATTTCTAAACTACCCTCCTTCGGTTTCTATCCCTCCATCTGTGCCTTTGTCTCTAATTTCCTTTCCGGCCGTTCCATAGCCGCGGTTGTGGACGGCCATCGTTCACTTCCTCACCCTATAAACTCCGGTGTTCCTCAGGGCTCTGTCCTATCTCCTATTCTCTTTCTAATTTTTATAAATGATCTCCTCAACTGTACCTCAATTCCCATCCATTCATACGCAGACGACTCAACCTTACACTACCCCATTAGTTTTTCAGAACGCCCCAGCCAGCAATCCCTCAACGACAAACGTAATAAGGCCATAGAACTCTTAAATTCTGATCTAAATACTATCTCCAATTGGGGCAGAGAAAACCTTGTTAACTTTAATGCTTCCAAAAGCCATTTTCTCCATCTATCTACCCGTAAGGAACTCCCAGCGGACTATCCCTTATTCTTCAACAATACAAAAATCAATCCTTCATCTTCTCTCAATATTCTTGGTGTCTCTTTTTCTTCTGCTCTCAGTTGGAAGGACCATATTACCAGTCTTGCTAAGGCAGCCTCCCAGAAGCTGGGTGTGCTCAACCGCCTTAGGGGGTTCTTTTCCCCTGCACAGCTTCTTGCTCTGTACAGGGGCATAGTGTGTCCTTGTATTGAGTATTGTTCACATGTGTGGGGAGGTTCCTCTCACACCGCTCTCCTAGACAAAGTTGAAAGGAAGGCCTTTCGTATCATTAACTCCCGTCCACTCACCAACTCTCTGCAATCTCTCTCTCTCCGCCGCAATGTTGCATCTCTCTCGCTATTCTATCGCTACTATAATAATCAGTGTTCCTCAGAGCTTTCCCAGTGTATACCACCTCCTTTACGTAGGGCACGTGGTACCCGTCTTGCAACTCAATCCCACCCCTACTCTGTGCAACTCTCCAACCCGAGAGTGAAACGTTACTCTCAAACTTTCTTCTACTCAACAGATCTCTGAAACTCAGAATCAGTCTTTTCCTCTTCCTATGACTTAAATTGCTTCAAACTCCGTGTGTCCAGGCATTTTGGCTCGAACGTCCCTTGATTTTGGGCCTGTCACTCTTTCAACTATGGGGGAGGCACTCGCTATAGGCAGTTCTGCCTTTTGCCTCCCTCAATCACATAGAAAAAAAATAAGAATGCGGGCAAGTGACTGTAAGATTAAAAGAATGAAAGAGGTATTATGAGGAATTTACAGGTTGATCAGGAAGGTTCATATACTGTACTGTATATTGTTTATTGAATTAATCATCAACTCCCTGAGAGCCTTGAAACAATCCCAATCACAAATGCAATCCCTGTCAACCTCCAAGGCCAGAGATCACCCTCGAAGCTAACCAGGTGAGGAACACATTCCAGCAGAGGATCTGCTCAAAATCCACTAGGAAAGATTAATATTTCATTTCAAAAGGCCTCGATACATGGACACATGACAGACATGTGTCCAACACCTGTGGAAACAACGGGTAAATGCCAACTTTGTTTCTACAATTTTTGTTCATGAAGGAAAATTATTTAACTCTGCACACACTCGTTCGCTGTTATGCAGGGATACCACTAGCCATTACTGGGTCACCTGTGGTGATGGGCTGGTCTATCAGAGTGAGAACTGAGCGATCTCTGCCATACCCATAGCTTACTCTGACTGTTCCTTTTACTTATATATTTTCTAGATCTCAAGTGACGGCGTCTCTTGCGTGGATTGACCTCCTAATCTACCAAGATTGGAAGCCAAAGCGTCACATCTTTCCTTTGCCTCTCAACTTTCTCTTCATAATTGCTGAGGGGCACAGGGCCCTGGGTGGGGCTTTGGTTTCCCGGGCGTTTCCGCACCCTCCTCAGCTCCCCGCCGTGGAGTGGCTTCGGTCACCCAGGCTTTATTGTGGTCGGCGGGGAGGGTTCTGTGGGGGCGCTCGGTTGTGGCCTTGGCCTTGCTCGGGGCCTTGGGGCTGTTCGGCCAGGCAGCTTGGGGAAAAACAACAACAACAACAACTGGGTCACCTGTGTCTGTCCCGTATATTACGGCAAATTATATTATGCAATGTTCACATGTGAAGACAATTACCTCCTTCATTATGCAGCCAACATTAAAACACGAATATATATTCTTGAAACTCGAGTAAGTTGTGGCAGCCAACGGGTTTTATATGCGTTGCCAACTAATCAATATACTGTAATGTGCTTCATTGTTTAAGCATATCTACAAACTTTTGGTGACATTTCATGATCATATATAGAGGCTCGCTTGGTGTAGTGACTAGCGTCTCGGACTTCCACCCAGAAGGCCCGGGTTCGCGCCCACGCTCGGCGCATTAAAGATTTTTCACAAGCACTGAGTCGTTACCATCCCTCATGAGCAAAGGGATGGGGTAGTAGTACAGGACCCCAATGGAAATACGCCTAATCGGCCTTATTGAGCTATCCTTAGCTAGCATAGAGGTGGGGTGTGTGTAGAGGAGGGTCACATCCGTCGCGGTCCGGGATTTTTCGACTATCCCGCGGGATACTGGTGATTAAACTTCCAAAAAATCACACACAAAAACAAACGTAGTGTCGCGGTTCTGTGAAGTGCAAAATCGAACCGATTGATAAAATATCTGGAGAGATATACGCGTTTTGGAGAACAAATCCGTTAACTCCTACAGCAGTGCCACGGCGCTGGTCTAGGACAGGCCTAGGGCAGGCCCATAAGGCGGGTGGAAAGAAGAAGGGAAAGAAAAAACCGTTACGTCCCAAAAGCAAAGTGTTAGCTATATAGTCCTATGAAATCAAACAGGGCTATGGGAAAATAGGAAGCCTAAGTTAAAAGTGATAGTGAACATCGTATATCACGTAAATAAACTAGGAAAGTATAATACAGAGAATTAAAGTCAGGGGAACTTTTAACTTTTAGCTTGAGAACAGGACGTATGCTGTAAACAAAATACCCTCAGTGACCGCAAAGACCATAAACACATATATCCCCTTGCTCTCCTGGACACATCCCCTCCCCTCCCCCTATACGATTTTACCAAAAGCGAAACTTAACCTCGACAGGAAAGGGTACCGACAAAACAAATATCGTAAATAATAGCAAACAGAGAAAAACAATATTTAAACAAATTAATCAGTGCAGATTATTTCTCGACCATATCGCAGGTTAGTAGTGACGTTATTGGAGAGAAAGATCTCCCACGCAACCAAATGTGGTGAAAATTCGAACCTGAGCAGTGTTGAATCAAGTTGATAGGTAAAATATGAAAATTATAATAGATACTATATATACTATAGGTAGCCTGGAAAGTTCGTTATTTTCCTAGAGTGCCGTATATTCCGTTAAACAGTCGACCAAAAACGGGAAAAGTGGTTAGGGCAGTGAGAATTCCGTTTCATAAGATAATTATTGAAAGTGTTACTTAAAGTTACTTAAAGTTTAAACATAACGAGTGTAAACGAGTGGCACTCCCCACAAACCGCGTAACAAACACCTCCTTGTCCTCCAAGCCCCCCCCCCCCCCCTCTCTCTCTCTCTCTCTCTCTCTCTCTCTCTCTCTCTCTCTCAAATGTGGTGAAAATTCGAACCTGAGCAGTGTTGAATCAAGTTGATAGGTAAAATATGAAAATTAAAATAGATACTATATATACTGTAGGTAGCCTGGAAAGTTCGTTATTTTCCTAGAGTGCCGTATATTCCGTTAAACAGTCGACCAAAAACGGGAAAAGTGGTTAGGGCAGTGAGAATTCTGTTTCATAAGATAATTATTGAAAGTGTTACTTAAAGTTACTTAAATTTTAAACATAACGAGGGTAAACGAGTGGCACCCCCCCCCCCACACTCCCCACAAACCGCGTAACAAACACCTCCTTGTCCTCCAAGCCCCCCCCCCCCCCTCTCTCTCTCTCTCTCTCCCCCATGTAAGGGCGGGTGGAAAAACAAAAACAAACACAAAAAAAACAAACAAAAATGTTTACCAGAGACAACTGTACGAGTTGTAAGATGAATATACACATGCATGAAGGCACCGCATGTCGGATATGCAAGCAACCATACCACTGGATTTGCATAGGATTGACACCAATAAATGAGGCGTACAATACAAGAGGGAAGAACCTCCATTTCTGCGATAGTTGTTTCGATATCACATGGCAAGTCATACAGACTGTAGAAAATACAGAAGTACAAGATAGACTGAAATATAGCCAAGACATAGCTACCTTTCACAGAAAATGGGGAAGTATTGGGGCCTCAGGGCCCATACAAATATCACAACCCACACACGCACACCTTCCCATGATAATGCCCACATTGCCTCCTGCATATCAACACACATCGCCTGCCGAACAACAACCTTTCGCACCCTACATATACACAAACCCTGCTGCACATCTCCCCACACCTCCCCAGACCCAGAAAACACCCACATTAATCCCATCTATGGCCATTGACCACCCTACTGCTGTTGATCAAATACAATTGCAGGATGAACGTAGGATGCAACAAGCCCCCATATCAGGCTCCCCTTCCACATCGTCTCCCCCCTCACCACTGCCACCTGCCCACCTACAACCGACCCGTAACTCCACCCCCCTGCAGGCCTCACCCACCCATACACCAAGCCCACTATCACCCACAACCACACTTAGCTCACCACATAACCCCTTGCAGCCCCAGCCACACCTACTGGGTTTGTCTACACCAGTGTGCAGATATTATCTGGAAAGAAGGTGCTACTTTGGTCAAAAGGGCGAATATAATGGGAATTCATGTAGATTTGCTCATCCCAAAATTTGCAACAACATAACCAGTCATGGAAAATGTAGATTTGGTGAAACCTGCAAATACCACCACCCATCCCTTTGCAAGACATCACTTAAGAACAAGACCTGCTACAATATGAAATGCCCAGCTTTTCATATTAGAGGGACTTGGAGATATGCTAGACCTAACACGAATGGTAGCCCAAAAAACTCTCTAGCTATGCGAGGACGAGACAGAGGAAAAAGGCAAGGAGGGAAAGGGCAGATGAAGATGAAGAGACTGAGGGAGATGGAAGAGCACATAGAACACCTCGAGCACCTCCTGGCCTCCCAAGAGTGGCCAATACATCCCGAAGACTATTAGGTACACATAGTACTCCAAACAATCCCTCCCCAATCTTGTTTGCAAATATCCAAGGCCTAAAAAATAGAACCACGAACAAAGTACCATTTATTAGGGGCCTGCTAGAAGAAGGAAACGCTATATTTGCGGCTCTCACAGAAACTCACATTAAAGATCAGGAAGATAGTGAGGTATGGATTCCTGGTTACAACCTACATAGGGCGGACAGAACGCATAGATCACATGGAGGTGTAGCCTTGTACATACATGACTCACTGATATGTACTGAATTCCTAAATAACAGTAATGAAGTGGTGGAAATACTTGGAGTTAAAATAGAATCCCTAAATTTAGCAGTTATTGTTACATACAGGCCTCCAGACTCATCCCGAGAAGAATTCAAAACCCAGCTCAACAAAATAAAATCAGAAGTGGAAACCCTGGGGAACCCAACACCAAATATTATATGGCTAGGAGACTTTAACCTACCAAACATTAGATGGAGACAACTAGAAAACCAGTTAGTGGCAAATAACACCGGAGAAGCAAATACTAATACGAGAGAGCTTTTTGAACTTTGTGATTTTTTTAGTCTTACCCAACATATTGCTGAACCCACACGGGAAAACAATATCTTAGACCTGGTCTTCACTAACAACGACTCTCTAGTACACAGCATTAACATATCGGACACAACATACTCAGATCATAAATTAATTGAGATCAAAACAACCTTAGAAAGTGTACAGACAACCTCAGAATCGAGAACAAAAACCGGCCCCTTCAGTAAATTTAACTTCAATAACAAAAACATTAGGTGGGAAGAGGTAAATCAAGAAATGGAGGAAATAGACTGGGAAGATTTAATGGATAACCTGACACCAGCAGAATGTCTAGTCTTAATAACAGAAACCATGACCCAAATCTGTAGCCACCATATACCTGCAAGACAAACAAAACGAAGAAGCAAACAAGATCGGGAAAGGAGGAGGCTGTACAGAAGAAGAAAATTACTCACACAAAGACGCACACATCAAAATCTACAGGATAGGCAAAAGGTCGAAATAGATAGAGAAATTGTGGAAATTGAACAAAGGCTAAGAATATCATATGAACTACAACATATGGAAGAGGAGAGGAAAGCTATTGCAGGTATAAAGGAAAATTCCAAATACTTCTTTTCATACGCCAAACAAAAGGCTAAAACAACATCAAACATCGGCCCACTGAGCAAAGGGGACGGCTCTTTCACAGGGGACAAAAAGGAAATGAGCGAACTCTTAAGCAGGCAGTATGAAATGGCATTCAGTGAGCCTGATGAAACAAAAGTCATCAGAGACCAAAATATATTTTCATGGAAACCTCCCCCACGGAAACCCCTCAGATGCTGGATATTGATTTCGGTCCAAAAGACATAGAAGAGGCCATTTCCAACATGCCATCCCACTCGGCACCAGGCCCGGACTCTTGGAATTCGATCCTAATGAAAAAATGTAAGGAAAACCTCTCAAAACCCCTGGCTATAATGTGGAGAAGGAGTCTAGACACTGGTGACATACCAGATAGCTTGAAAAATGCAATAATTGCCCCACTGCATAAAGGAGGGAGTAAAGCACTACCAAAAAACTACCGCCCGGTAGCTCTAACCTCTCACATCATTAAAGTTTTCGAGGGAGTCCTGCGAAGCAAAATTTCAACATTCATGGAGACAAATGAACTACACAACACCGGTCAACATGGGTTCAGAGCGGGAAGATCATGTCTCTCACAACTTTTGGAACACTATGACAAAATTCTTAAAGCGCTAGAAGGAAAGAAAAACGTGGATGTCATTTACACCGATTTTGCTAAGGCATTTGATAAATGTGACCATGGTATAATAGCCCACAAACTGAAAGCAAAAGGTATAACTGGGAAAATCGGACGGTGGATATACAATTTCCTCGTAAACCGAAAACAAAACAATCGGTAGCAGTAAACCAAGTCACTTCTGAGCCTTCGGATGTCAAAAGCTCAGTGCCCCAAGGAACAGTGCTAGCGCCCCTTCTGTTCCTCATACTAATTTGCGACATAGATACCAACACCAGACACAGTACGGTGTCGTCTTTTGCTGATGACACAAAATTAAGCAAGATAGTAAACACACAAGAGGACACGGGCCGACTGCAGGAAGACATGAATGTAGTGTTCCAGTGGACCAGGGAAAACAACATGCAATTCAATGAGGAAAAATTCCAATTAATCGGTACGGAGATAATAATGGTGTTAAAGAAATTACAAATTACTTAACAGAATCTAACCACATAATAGAACGGAAAGACAGTGTGAAAGACCTTGGGGTATTAATGTCTGAAAATATGGGTTTCAAAGTACATAACCAGGTCAAAGTGGCGGCTGCGAAACGTCTAACGGGTTGGATTCTGCGTACTTTTAAAACACGCGGTGAATTGCCTATGATAACGCTCTTCAAATCTCTAGTGCTACCGCGGCTTGAATACTGTAGCGTATTAACATCCCCATACAAAGCAGGTGAAATAAATGACGTAGAGAGTGTACAAAGACATTTCACTTCGCATATAAGTTCGATAAAACATCTACACTATTGGGAGCGTTTAAGAGCACTGAATCTGTACTCACTGGAACGTAGAAGAGAACGTTACCTAATAATATACACGTGGAAAATCGCAGAGGGTTTAGTACCAAACCTACATACTCCGATAGTCATGAAATTCAGTGATAGGAGAGGCTGGGAATGCGAAATCCCCCGGATGAATAACAGGGGTGCTATGGGCTCTCTGCGAGAGGGCTGGTTATCACACAGAGGCTCACGTCTCTTCAACAAACTCCCACGGCGAGTAAGAGACATGAGGGACATCTCGTTAGACAACTTCAAGAGAGCCCTAGATGTCGAACTGCAAAAAGTGCCAGACGAGCCCATCCTCGCAAGGGAGCGAGCTGTCGCTTCAAACAGTCTACTGCACCAAATCACCACCCATAACGAGGGGCGTTGCGCTCCTTGGTGCCGCTAGAGGAGCGGCGAACACATCCAAAGGTAAAGGTAAGGTAGCTTAGCATGCGCTAGCTTTAAGAACTATTATTATTATTATTATTATTATATTGCGATGTATAAATTTGCATTAAGCTATTTGTTTCCTTTGCCTTGTTTAATTTGTCTTCTGACACTGATATAGGCGAAATCAGATCGACCAATCACAATCCCTGTAAAAAAAGCCTCCTTACTACACCAAGTATTGCGAGATAAAACTGCGAGTCCCAGAGCGAGGGTGGGTCAGCTGGATCTTTGACAGACTGTACCTGCGTGCAGCATTCCTACAACCCTATTCCCCTGTTGTACACTCATTCAATCTCACTTTACACTCTGTGACTGCACTCCTCTCAAAGACCATAACCTTACTCTACCAAATTGACCTTCAGGTTCTGTTTCTCACAGACAGTACCAAACAAATACAATATATTCAATACTGCAACTCCTACTCATCAGAATTTTATCATCAGCAAACAGTAGCATAGGCAACTTGCACTCACTCCCTTCCCTTTCCAAGGGTAGCTTACTCCACCATATATTACTGTAACACGAAGGAAGAAAATTAAGAAGAGGTTAAGGAAGGAGTAACAAGGAGGAAGACGCAGAGTCTGTAAAGGACATATACACTAACCGCCAAGCCCCTTCCCTCTTGACGGCCAAGGCATGATGGTCAGGGAAAGTGTGTGCCGTGCTCAGCATCATGGTGTGGACCGATATGGGATGCTCTGAACACGCACCATCACGGGTCATGTACAGTCGCACGCTGCCATTACTCTCCCAGGTCTTGCGACTCGTGGCTGGCAATACCTACGAGAATGGAAAGGTTAATCAGGAATTAATCTTGGGTTTCAAGATTTTTTTTTTTTTTCAAACATATTGTTTATGTACATACATCCATAATGTTTATTAATATTTATTATCAACTCCTTGACAACCTTAACCCTCCAGCCCCGGCTATGTATTATATATATATTCCTCGAAACCCGGGTGTTTTGGCCGAAAAACGTCTAGGCTAGGCTACCGTATATTCGTTAATCAGACTGCTTCCCGCATTCCCGCGCATCCCCAAGCGTAGCTGTGTTATTTACCTGTAGAATGGCATTAAGTAGAGCTCTCTAAGTCAACTGGTTGAGCTGTGATGATGATTTCATTGGAGATAACTTTATGGCCAAAACAGCCACTTTACACCACTTTTCGATACTTAACAACAACATACAGGCACACACGAACAAGCGACGCTCTCCTTCTTGTGGCCGGAGATGCGGGGCGACGGTCCAGCCGGCTGTTGTTTACATGCGTCGGACCGACGCCTCGCACACGAAGCTCACAGGCTTTCAACCACTGGGCGTTCAAGAGACCATCCGGGTACCTGTTATATGCTTTTTTATGGGCGTTCAAGAGCCCTTCCGTGGTGAGAGGGTTAAATGTAATCCCCGCAAGGTCAATTTCCAAGGCAAGAGACTACCTTCGAAGTTAATCCAGGTGATGAACACACTCCAACAGAGGAACTGCTCAAAATCCACTAGGAAAAATCAGTAACTTATTGTTTTTTTTGTTGAAGACGTGTTTAATTTAAACTAGCCCTCTGGGCCGAGGCCCTCAGTAACTTATTGTAAAATGTCTAGATACACGCACACATAACAGCGATGATGATGATAGGATGTGGGGGGAGACCCCACGAGTGATGAAAGTAGAGTTGGAAGTCCAAGGTAAAGTGAAGAAGGATGAAGAGTTGGAGAGGTAAAAGATGGTAGGCTGAACCACCTTGCTATTGTTCTTGTTCGTTGTTGTGATGGAGCATTTTGGATTTGTTCAACTTCAGTTTTTTCCTAAGTGTTTTTAGTTCACTTATGCTGGGGGGGTCAGGAGGCTCGGTGGTGGTTGTAGGAGTTGCAGGCGGGTCGTTGATGTTGCTGTTGATGTTGGAGTTGATGTTGATGTTGGAGAAGCAGGATAAGGAGATTATTCGGTCTCTGGGTGCGATGGCGCGATTGAGATTTGTAGGTTCTTCAGCTGGGTCCTGCTCCTCCATCGGTGTCAAATCTTGAGAAGTTTCCAGTTTCTCCCTTGGTGTTGAAGTTGCTACCTCCTGGACTCTAGATGTTGGAGTCTTCTGAAGGCAGAGTGGACGGGGCAGGAGAAGTTGAGTCTTCGGGTTGATGGAAGGCTTCTTTTTGGGCGGCTTCTAGGTTGTTGTTCGGGCAAGGAGGTCTGGATGGATGATGATGATGGCAGGCAGGTCGTTGGCAGCCAGTAGAGCAGGCAGAAGCACAGAAAGTCGGCCTCGATCGTCCCCAGCAAGAGCAATGGCTGTGTGGACAATGACTGTGATGATGTCAGTCTTGAGGCCAGACTTGACTCCGGTGGTTGTGGATCGCTTCTGCCTTCCTTGTGAGAGTAGGGAGCCCCTTACTGGTCTGCCATGGGGTCCTGTTACTCCTGCTGCCTGTTACTCCTGCTGCCTCCTTGCCCTTTCTTCCCTCCTTGATGGTAAACTCCACTTTCTCTCCTTCACCCAGTGAAGTTATTGTGCTGTTGGTGTTAGGCACATGTTCTTCCTGTGGATGAAGAAATCAGCTTTATCTGGGTTTCTGGTGATAAACCTAAATCCTCTATTTACGTGGAACCACTTAACCATGCCAGAAAAGGTGGTGGGTTCTTCCTGGGTGGCCATGGTGAGAGTGGGTAGAGGTGTTGCACATACAGACATGCATGCATGTGTGAGCCCTTGTCACCCAAAGGTGTTTGTGGAAACAGAAAAGATTATAGGTTTGACTCCTGTAAGGAGATAAAGAAAACCTAATATTTAGTAGTGGCCCCGTAATCATTGACGAACATGCCTATTACATAAGGCATCCTCTTCAAACACTAATCCGCCGTAGTTTGAATCTACCGCGCAGAGCATTTAAAACTGAGGAGCCTTCATCATGAGTGCACGCGACCTCACTCATGGCTTCAGTCATTATGAATTGGGTTCTCACTACGAAAAAACTTTGTAAAAAATAAAAACAAAAAGAAAATAAGAATAACTATCTAATAAGCTTTCCATCATATCGTGGATGTACTTGTGTGGATTTCTGACCAGACGCTGATTCAGGCGTCATTCCTCCTTCACTGACATATCAAGTAAACCAAAATCCTTAATACATCAACGAATGGGAAGGGGACGGTCGGGAGGGCCCCAGTCGTCAATGATTACGGGCCACTACTAAATATTAGGTTTTCTTTATCTCCTTACAGGAGTCAAACCTATAATTTATTAGTGGCCCCTCCATCATTGACGAACATGCCTGATTTCTAAGACTGGAGGGGGACATTCGTAATCATATCATAACTCTATAAAAGCAGATAATAAAAACAACCACATAGTATTCTTACTTTTGAAAAATATATTTAAATATGGCGTAGACCAAAAATATACAAGAAAAAGGGGTTCAGGCAGGTGCGTGCTTCAAAGAAGCCTGCCTGACAAAAATGGGTAACCCTATAGATTCTGAACACAGATCTGTAGTTACAAAGGCACCCCACTCAATGAGTGGTGACAAAAATAACAAGTTATAAGTTTATATGTGCACATAATAAACCCCAAAATAATCGTGGAGATAAATTGCAAAGGATCTCCACTGTTCTAATATTAGACTGCTTTCGCAGCTAAAACTACTATAACAACTCCGTTGTTTTGTACTAACATTGTACTAGCACAATTTCTCACTGAGAAATTTTCATATCACATTAACCTTAAATTATATCACAGCTCTCATACTCCGGCGGGGTCTAGGGTGTCCTATGTCAACTGACTGCACCCCCCCCCCCCCTTCTCGTGAAAATAAACAAAAGTGACTGCAGGGCCACCTAGACCCTCTGCCTTAAAGCTATACATGGTAAGGAAGGTTTGTCTAGAGCAACTGATAAGTATCTAGACAAAAACGTATGATTAGACGCCCACAACTGAGTGGACGCGATATCTTCTACTGAAAAAAAATTCAGGAAACGTAAAGAGGCTGCCCATTTGCGTAAATCGTGGGCCCTACCCACAACGCCGGGATTACTCTCTTTAATGACTTCGACCAGAAGAGAGGCTAATCGTCGTTTAAGTAAGCGTTTACCCGTACTTGCTACCCATAAAGCACCTTGGGGGTTAAGAGGAGCTACTCTCAAATATTTGGTTAGAGCTTGCACTGGACATAGATTATGATGCACCTTTCCCCTTTTTAACGCCGGCACCGTGAACTCAGAAAACACGTGTGCACTGTGCTCATTCTTGGCTACAAAACCTGGGGAAGGTGCAATGTAAATACATTCATTAAGTCTGCCAAACCTAAGGCAATTAGGTGTGTTGCTCATTGCCGCCAGCTCAGACACTCTGTTCCCGGTGGCCAAAGCCATAAGGAAAACCGCCTTTTTTAAGAGTAATGCAAAGTCTGCAGTATTTTGGTACAGACGAGAGTGAAGTAAAGACAAAGCTTTGTCGAGAGACCAAGTAGGCATGAGCTGACGGGGAGGTGGGCGAAGTTTAAAACAAGCTCTCATAAAACCTGTTTCCTCAGCCACCGGTATGGAGAGACCTGTAAGGTCTAAAAAGGGCACTCTAATCGCAGTTAAGTGATTTTTTAATGTTACCACAGATAAATGTTTCTGCTCAAACAGATAATTTAAATAATTGAAAACTAAAGCCACTGACGGCACATTCTGTTCCGTTCTGATGATCCAGGAAGTAAAGGCTTGCCAATGTGAGTGATACTGTCATTTCGTAGACTGAGTATATTGATTGATTAATTTATTGGTCACATCTCTACCGTATGGTGCTAGCCACTTGGCCTCCTGAATGTCCATAATGCAAAAGTCAGCGACGGTCGCTAGGTTGCCAATCGTGTCTAAGTGGAAATACCCGACCGGGAGCAATACCGGGTCCGGGCACCACGTTTTCAATTGCTGGTACCACAACTGCGCCGGCCACAGGGGCACGATTAGCGAGACTAAGCCTCGATAATCTCGTAGTTTGTTCACTACGTGGCACATTAGTGACGCATCTGGCGGCGGAAACAGATAGATGGAGCTCCATCTGTTCCAGTCTGTCACTAGGGCGTCTGGCCCCCCTGCCGGCGTTTTCGCCGGCGGGTGAGGTATAGAGGGAGTTTGTGAGTCTCCTCGGATGCAAATAGATCCACTTGTGGATGGGAGAGCTCTGCAATCATTAGGTTGAAAATGGGTTGCTTGAGCTCCCATTCTACTGTCGTGCTCTGTCTCCGGGACAGAGCGTCTGCCCAGACGTTCGCTACGCCTGGGAGATAAGATGCGTGAAGGTAAATGTCTAGTCTGTTGGCGAGAGTAAAATCTCTTCCGACACGTTTAGCAACCCCCTTGACCTCGTTGATCCTTGTTTCTGAATACAGTGAACTGCATTCAGATTGTCCATTCTGAAGGCCACCGACTTGCCCCGTAGCGCCGGGCCGTGAGCCTGAGGAAATACAAGGGGACTAGTAATTCTTTGACATTGATGTGAGAGATTTCTAAGTGGGACCAAAGCCCCTGACCCTGGTGCCCCTGATTTGACTGAAATCCCCACCCTATTGTGCCTGACGCATCCGTGTCTACCCATACCGTTGGTGGAGGAGAGGTCCATGACATTATTGAGTGCAACGTTTCCCTCCTTGCCCAGACCGCTAGCAAGGTGTGGATTAATTTCGGGATGGGCCATAATTTTCCCGCCGGTAAGAGCGGGAAATATTTGTTGCCTTCCAATATTAATCGTTTTACTTTCAACCGGCCCAACTTGACAATTAGTTGAATCCAGTTGAGAGAGCCTATCAGAGACTCCCAGACCCTCCGCGTCGTAGTCAGACTGTGAAGAAACATGAACAGTTTCCTGCGAAACCTGTTGCGATTGTCCACACTCTGACTCAGAGTGAGAGCGGCCGTGTCCCAGACCAGCCCTATCCACTGAATTACTCGTGAGGGAACAAGGTTTGACTTTACCAGATTTACCTTGAAGCCTAGAGTTTTGACATGATTTAAAATAATATTGACATGTTTGACGCATAATTGTTGTGTCTCTGCCACCACCAGCCAGTCGTCTAGGTACCACAACACTCTGATCCCCTGTTTTAACAATGGCATCAGGGCTTGCCTGACTAATTTCGTGAATAATCGAGGTGCTAGGTTCAAGCCGAACGGCATCCTTTGAAAAACAAAATTTTTGGTGCCTGATCCTTAAGGCCAAAAACCTTTGAAATCTTTTGTTGACCGAGACGTGCCAATAGGCGTCTGTCAGGTCTAGTGAACACATCCAACCTCCCGGCGGAAGTGTTAGCCTGATTTGGTGTACTGTTAACATTCTGAAATATTCGTTGTGAATGTGAAGGTTCAGATAAGACAGGTCTACGACCGGCCTCATCTGAACACTGTCCCTTTTTGGAACCAAAAATAGTTTGGACGTGAATACAGGGTAATTTGGGGGGACCGGGATGATGACATTCTTGGCAATCATTTCCTGGACCAGTGACTCCACCTCTAAAGAAACAAAATTCGCCGTTGTCGGCTGACGTAAGCGAGGTCGCCGGAGCCACTGCCAAGTGATGCCTTTGCGTGCCACCATCCGTGCCCAAGTGTTTAATGGCCATGCTTGGTGACACGTTCGGAACGACCCAGTTAGCAGACAAGGGTTCGCCGGCTGTAATACCCTCGGGTCCTCCGGCCTTAAGGTTGGCACCGGGAGTGAGAGAGACTTTAGTTTGGGGTTGGTGGTGCTGGACGCTTTGCCTGCTGGCTGGTGTTGGCCGAAGACTGGCCCTGACCTGGCTTATGCTGGCCGCGTCCTCTCTGACCTGAAAACCTACCCTGTCTATGCCTGTACTGACCTTGGGGGGAGTGGGAGGACTTAGGCAGAAGAAAGGGTTTAGATCCCCCTGGCTGAGCTTTAGCGGTTGGCCTGGGTTTGGGGAAGTTAAATGCAGGTTTCTTAGAAGGGGTGGGACTGTGCTTAACGGCCTGTGCCATATTGAACACCGTTCGCCACACTTCAGGGGACATTAAAGAGGGAGTAAGCACTGGTGACATGATCACCTGATTCGCAATGCGATCAGGTAGCTTGCGAACTAAAGACATTCTGAGATCTTGTCTTGCTCGTACCGCCTCAAGCAAGGCGGTGCGTATGTCACCCAAGGATTGGATCGACGACTGGAGGAGCAGTCGCCGGGATAATTCAACCGATCTTCTGGCATCCGCGTCTGCGATTGCCTGAGTGGACCGCAGTAAAGACTTAGCCACCTGTTGAGACACTATGTACTGAGAGAACAGGCGAAAAGCTTTCCCCCTTAGCCTAAATTCTCTGTCTAGGTGAGTAGGGGTAGGGAAAGGGTCTTTTAGCTCACAAAGATTAATCTTAGGGGCAGCTAGGAAAGAAAACAAAGCTGACGGGACTCCGCCGGCAGAACCTACCGGCATGGAGAACCATGAATGAGTATCCTGAGGGATCTGGTGGGAAGATTTAGAAGTAAATGTGGTTGCAAAGTTTTGAGCCTCTATCTCCCAATCTACCCAAGGTCCTGGACCCAACTGCCCCACCTTCAAAACTGGATTAGCTGCTTCGTCTGTGACGGTCTGTAAATCAAGTTCAGGAGTGAGAGCTGACAGAGTCTTAATATCATTAAACCCATCCAGCTTAGACCAGTCTGAAAATAGTTTCGAAGCTGAGGCAGGGGGTAAAGCTGGCTTAGTAGCATACACAAAATAGTCTTGGTGATAATAACTAGGTATAGCCTTGATGTTTACGTCCAGTACATTTCCCAAATTATCCAGGGCCCTTAATTTCTTTGATTTATTGCCCTGGATGACCCACTCACGCGGTACCGGGAGTTCCCCTGACAAGGTAGGTTGGGCGAGCTCTGGGTTAGTGGGGGTCAAAAGGACCCATGACTCGTCTGGTCCATAAAGCAAGGGCATAGCCACCTTTCTGAGAGGCGCCTTGTCTAGAGGGGGTGGATTGACATCCGTGATGACCCTGACATTTGAAGTTGTCAATCCCGCCGTAGCAGGCTTAGTAACCACTGATGGTGACAGAGTGGGTGGGTTAGGGATCTTAGATAAAGCAATCGAAGTCATCAGAGGCCGTACCGTAGAACTTGTCATGGGAGCCCCCAAGTCCATTGTGGGGTTTTCCTGTTGTTGGCCAAAAAATTTAGATAAAGCATCAGTAAGTAGCCCATTAATTTTCTTGCGCAGTAACAAATTGGTTAGATGATGAACTTACAGGTGAATCATTAATATCCTGCGCGGCGTCTAAGCCTGAGCCTGACTCTTGCCCTTCCATCTCCGAAATTATTGAAACCTCGTCTTTCTCCTCCTGATCCTCCTGAGAAGACCCCGCCGAAGCTGGGGTACCTTGTTGCCAAGATAAGTCAGGAATAGAGGATGGGATCGCCGCGTCCCTGTGGACATCAGCTACTGTGTGACTCGTTTGAGTCGGACGTGGGTGGTCAGACCCTGGCTGAGCAAACCGCCAAACACCGAGGCCCTGGCCTACACTCTCATGGGATCCTGAAACATTCTCAATTATTGAACCCCCTGAACTTTCCAATTCCAGGGTTAAAATATTAATAGGTAAATCCTCTTTAGGGACAGGCACCGCACTGGACCCTTGAGACCTAACACAAACTTTGTCTGGGGTAGAGGTACGATGAGAGGCACTAGAAGCTGGTGAATGTAGGGAGGACTTTCGTTTCTGGGAATCCTTTTTGGAGGATTTATGGCTACGGTGTGACCGAGAACTACTCCTAGATTTGGAGGATTCATCGCCGTGACCACTGGTGGAACTTTCTGTCCTACTCTTCTTACTCGCTGGTGAAGAGGCAAGACTAGAAGACTGGCGTCTGAGAGGTGACCTAGACCGAGATCTCGCCCGAGACGAGGAGGCGGACGCCGGGGGTGTAGGGTCTCTTGGCCGTTTTTGGTGTAGTAGCAGAAGATACAGAACCCTGACCAGTCTCCGCCGGCTTATGACTCGTGACTCTAGAGGAACGTTTAGGGGGAGGGTGTTCAAATAGCAATCTATCCCAAAGATGGACGTTGTCACATTGAAGTGATTTATGCGCAACAATCGTAGTGTAGGCTGCCATCTGTTGCCGTACTTCTCTTAAAGCTACTGCCGCGGTCTTATCATTGTCGCAAAGGACCTTGACAGCTAATTGGGAGCAAAAAGAACAATTGCGCATTACCCAGAGACCCCTTGAACGGTCTAGACATTTAACACACCTTATGCAAAGGGTATGCGCAAAAATAGGGATAACGGCACAAGCAGGGGTAGTGCATAAAGCAAAGACTGGGGCTGAGGTAGCCATGACAGAGACTGGTGTGGAAAACTACCGCCGGGTCTGTATTGGTCCGCAGGAGCCCAGCTCTGGAAAAAAGAAAATTTCCAGGAATTAATGCTCATAAGGTTAACCCAACATGTTCGCATACAAGTGTTAATAACCCACCGGATAACGAGATGTAATGACACAACGATCACAGCTCGCTACGCGGCGGGGTTCAGAATGCCAAACAAATCTTTTTGACGAAAGTGAAGAATACCCTCTGACATAATATAATTGTCCAGCATGGCGATTATAGTCTTTCTGGTGGTGACTGTCTTAAGATTCAATTTTTGGAACAAACACAACCCCCCATAAAGACGCCGGCCCTTGAAATATTTTAGTAGAATAACACAGGGCAGGCTGACACGAGATCTGATTTCTAACGAATTGTCACAAAAAGATCGCCGTAAGGTTGAAGGCGGCGATACCTA
>CM064483.1:17872195-17974556 GCA_032716605.1 Paralithodes platypus | reverse complement strand
TATGATTTGTAAACGTTTTATATACAATTTATTGTGTCTTTTTTCACTGATTTATATATTTCTATAGGTTCTAATCATATGAATGTCACTTGGTATATACATATGTGTCACTTTCACATATTATTATGGTGTAATTGTATTTGTATCAATTTTCTCATAATACATGACTTTTGTATTACAATACATTGGTTTTCTTCCACTTTTTGCCTATATATAATTATAGTGTACATATTGTCTTATTTGGCAATTTCAGTATGATTATTAGAACTCCAGCTTGGAGTGGTAATCAAAGAAGCACTCTAAAGCACAGAGTGCCACCTTGCACTCCACACACTCCATGGTTGACATTTTACCTGGCCTCGGCCTCACCCTGCTGTTGTAGCAGACATGGCACCGCTTCTGCTGTGTTCTTCCTGATTCATTCTGAGGCAGGGAACCAAGCCTGTGCCTAATCAAGTATTGAGCACACTGCAAGCGGTCAATAACGGCGGGCCCAGGATGTGCCACTGCCCTCTGTGACGGAGCTCCAGGAGCTCCGTCAACACCTGCTTTTGGAACCTCCGCAGGCTATTGAACTTCATGGGTGTGTTCACATTCCGAAGCTTGTATATATTGTAGGCATTCAGAACTGACATGTCCACCATATGCAGAAAGAACTTTTTGTACCATCTGCACGAGGTACGCAGGCAGTCAATGAAGCCTATCTGCATGTCGGACTTGTCCACCAGCCTCATGTTGATGTTGTAGTCCAGGACAGCATCGGGCTTGGTCACCCTGGCCTGGGTGCGGCGATCCACCTTGCCAGTCTCCACCATTTCCCCCTTGTGGATGGTGGTCAGGAGGTTGACCTTCCGCTGGTCGTGCCAGTGGATAGCCAGAATGGGCCCCGACTTCTTCTTGAACACATCACCTTTTTTGGTCTTTGGAGGGAAAGGTGGCATGCCCTTCCTTTTCCCTCGTACTGTGCCTACAGTCCCCGTCTTGCGCTCATGCAGGTACTGTGAGAGAGTGGGGGACGTGTAATAATTGTCCGTGTAGAGGACGTGATTCTTGTGAAAGTAGCGGTCCATCATGGCTTGCACCACTGCTCCGCCAAAGCCAATGAGGGGGTCCACAAGCAAGTCCCCTTCCTTCCCGCTGTAGACCAGGAAGTCCAGGACATAGCCAGTTTGGCAGTCACACAGCACAAAGAATTTTATGCCAAAGCGATGTCTTTTTGAGGGGATGTACTGCCGGAAGCTGAGTTTTCCCCGGAACAGCACAAGAGACTCGTCAATGATGACCTTGCGGAAGGGCTTGAAGTAGGAGGTGAAGCGTTCTCGCATCATCTCGTACAACGTCCTAATCTTCCACAGCTTGTCTGGGAGGTGGACGTCAAGGTTGGTGACAAGATGGAGCGCTGCGAGGATATCAAGGTACCGGTCGCGAGACATATATTTCCCGAAGGCAGGGGTGGATATCAGATCATTGGTGATCCAATAGTCAGGCAACGTATGCTTCTTGACATGAGGCATTAGCATGGTGAGTGCCAGGAACACCATGAACTCTTTATGAGTCACTGGGGTCCACTGCCTCATGTGGCCCTTGGTCACCTTGCCCAAAAAGTGGACCTGGAATTGGTGCTGCTTATTTGTCTCTTTGACAACATAGCCTACCACCTCCTCATCAAAGAAGGCCTCAAATAGTTCGTGTGTTGGAGCATTGGGGCCTGCAGGAAAATTGGGGGTAATGCCTGAACCCTCCAGTACCTCATCAAAAGCTGGCACATCAGGGTTGTATCCATCCTCATCAACTACGTCATGCCACTGAAAAACGTAGAATGGGTCTTGTCTACGCTGACGAGGAGCTCCAGCTGGTGGCCCAGCACGCCCACGGCCAACTCGGGAGGCGCGTGCCCTAGGGCGGCGAGGGCGTCGGCCAGGGCGGCGGGCAGCACGACGCCGGGCCAAGCGGATGGGTCGAGGGTCGTCGATGTCCATATAGTCATCGTCAGAGTGGTCATCTTGCCCTGACGGTGGACCTATGTAATCATGGCCAGAGTCTTCAGAGAGGTGCCCTTCATCATCAGTGGCCCCCACATAATCTGGCGGGGAACCAGTGATGCATGGGCGGCGTGCGGGTGGGCGAGGTGGGGAAGGAGTGGCAGGTGAGGCTGTGTCCCCCCGAGGTCCTGGGCTCCTTGGCCTGCGACGAGTGACAGAAAGCAATGTTTCACTGTCACTAGGCCCAGGTATTGGTGATGCGAGCTCAAAGACTTCTTCAGGAAGACATGTTGAAGGCGGGAGAGGTGGGGAGGACCGTGGGGAAAGTTGCGGGGACGTATGGCTGGGGCCGGCCGGGGTGGACGCCGCGGGAGCCTCGAACAAAACTCTCTTACTTTTCTTAATTTTTTTGGTATATTTCCTACCTTTCCCCTTTTCGGCAGCAGTATGTCTCCTGTCGGGGGACCTAGGAGGCAAATAGGCCGAAAGTGGGGGGTCCTCAACCCTTGGCAATGGTGGGGGTGGTGGGGAAGAATGCGGGGCATCCGGGTCATCTTGGGTGGCGTGGGTAGATAAGGGAGACAATGGCGGTCGAGAAGGGTCACCACGCTGACCCTCACTCACAGCCTCATCCTCACCAAGTAGTTTTGCTTGTTCCCTAGCTGCCGCGGCCGCCTTCTCAAGTATTTTCTGCTTATACAAATGTAGCTTGAAAGGCGATTTACCTGGGGAAGGGCTTGGAGTCGTGTCACTTATGCGAAATTTGGTGAGTGACCTTGAACTCTCCCACTCACTCACTCTCTCAAGTTCACTGTCTTTAGGTAAACCAGCTTCCTCAACAACTGGTACATCACCTTCATCACTCTCATCACTGTCATGTTCTCTCGCAAATCCCAGGAATTGCTCTTCTTTGTCACTCTCATGGCCATAATCACTCGACTTATAATTACTGGAGTCGTCACTGACTTCATCATCAACATTATGCTTGGCATCAGCTCGCTCATAAAGTCTCAATGTCGTCTCAATACCTCCGGGAGATAACACATTTAGGCGATGGCGTCGGGGTAAGGCGCGACGAACTAGCAAGGGCATCGTAGGAAGCACGGTATCGGACACAGCGGAATAACTATTTGGCGTACTGTCCATGATGGCGTCGGGGTAGATACTGTTGCTGTGGCGTAGTTTACGCCTGGTGGCGCCACCTACCGTCCCACGATACCAAAAATGTACGCGCGGCATTCGAAAGCACGCACGCAAGCAATGGGCGTTCAAGAGCCCTTCCGGGTTGCGCGGGCCGAGGTTGTTATGGGCGTTCAAGAGCCCTTCCGGGTTGGAGGGGTTAAACATGATCTAGCAGGTTGCGCTTCTCATGTGTCTGCTGTTATTCTGCGCGTCATCCAGCAGCCGTCGGGTTCGGACGTGTTCGGAGGTGTGCTCAGCCTCGGCTTCATTCTTCTCCTGCCTTCCGACTTGTGAGTCCTTTCTCATATGTACATGCTATATGCTGAAGTCAGGGTAGCTTATAGATTAGCTAGTCTGTGTACACTTTGCTCACTCGCCTTTGGAGACTGTTTTTCGGGTGTTTGGCAAAGGTCTTTGTCAGGAGCTCTTTTACAGGATCCGGGGCCCGCTTTTCGGCTACCTATTCGGGTGGGTTAAGCAGGTTTATCTTCAATTGAGAGGAACATGTGTGTTTCAAGTTATCTCACTTAGTGAGGGATTTGGCACTTGTTCATGACACTTTTCAGCCTACTTTCCTGTTGCTATGTGATGGGTGTTGGAGGAGGAGGGAAAGACTGATTCTGGGAGTGCGTTCCAGAGCTCAGCTGTTGAATAGAAGAAAGACAGAGTAACGTTTCACTCTTGGGTTGGAGAGTTGCACAGAGTAGGGATGGGATTGTGTTGCAAGGCGGGTACCACGTACCCTACATAGAGGAGGTGGTATACACTGGGAGAGCTCTGAGGAGCACTGATTATTGTAATAGCGAGAGAGAGATGCAACATTGTGGCGAAGAGAGAGAGATTGCAGAGAGTTGGTGAGTGGACGGGAATTAATGATACGAAAGGCCTTCCTTTCTACTTTGTCTAGGAGTTGGGTGTGAGAGGATCCTCCCCATTACTCAATACAAGGATGCACTGTGCCCCTGTAGCCTACAGAGCAAGAAGCAGGGGTAAAGAACTCCTTGAGGCGGTTGAGCACACCCAGCTTCTGGGAGGCTTCCTTTGAAAGACTGATAATATGGTCCTTCCAAGTGAGAGCAGAAGAAAAAGAGACACCAAGAATATTGAGAGAAGATGAAGGATTGATTTTTATATTGTTGAAGAATAAGGGATAGTCCTGTGGGAGTTCCGGACGGGTAGTAAGATGGAGAAATTGGGTTTTAGAAACATTAAAGACAATAAGGTTTTCTCTGCCCCAATTGAAAATAGTACTGTACTGTACAGTAGTTAGCCTAGATCAGATTTTTTGTTTTTTTTATATATTCCAACTACTGTACTCCCTCTCGGGCATAGGCTGAGAGCCTTTACGCTACACCGCTGAACACGGTGAGGCCCGTGAGGTCTTGTTCCAGTCTAGGAAGTGAGACATGCGAAGCACCCCGGCTCGAAGCAACTCCATCTCTGAAGCCGCTTCGCCTCTGCGCTTCACCGTCTCGTCCCCCACACTCGGACCCTCACTCTCAGAACGCCACCTATTGAGCAATTAACTCACTAGGCATTGCCCCCAGGCTGTAACATATTTTGAATATGGGAATATTCATACAATGCTATTTGATCAGGGAACAATGAGGGTATTTTTTTTTGGCATTTCGGTGTGCTGTGGTAATGCACTGAAACTAGGTAGGCTACAGCACAAATTCCATCCCAATAATATCTTCCCATTGACATATTGGGATTCGAACCCGGGTCCATCGGATTACAAGTCCAGTGGCAAGACCACTCTGCCACACCTCCCCTGTATGGCTTCATTACGTTTGTTTTTTAGGGATTGCTGGCTGGGGCGTTCTGGAAAACTAATTTCTTAGTTTCTTACAGTAGATCCTCTGGAAAAAGGCAAACTAGGCCTGTGTTTTCAGTACCAGTACTTGCACTGCTGCGGTCGTTCACGGTGTTGGCGGCGGCGGTAGCAGACGCAAAATTTGTACTATTCTGTATTTTTGCTTTATAATCAAACTTCAAGTCTTGTCTTCCCCATGCTTTATCAAGATTACTTTCAAACTCCCTTATTGATTCGGAATCGACTACATACTGGGGCAGTGCGTTCCACTCATTTACCACTCTATCACAAAATGAGTTCTTTGCCTTTTCAAGCCTATTTCTTTCTTTGTAAATTTTCTTAGAGTGTCCTCTCGTTCTTGTTCCCTCCCGCATCAAGAAGATACCTTCACACACATCCTCATCATACTTTCCTGACACTATCTTAAAAGTCTCTATCATATCCCCTCTCTTTCTCCTATATGCCAGTGTCGGAAGCCCCAGTGTCCTCAACCTCTGCTCATAGCCCGCGTTCTTCAACGTTGGTACTAGCTTGCTAGCTCTCCTCTGCACCTTCTCCACTGCTTCTATATCCTTTACCATATATGGAGCCCACACCTGGGTCGCATATTCCAGGTGCGGCCTAACCAGCGCTGTATAGAGATTCCTGAAGATTTCTTCGTCAAGTGACACAAATGTCCTTATCAGCCCTACAATTCTATTGGCTTTGTTTATCTTTTCCGCTAAATGTTCTGAGAAATTTAACTTATTGTCTATCACTACTCCTATATATAATTGAGTAGTGTAAGGTAGAGTTGTCTGCGTATGAATGGATGGGACTGGAGGTACAGTTGAGAAGATCATTTATGAAAATAAGAAAGAGATTAGGAGATAGGACAGAGCCCTGAGGAACACCGGAGTTGATAGGATGAGGAAGTGAGCGATGGCCGTCCACAACCGCAGCTATGGAACGGCCGGAAAGGAAATTAGAGACAAAGGCATAGCTGGAAGGATAGAAACTGAAGGAGGGTAGTTTAAAAATTAAAGATTTGTGCCAGACTCTATCGAAGGCCTTCGATATGTCTAGTGCAATAGAAAAGGTCTCACCGAAGTCCTGAGAGGATGACCAAGAGTTAGTAAGATATGAAAGAAGATCACCAGTAGAGCAACCCTTAACACTCAAGCCGCAGGTCCCGACAATTGTCGGGTGAGATAACCATGGCCTATTCAGCGGGTCCCGACAATATTGGGGTGGGATTTTGAGCACATTATCGGCTCTGAGAGAGAGTCCACGTGTTGGGAGGACCGGAGGCGGGCTCTGACTGCTCGGCCTGGGCCGAGTGGGGCAACTGGGAGCCTCACCACACCTCTCTACATCCCTGGCCTCTCGAGGACAAGGATATTCTGAGGTAATTACTGTATTTTAGGGTTTTTGCCCTCGTGTTGTAACATCATTGCAAGAGAACTCGTGGTCATAGAAGGATGATTCAGGTGTCATTCGAAAGCTCTATTATCGCCCTTTCACGGATACACAATTGTATTACGCTCTGGCTCTTGTTTATGCATGAAAAAGAGCATGGAATGAAGCTCGTTTAGGGTAAATATGCCCGCCACACAGGTAGTAGAAATCACAAATATCGCCGTCCGTAAGGGGTTAAGGAAGCCATACTGGCGATCTGAGAGCAGATTATGAGAAGAGAAATGCTTAAGAAATTTGAAAGCAAGAATAATTTTAAAAACTTTAGAGATACAAGAGATGAGAGCAATTGAACGATAGTTGGAGGGTTGAGAGCGGTCACCCTTCTTTGGGATAGGTTGAATGAGAGAAAACTTCCAGCAAGAAGGGAAGACGTTAGAGGAGAGGCAGAAGACGAAAGAGTTTGCCTAGGCAGGGGGTCTTTACGAATTTGTTGATGTTAATTCGCGGGTATTTTGATACACAATAGTTTAGTCTGCTCGCATAAATATACTGAAGTTAATTTTCTTTCTTTAGCCCGATATTTTAATATTATGACTGCGAGGGACAGTAATTGTTTATATTTGAAAATCACTAAAATATGATGCTTCACGACGGATGTTGTTTTTCAGTTACTTCCTGCTATCAAATGTCTTGGATTACATTGAGACTAGAATGTTCAACTGTAATATTGGAATATTGAATAGGGGAAGTCAAGGATAGTATGTGTAGTGTCTTCCTGTGGGGCAAATAAATTGTCTCAAGAAGGGACTCTAAAATAGACAATACTACATTAATTTAGTTTCTGTGACTTTCTAGGTGTAGGAGGGAGACTTGATGATTTTTCACTTTCAGTAGGTGTTGGGGACTTATGTTTTATCACATGCATAGAGGTTTTATTGGACGGTCTCAAACCACATCCTTTAAGAGTTGTAGAGGTGATGGTCGGCTTCTTCTCACTGCTAGTCTTCTTGGACGGTCTCAAACCACATTCTTTAAAGGTGAATTCCAGGGATGAAACCTATTCAAACTACAATGTCCATTGGGATCTGCTTGGTTTTAGGTATATGATACTGAAGAACTTTCATCAATGTGTCCTAACAATATAGAAATATAGCTTATCTAAATTATTTTATGTGGCGCGAACTGGCGTGTTTACCATGACATAACTGTAGCCAATGGCGGGAACTCTCGACATGGGAAATGGGTGAATCTGTGATTTTTTTTATGTGAGAAACTCTTATAAATTGTATGCATGTTTACAGCTCAACATTTGGCTTCACCACTGTCTGGTCAAGGGACCGCGATATATAAATTGAACAGAAAACGATACTATCAATATATCATTAAGAAATAGGCCTTACAGCCGAACTCCCTCGATTCTGGACCAGGATAAAACACTCATAAACACTGCCTGTATGTTTATTGTTGGCGAGATGGGATTATTTCTTGATGTGCACCACATCTTCAGGACGTTGTTCGATCTTTTGCAGAGCTTGAGTATTGAATTGGAAGATATTAATTACGAAAAACAAACCTGACAGTCCAGGACTGCATATCTTGTTTACGAACTGGCTCTCCATACAATGGCGTCACTCCAGATCAGTTTAACTCTTCTAGCTGATCGCCGAGTTGCCAACGACATTATATACTAGTATTTTTTTCTGGAGTTTAATGGAATTATATCGATATTGCCCATATACATATTACAGTATATTCATACCAAGTTATGACCCTGCATTAATCTTAGCTTTTTTGTTCATTCCTGTAGTTCACCTTTAAGATTTGAAGAGGTGATTCTCTTCGTAGATGCCAGTCTCGAACATGGCTGGTGAGCATTGAGCATCACAGGTGTGTCAGTCTCGAAATTGGCTGTGACCAAACAATTGTGGGGATTGTTCTGATATCTCTGGTCGCTTGCTATAGTGTTAATTTTGTCTGCATTGCTCTGTTTGGTGATGTTGAGTGCGAGAAGGGCTTGTTCCGACTCTGCTACTATTCTGGAGGTGGTAGAAGGCCTCTTTGTTTGGTGGAAGGTGGTAAGGTGCTCTGGGCCTCTGTTATTGTGGTGTTTGTCCTGCTGCGGTTGCTGGAGTGGTGATGACGGAGGCAATTTTTAATGTTTCCATTACAAGATTGTTGAGATTTAAAATAATATATTTTCTGATATATTTTTTGCTAGTTAATAAGTAATTTTCCATCTATCTATTGACAGATACCTTGATCCTCGGGGGTGGCCATAAATGAATCGCCTCAGTCTTCCTGTCATCCTTCTGCCAGTGCCTCTCCTCACACCCAACATCCTTTTCACCCCTATGCCTCTCAATTCCATTCTTCCACCTCATTCTCGGCGTGCCTCTCCCTCTCTGCCCTTCCTTTTAGTCATTCATTCACTCCACTTGACTGAACCACCTCAAGGTGTTCCTCTTCACACTCTCCAGCACATCCTCTTTCACATCACATTGTTCTTGTACTTCTCATTTGTTGGTCTATCTCCATATGACACCTACACACACTGCTCAGGTAACTTCTTTCAATCCCTCAAACTCTTGATTTATGTTTCTCCAATAACGTCCTTGCTTCACTCCCATACGTCAATGTTGGGATTACCGTGTCACTATCATCCAGCGACTTCTTTTACTTCCATGTTCGCCACCCTATTCCTTGTCACTGCTTTCAGAATTCCTACAACTTTCATCCCCTGCTGTACCCTCTCTCGCACTTCATCCTTCAATTTTCCTTCTCAACTCATCAACTTGCCTTTACCTTACTGAGGTGCCATATCCCTTGGGACGTCATTAACCATGGCTCGCCACTCCTCTCTCTTCATAGTCAGTTGGACGGAGACATTCTCCCTCCAGTCTCCCTCACCAGTCCGTCCAAGTATTTTTGTCTTGGTCTTCCCCTAGCTTTTTGCCCTCCATTTTACCAGAGAGAGAGAAATGTTCAAGTTCTTGACATTTCATCACATAAACCCATAAAGCGCATCTGTCGACCCTCACTGAAGACCCCAGCTCCCTCCCAACACCAACGCTCTCTCCAGCACCTCCTCATTTGTTCTCCTCTCCGTGCACAACATTCTTGATACCCTCTTCCAAAACCACGTCTCGGCTGCTTGAAGTCTCCACTCGTCTGCCCTCCTCATCGTCCAAGTCTCACAGCCATACAACAACACTGACCAAACAAAACATTTCACAAATTTCCTTCTCATTTATTACTTAACCCCTTCTGTACCGGCGACATCTCTTCAATTTTATTTTAGTTATTTTTAGACGATTTTGTGCAGTTTAAGAAAGACTTCTACCAATTAAATGGATACAGGCTATCTCAATTAATCATTTTAGCTACGATAGGCCCTTCCTAATCTTCATAAAAATCATCTGAATGTCGCTGAAACCAAATTAAAAACACGTTGGCGGTACCGAAGGGGTTAAGTGTTTGTTACCAGGTTCTTAATCTTGCCAAAAGCGTTTGTTGCTAGTAATAATCGCTGTCTTATTTTCTTTTCACATCTTCCGTCAAACGTGTGCGTACTTCCCAAATAGTTGAAACTTTCAGTTTGTTTATATTTTGTTCTTAGGGGCTGGTCATCTGTTGTTATTACCATTACAGTACTTCTTTTGGTATATTCCTGCGAAACGGCATGCATTATATCTCAAGAACTGGGCAGTGTTATAGCATATTTGTTGTTTGTACATATATATGTATTATGTATGTTGCTTCGTAGTATACTATAAATGGAAAATATACTTGGTAAATGAATAATTGGACTCACTTTTACAATTTCCCAGCCCAGCTGGTGGGCGACGAGTGGAGGTGAGTCGAGTTGTATACTGATATTCTATTGGTCAATAAACTGGGTGTGACGTCACGAGCGATGATGGCATATGAATGGTTGTTGTGGGAGTACGTCACTGTCTAGACGGTGACGTCACAAATTCTCGCAACATTTTAACGGGTGTAGAAATACACGTCAGTCCATATAATGAGCCTCTTTTGTTTCTCAATCCCTCTACGACGTCACATTGATTAATTTATTATCCTTGGTGTTTATAATTTCTCGGATTCGGGCCAGTCGGCCATATTTGAAATGGTGGAACTGTTGTTCAATGAATAGTGAAGTGTTTTTGCTTTATGAAAACACCTACAACACTTTCTATTTAACGGGATTACCAACGGAGCTTCCAGCGGCATTGTGTTAATTTGGCTGCAGACCATTATTTGGCTGCAGACCATTATTGTCCAGTACACCAAGGGTAAGGGTTTTATACCGTCGTTATTTGGGTCCAAGCCTAGGCTACGTTTACCACAGAATCTTTAATGAATATCCTCAATACAGACTTTTTTCCTTCACTTACCTCGTCAATAATAACCCATATAGGTGGAGAGGTCCTGAATTATATCAAAGAAAAAGTGATGTTGAAACATTATCTGCAATTTAGCCATGTTGATTAACTCGTAGCCCACTTAACCCCTTCAGACTCATATGACGCAGAGGTTGGCAGATTAGCAATAAGAAATAGAGTTCTCTCACTCTTATAATTACCTCTTTTGGTGACCGTCAATCTTTTATGAATTAAATACCAAACCAGCGGGGGTGTGGAGGCGGCAGCCCCCACCTAATATACTAGGTTAGGTTAGGTAAGGTTGTTAGGTTACGCTAATATTACCCCTTATTTTCGTCTTTTACCCCTCAATTTCCCTGTACTTCATAGCCCTCCCCACTATTTCTCAAAATCTGCAGGAAAAAACATAACAAATAAGGGTGTGAGCCTATTCCCTATAATTACCAATATATCACTTCATCTTGGGACGATACCGCTCTCGCAGATTAACCTTACCGTTCACGAGGCAAATACGGGGGTGGGGGATACTAATTAGTATTGATAAATAGAAACGGTTTGAATATCAAGACGCAAATTACACAGTGCACTAATGACATTATAATACACGTTGTGTGAAACATATACACCGCTGATGTTAAATTAACCGGGTGTAAGATTAAGCGGGTGTAATGACGACATGTTGGCCGAGGGCTGGAATGACGTCATCGCCGAGGCCCGCCTTGGCTGATGACGTCACGATAATCAACAACCAATCACAAGCAAGGATACACAACGTCTTGGCTTGGTTAATCAAGATGGCTATATTCTAGTTAATCGCCGTGTTTCAACCCCTCTCTTTCCCTGATATATTTCATACCCTCCCCAGCTATCGGGGTTTAGTATTGTTGAGGTAAGTGAAGAAAATAACTAAGAGATATGAGGATATAAATAAGGATCCTTAGTTAATGGGCAAACAAAATACGGTGACTACCGCTACATAGGATCTTACCCTTCTTTTTTCTTTTTATAAATTGCCAAACCTATTTCTTTGCTTGATCTGTCCAGAGCACTAACAAAGTCCTGTAGTTTATCGTGGGAGTCCGCCAGTAGCACTGTATTATCAACGTACTGTATCTTGTGTTATTAATATTACCCCCCCCCCCACCACCACCACCACCACCTTTATTCCCTCGAAATCTCCGAGATCCCTCATTATCATTTCACTGTAATAATTATATAGGTCAGGAGACTTCACACACACCTGTCTCACTCCTCTCTTAATACTTTGTGGCTCAGACTCGTTACTAGATACTCTCACTGTTGACTCGACGTCTCCAGCATAAATTTCTTTGAGTCTTACAGATTTACCATCAATGTTTAAACTTTCCAGTATTCTCTAAAGATCCACACGTTTGACACAATCAAATGCCTTCTCGTAGTCAACAAAACAGACGTACAGATCTTTCTTCACTTCTATTGCTCTCTCCATCCACATTCTCAAGTATAAATAGTACCTATTTTTCCTGGATGAAATCGCACTGGTCACTACCAATATCAGGAGGTAGTTTACATCTTAACCTACTTAAGATTACTCTTAACACTATCTTGGTGATCTGGCTCACAGTTCAGTGTTTATTGCACTTGAGCGTTCCTGGTAGATTTGGTATTGTAATCAATGTCGATTTACACATCTGTAGTATGGCTTCTTCACTATCATATATTTCCCCTACGATCTCTGTTAGTGCCCAAATAATTAAATGGTCTGGCAGTTTCCATTACCTGATCATTCAATCTTAATTCACACACTGTGACTGAATCCCTCTCAAAGACCATAGCATTATTCTTTACCACCACATTGACCTTCTGGTTCCATTTCTCACACAAATCACCAAACCTTATTTTCACACCCATACAACTCACACCAGTTATCAAGAATTCCTGTATAGCCTATATGCGTTACCTTACCCTACAGCACTCTTAGAAAATTACCTATCACAAGTCGGAGTATATGCCTTGCCTGATTTTTTTGCTCTCTTAGCACATTACCTATCATACCTTACCTGCTATAGCTATCACAGAACATTACCCAAGTCGAGCCAGGATTATATGCACTCCCTACCTAATCATACAGCTATCCTAGAATATAATGTCACGAATCAAAGCTATTATATTTTACCAACTTTTATAGCTGTCCTATACCATCATTATAGGTTAGTCGTAAACATGACATTATTTGTGTTTTCTTCATAAGTATGTCGTGTACAACTATGAAAACTGTACATCCAAACTCAGTGAGATGTATAAATCTTACTTTTATCCACGCCTGTACAGGTTATTGATCTACTGATAAGGATAAGACTTTACATTATATCTCCCAGCATCAGTCCGCCAGTGTAATCAAATACTCTACAAAGCCAGGCTGTACGTCTTGCCCTCTGCCGACTTGCTCTCATAGCGTGCTGAACAGTTAGTGTATATGAGTTTCTTCCATCTACCAGTGAATTTTGGTCGTCTCTCATATCGTGCTGAACAGTTAGTATATAAGAGTTTTCTTTCATCTACCAGTGAATTTGGAACTATTCTGTCCAAATTCACTTGGCAGCTTATTACACATTTCTCGCAAGTGATTCTCATTGGTTCAACTTATTTTCATCTTTTGGATAAAGAGCTCTCTAATCTTCTGCTTCTTGGGCCACTTCACACAGCACTGTCAAGGGGAGATGGGTCGATTTTCTGGTCCCCCTTCTTCCTCATGTTTAGCCCCATTAGTTTTCAGATTTTAAGACATTCGCCCCACTCGTTTGTCGATAATAAAAACATTTCGTCCCATTTCTATATCAATATCAAAGACCTTTCGTGCCATTGAGCGAGCCTGTAATTTTAAGAGAAATCGGCGTTCGGTCGGGACATTTTTCTATCGAAAAATTTATCTTGAAGGGAGTGTTTTTTTTAAGCGAGGAAACTAAAAAAACAAATGAATACATAAGTAAATAGACCCCACAAAGTAACCACTGTCCCATTAAATAACCAGTAATGTTTGACCCATAATCATACTTAGAGGTTGGGATTTGCTGCCAAGTTGATTTGAAGTAAACGCTGAAATATAGCTAACTATTATAATTTCCACTGTATGACTAAATTTATAATAAATCTATTGAACTAAAGCAATCGGTATGCCTCTCTTTTCATACAGTATTAGATCAAGGTTTTATAATTGGTCAAATATGCTATAGTTAATGTAATTTAAAAATCTCTGACTGTTACCGAGATACAGTATATGGCGAGCATAAATTATAATAGTCACTTAGACTATTTTTGTTGTTGTATGTGAGCTTTGATTATATATTAACCCTTTGACCTACAAACAGTTCTTCCTAAGCTGAACAATAGCGTGTGTTGGTAGCTAGAATAAAACCATTTATAGCTCTCAGGATTAAAAAGCTATACATTGAAGTTGTGGAGGTCTGTCAAACCACTATATATGGTAGTAGCGCAAATGGGGGGACAAAAGCTGTAGACGAGGAGAGGCAGAGTGAGACAGGAGGGAAGAGTGGTGAGAGAGTGGAAAAGTTACAAAAGGAGAAAATAGGAAAGACTTCAACAGATAAATATAAAGATGACTATAGGAAGGAGGAAGTGGAAGAGGTGAGAATAGCATTACAGGAAGATAATTATGTGCAACATGTTTTTATATTTTTTCCTATGTGAATGTAGGAGTCAAAAGGCAAAGCTGCCTGTAAGAAGTGTCTCCCCCCAAAGTTGAAAGAGTGGCAGAGCTAAAATCAAGGTACGTTAGTACAAATTTCGGGATACACAGAGCTTGAAGCAGGTAAGTCAGGATGACGGAAGTCAGATTGAGGCAGAGAATTCCAAACCTTGCTTGTTGAGTACTGTAGAAGAAAGACGGAAACATTTTTCAAATGTGTTTGAGAGTTTGACAGAATAGTGGGAGAATAATAAGGGAGGCAATATACACCAAGAGAGCTCTGAAGAACCTTGTAATAGCGGTAGATCCATTGATCTACCACTTTGGGGTATGAAACTTAATGCTAGGAAAACACACTCCATTATCATCAGTAGATCTCGTACCTTGGATCCTCCCCATCCCTATCTACAAGTTTCTGGCGAGCAAATTGAGGATGTGGATACTCTGCGTTTATTGGGAGTTACTCTGGATCCCAAACTTACTTTTGAAAAGCATATTCGTTCTTTCTGCTCTTCCATTTCCCAGAAAATTGGTCTGCTTTGCAAGTGTTATAAAACGTTTGCTTGTGACGCCACAGTTATCAAGTCTGTTTATGCTTTTATTTTGCCACACTTCGAGTATTGCTCACCTGTCTGGTTGTCAGCAGCTAACTGCCATCTCAAGTTGCTTGACAGGTCCCTAAATTCCATCAGTTTTATTCTACCGTATTTGTCTCTTGATCTGTATCATCGGTGTAAAATTAGTGCCCCTAGTCTTTTATTTAAAGTTTTTAACAGTCCTTAGCATCTCTTACATGGGGTCCTGCCTGGGCCCTATGTTCGAGCTTGTGCAACTAGATTCACAAGCAATCTTATCACTTACGGTGCAGGTATATTTCCGCTTATTTTCGCCATATTAGAGCTCATTCAGGCACTCCCGATTGATTAAGCAAGTGTCTGAATGAAATTAAATGTATTCAGCCAAAAACTAGAAGAAAATAGCTTTAAAATGACATCAAAACGAGCTTCACCCGCAGAGCTACCATAGACTTTCGCTATAATGAGCAATTATCGCTACATTTGCTTTTGGCAGCACTGTATATCTCGCGAGAGTGTGGCTCATACTCCTCAGTGCACCGGCCGGCTGGCTGGAGGAAGGACGGGTGGCCTGTCGCGCTCCTGCTCCCTTGCGCTCAATTGTACAGGTTTTAAAAGCTTATAAATTGTTGTAAATTGCCATGGCGTTCCGGAACGTCTCCCGCAGTCAATGAGTTAATGATCTTGCCATGAGCCGTGTGAATTTTTCTACTACACAGTTTTCACAATGTTTTGTGCAGGCCATGGTTGACTTGTGGAATAGGTTGCCAAATGAGCTAGATAGTATCTATCTATAGTCTCGTGGAGGACTATGCCTTCGAACACGTGCCGAGTTATTTAGACTTCAACCATGACTATTTTACACATTAACCCCCCTCCAACTCGGCTAAGTGATACAATTTTAATCGTCCTGGTACTATTATGGAATCTCTCTGAATGACAAATATCTAATGATAATGTCGGACATGTTGGGAGAGAGGTATCCTGACCAGGAATCGAACCCACTCATTCCAGGTATGTTTGGGGGAAATATAAAACAGATACAGAGAGTGGTACGGTAGAGGAGGTTTAAGGGAGGTTTGTCAGTATTTTTACTACCCTCAACTATTTTAACTTTACTACAGTATTTACAATTTTACCAAAGCAGTTAAATTTCGCTAGATGCTGAAATCGCCTACCGAAAATATGTTTGAGGAGCTATCCTTGGCCGGAATTTTAACCCGGGTTCCCTCACATATGAGGCGAATACTCTACCACAAGACCAATAAAGGTATCTCACTTGGGCTGATAGGTTAAGTATATTTTCACATCTGAAGTTTTCTGTTCAGGCTATTGCCACAATTTTTCTTGACCTTTACATCACTTCATCATACGGGTAGTGAAGACTCCGAGCGACAGAGAGAAACAAGTCTCAATGACTTAACCCTTTCAGACTCATATGATGCAGAGGTTGCCAGATTAGCAATAAGAAATAGAGTTCTCTCACTCTTATAATTACCTCTCCAAAATTAGTTTTCTGCCCACAGCTAACTCAAAGACAACTGCAGAGGTTGAAGTAACTAAACTAAAGGTTTCTAAATACCCCTGATGGTAACAAAGGCTTTAACCCTCCTGGCCCGGGCTAGCTCTCCTAATGACAGTGCGGCGTATCCGGGCGATCTGGCCGAAAAACGTCTAGGCCTAGGCTACCGTATTTTGGTTAATTTTAACTGCTAGAAATTTCCCACGCATCTATAAATGTAGTGCGGTTTCCAATCTGTAGACTGGCGTTGAGTAGAGCTCTCTAAGTCAACTGGTTCAGTTGTGATGACGATTTTAGTGGAGAGCATTTTCAGGCGATGTTAGCAATATGACGATCTTTTCACTACTGAAACAACGACATACAGACATACAATAACAAAAGAGTCTTCTCCTTTTTGTTTTCGGAGGTGCGGTGACGCAACGATCGGCTTTGTTTACATGCGTCGGACGCACGGCGTTCAGACCAAGCTGAATAAGCTTTCAAGCTTACTATTTCCTGAAAGGACACCCGGGCACCAGCCCTTATTTCGTGGTGTCATATTAAAATGACACCCGGGGAGGAAGGGTTAAAGTATCCCTAATAGGCTCAAAATTGCGTCATATGTCGGAAGGGGTTAACCTGGGTCCAACGGATGGAGTGGGGGTGTCGAGGTGACGTAACTGCACTTGTGGAAACATCACAATCGTATGGTGAGAACTGGCAGCTCTTGGCTGAGCCCAACCACATACGGGGGTCACTCCCAAGACCTCTCCTCCCTTCCTCACAAAGTATCCCACCACATTTGCCACCAGTGTACGAGTGGCTTGGCACGGTTTTCACGACCCTTAACTATTTTTTGCTTTATTATTTGCAATTTTACCAAAGCAGCTAAATGTTTTTAGATGCTGAAATTACCTCCCAAAATATATTTGAGAAGCTATCCGAGGCCAGGATTTGAACCCGGGTCTCATCGCATACGAGACGAGTATTATACCACGAGAACAATAAAGATACCTAACTTGGGCTGATGACTCAAGTATATTTCCGCATCTGATTTCCGTTTAGGTTATTGCCACAATTTTTCTGGCCTTTACAGAGGGAATGAAGATATGGAAAGGCAGAAGAGCGAAATGTATGGAAAAACAGAACCCCAAGTCAATGTGGAGAAGAGTAAGGTTTTTGAGAAGACGCCTTGATTCATGAGAGTATGGCCATGCATGAATCGCCTCCAGCCTCCCCTATCATCCATCAGCCAGCGCCCCTCATCTCACCCAACATCACTTTGAATGGTCAGGTAATAGAAGTTGCCATTGAGATGCCTAAAAAAGCCTTTCAACATCATATTACACAGGAGGTACGGATAGCCTCTATACAAACATCCAGGCCAGAGGAATGTAAGAGCCAAGCAAACAATACCATTCTGCGCCCTTCTTGCCCGCGACAATAACACCGAAGCCAGCCAGATGACTCCCAACCATCACAAAGGAAGCCGCACACCAACTTAGGTCCTTCTTCCGCTGAGTCACTACCAAAACGACCTAGCACACGAGCTAAGCTCCAATTGATAGCAAAAAGCATGAGGGTGATCAGTATCTGCTGAAGGAGAACTGGCCCAATGCAGCTCTTTTATAGCTCCACTAGGACTAAACCTGTTCGATACAGTGTCTCTAGTGTACTACAGCAATTAGTTTGGCTCGGAGCATCTCTTCAAAAGCTACAAACAGTGTCGACTTGAGCACCTCTGGCACAAGCTCACGGTCAACCCCGAGAATGGCTCGAAACACATCACGATCACAAGTTGAGAGCAAAGGGAAGCTGGCTTGAAGCGCCCTAAACACCTTCGGAAAAGCTGCTTGAAGCGCCCCCACATAGTGGAAGCAAAAACAACAAAGTAACAGAGGCTCCTTGAAGCGTCCCCGCACCGTGGAAGCAGCAAACCCCATACCAAGTCCAGAGAATCATAGAGGCTGCTATAGGCACCCCCGCACCATGGAAGTGAAAACCACAAGGACCAGTCACCCTCTGTCCAACGTCGGACAATTAAGAAAACACCATAGAAGAAGGAACCAAGGACTCGGTCAACGAGCCCACCTCCTACACCAAGGAAATCTCTACTACATTGAAAATCTTAACTAAGTAGCCCAACCTCCTTGGGTCCCTTCTTGTGATATTATCTTTTTCCATTTAGGGTAACAATACACACCACCTATCTTGTTTCCTATGCTTATCTATAGCAACCTCACCTGGTACCTCTTTTACGGGTGCGGTTATGGATAACTAAGTATTTTTTATTTAACTTACACCTCGACATACAGACTTCAGAGATTATATTGGGGATATTTAGCAGAGCCTAAATTAATTACCCCCTCCCCTTGACCTTTTGAGTTTCTCAGTCTTAACTCACTTTATTTTTCATATATTGCTTTATATAGAATGTGTTAGAATGATTTCCTTGTTATTATGTATTAGTCTTCTATGTTGATAAGTTACCTTTCAGTTACTATAAGCGTGGTCTTGCTCAGTGTTTTTGTATATCCATACTAGTACAGTATACTTTCGTAGAAGTCAGTTACCATGGCACCTTTACATATTCTTAAACTAAACTTGTCTTGTATAATAAACTACTTGAGTTATTCTTGGATTATTTCTCGCCTTGAATTTCCTGTGTGCATGTACGTCGAATCACTCTTAATCCTTGTTTAGAAGAGCCCAATTAGCCTATACCAAATTGTGCCTCTCATAAGTCAGATATACTACGCCCCAAGGCCCCCAACATCTATTACATTTACGTGATGTTGACATTGACATTGATAAAGCTTCACAGGCAGTGATGGTATTGGATTACGGACCCTAGACAGCAGAAGTTGTGATAAGCCAGACATGCTTGGATGACCATGAAAGTTAAGATAAATTAAGTGAACAAGTAAACATGAACTCTTAACCTTATCACCTAATGTAGAGTACAAAAGTGATAAAGAGCCACCCCGTAATGACTGTCTTGTTTGTTGATTTCATTAATCGAGTTTAGGAGTAAAGTTGGTTAGTGGAGAAAACATAATAATATAACTGTCTTTCTGAGAGAGAGAGAGAGAGAGAGAGAGAGAGAGAGAGAGAGAGAGAGAGAGAGAGAGAGAGAGTTCCCGATAATAATTATTTGATCGGGCTATTATACACTTGTCTGACTGAAGGTAGATTATTATACATTATATCTTATACAAAACGTTTATTCAGTAGCTGTAAGACCAGAATTGTCTGAAAATATTGCCGAAAAAAATCTGATATGACACCACTTTCATTCAGGGTAGGCCTACCCTGGTCATAAAATGGTTTAATTGACCACTTGCCAGTTTCAAGTTCTAAGGAGGTTGAGTTTATTGACATCGATACATATCACAATTACCAGCTATAATATGGCTGTATTGCATATAAGAAACAAAATAAATAAATAATATACTGTATATATATATATATATATATATATAATACTGTATATGCAAGAAATAGGAATAGCCAGGACCCCCACAATCCAGGTTCCTGAACAACAAGTCTCCACTGACACCAGCATTAATGCGCTTTTCTCGCCTGGAAAGTCTCCCACCTTGGCATCACCACCAATGAAACCGCTACTACAAACCCCCGAAGAAGTCAGCACAGAACACAAGCCCTTCTTACCCTCAACACCACCAATGCAGGGATAACAGCAAAAAGAGACCCTACCCTAGCCACCTTGATCAAAGTATCAAACACTTTCGGAGAAATCCGGACTTTGGTCATAGAGGTAGGCTCGACGCTGCCAAAACAACTAGGCTCAAGGCTAGTATAGGTAGGCTCGACGCTACCAACTCTCCAGTTATGCTCGAGGCTAACAGAGGTAGGCTCGAAGCTGCCAAAACAGAAACTGGGCTTGACGCTGCCCAAACTACTAGGCTCGATACTAGTCTAGGTAGGCTCGACGTTACCAACTCCCAAGATAAGCTCGAGGCTAACAAAAGTAGGCTCGACTCTGCCAAGACACAAGCTGGGCTCGAAGCCAGAAGTAGCAGGCTTGACGCTACTAAACTTAAAAGAAATTATTTGAATCCTTCCACGACGCCAGCAAATTCAGTCCCAAGATACTTTTACCACTTAAAGGATGCGGTTTGAGACCTTCCAAGAAGACTGCAGGACACCAGAAAACTCTTAACCCCTTCACCACCGTTATGTAATTTGCATCATATTCTGGTTACCATTTGACAGTTTTGTTTAGTTTGTAATCTACCTATATGACTCAAATGGGTAAATACGATCTCAATAAACCCTCTTAAAAACATAGGTCCTTCTTAACCTGCATAAGCTCATGTAATTGTTGCGAGAATCAAAGTTAAAAAGGCGTCATGGTACTGAAAGGGTTAACCCTTCCAGCCCGGGTGTCCTTTTAAAAGGACACCGCGGCAGATGGGCAGAAGCCCGGGTGTCCTTTTAATAGGCAGTAAGCTTGAAAGCATATTCAGTTTGGTCTGAACGCAGTGCATCCGACGCATGTAAACAAAGCCGATCGTTGCGTCACCGCACCTTCGAAAACAAGAAGGAGACGTCGGATCAATGTTATTGTTGTGACGTCAGACGAAATTAGTGTCTGAAAAGCTCCGATATTGTCAACATCGCGGAAAAATTCGCTCCACGGAAATCGTCATCACAACTGAACCAGTTGACTTAGAGAGCTCTACTCAACGCCAGTCTACAGATTGGAAACCGCACTACGTTTATAGATGCGTGGGAAATTTCTAGCAGTTAAAATAAAAAAAAAATACGGTAGCCTAGGCCTAGACGTCTTTTGGCCAGATCGCCCGGGTAGCCCACGCTGTCCTTTGGAGGACCAGCCCGGGTGGAAAGGGTTAAAGGAAGTAGTTTGAGACCTTCCGCAACACCCAAGGATATCCATACTCCTGCCAGAGAGAACTGACTTACGTCTCCCCTAAAGTCCCCATCAGTTGGAGAATCATCGAGTCCTCCCCCCAACCCCCCTAACAAATGTATGTACAGTATGTATATACTCAGGCACATACCCCATTGCTGGGGGTGGCCGACACGAGACAGAGCCCGAACAGAAAAATTTAAAGTTCCTATTCTCAGGGTCAGAGAGAATAGGGTCCGAGACCATTTTCGCATTCTATCGTCCATTTCTCTGTCTCGTCGAATAGGAGAATTATACAAGGGGAGGAGGATTCCTAGCCCCCTGCCCCCAACAAATACTTAACCCGGCAAGTGCGGCAAGACTGATATAAGTTTTAATGATGGGCTGCGGGAAGCCTTATAATAAATCCAAGGCCTAAAAAAAAAAACATTTAAGGGGACCGACCGGTTAATTTAGGCTTAAAAAACTCGAAATCCTGAAAATACCAATAGGTGTTTACTCAACAAGAGTCAACATCCCTTCATAAGCCAGTGAAATGTTATTAGTGAAAACCCATTGGAAATAGTTTTTTTTTTATGTTTTCCAAACATTTCCTGTAATTCTAAAAACGTTATATAGCTAACTTTGAAATTAACATGCTCAGTAACTACTGGTCGTACGAGGAGCATACCTATATAAATCGAAAGAGCGTAAGCTACTCTACAACATCCCATATGCTTTATCTTCTACTTTGCCGTGTTCCTGCGTAAAATATTGTAAATCTAAAAAACAAAAGTAAAAATGTTCACCTAATTACCTTAGACTTTCACATGTTTTTCTCAGAACCTATATTGTCCCACTTTCGGATGTTACTCAAAAATTTGTATTGGGCCTATAGGAATGGTGTATATACCATTGGAAAGGTAATTAAAAACACTACAAGTCCTATCAAGCCAATTTACTCTAGCCAACTTTGTTTGGTTGCAGCATGTTGTCACAGTCGTAAAATTCTACAAAATAATTTCACCTTAATTCATAATCACCTAAATCCAAAAATACACAAAATATATAAAATTTTCTTTATAGCAACTACAGACACACCTATTGTGAGTTGTTTGATCACATACAGCACGTGATATATGGATTTCTGTAGGAGTAGAAAGGGTCGTAGTAGTGCTATAGTTTGCAACCTTTTTTTACCTAAATTGTAAACAGTTTTTACCTACTTTTATGGTCAGATACACCTGTGCCAAATTGCATTTACATTGGAAGTAAGGCCTGGAAGTTAGTAAATAACCGGTCGGTCCGCTTAAATCAGCCCAGTATAATTTTTTTTTTTTTTTTTTTTTTTTTAATTGCCCCTTGGCCATGCCAAATATCACTCCTCCACATCCCCTCCTTCCATCACCCCCCCCCCCCCCCCCCCCCACCCCCCCCCCCCTTCAATTATCACCTTTTCTCCCTGTTATTCTATTCTTAGGTATATATTCATGCTAACATTAGGGAGTTGCTAGCAGGGCGTGGTCATCTGTGTTACCAAGCGTGTGAAAGAGCGAGAGAGAGATCACCACGCAACAGTGTCTCTCCAGCCGTCTTCACGGCTGGCTGGCTGGCAGGCTGCCTGAGCCATACGTTATGTAACTCCCGGCCTCTATCGCCGATTTTGACCATCCAAACGCTGTTTCAACTTGTTTTATTGCTGTAACAGGTTTTACCTTTATAATCAACGTAAAATAGGCGCATATGGATAAGTATTAATGGTATTTATGGTACGATGACGATTTGAGTGTAGGAAACACTCTAAATACCTCCGCACAGGGAGGGGTGGCCACTACCCCACCTACGCAGCGGAGAGGTTAAGAGTTATTATTGTTTCGTACTTAGAGTCCCTTTTGGCTACAAGTCCAATTTCCACTTGGGAAAACAAGACACACTTCCTTGACTTCTCATATTAAATAAAAGTTATTATCGTAGGTTCTTCTACGATCAACATAATATAACCGATTTAAAATTGGAACTTAACTTTACACCCCATCACACTGTATTACACTCTATTCGCAATTTGTGATTTTTGCTATAGTTACCCCTACATAGTGCCGTAGAAAACCATATGCGGGTGTCAGAAAAATGAGCATTCCATTCTCACTGCCCTAAGTTCATGGGTAGACTAAATAATTTAGCTTAATATTCATTCACCAGTAACTTTGCATTTTCCTGTGAACCAGTAAGACCATTTCCATCGATATTATTTAACTATTGTATTAGTAGTTATATTGTAATATTTGTTTATAAAATAAGTGAGACTGATTTAACACTGTAACAGATAGTGCCATACTTACTTTGTATTCGTATATATATGATTGTGTATAATTGATTTGCACTAATTATTTCCTAGTGTCGATCTCTACCTTAGAGACGCATACTTATTTTCTGTGTACAGTATATATACAGTATAACCGTTGTACTGTCTTTGATTATTGTATGAATTTCCTTGTTCTTGTATTGTGTATGTGTATTGAATAACTTATTTCTTTCCGTTTAGTGAATCCGCACAACCTGTTTTGTCTAGCATACCTATATACTGTATGTATGTATGTTGCAGGGTCTGGTAAATGAGTTTGGAACAGTGCGAAAAAACGGAATTTGAAGGTAAATACGGGGAAGAGCAAGGTTATGGTCTTCGAAAGGGGTGAAGTCACAGAGTGTGAGGTGAAGCTGAACGGTCAGGCTATGGAGATCGTCAACTCTTTTAAGTATCTGGGCAGTGTGTTGAGTAAAGATGGGACTATGGATGAAGAGGTGCGGGAGAGGGTACAACAGGGGAAGAGGGTTGTAGGAACGCTAAAAGCAGTAACAAGAAATAGGGTGGTCAGTATGGAAGTGAAGAAGTCCTTGCATGACAGTGTGGTAATCCCGACACTGACTTACGGAAGCGAAGCATGGACGTTGGTTGAGAGACTCAGACCAAGAGTGAGAGCAGTGGAAATGAATTACTTAAGGAGTGCGTGCGGAGTTACATGGAGGGATAGACAGACTAATGAGGAAGTAAGAAGGAGGTGTGGTGTGGAGGTAGATGTGCTGGAAAGTGTGAAAAGGAACAACTTGAGATGGTTCGGCCATATGGAACGTATGGAAAGCGAGAGAATGACTAAGAGGGTGTACGAGAGCGAGGTGGAGGGACAGAGGGGGAGAGGTAGACCGAATATGAGGTGGAAGGATGGAGTGAGGAACTACATGAACGAAGGCGGTGCTGGTTGGGGGGAGGGGCGTCGACTGACTGGGGACAGAGGTGCATGGGGGCGGTTCGTTCGTGGCCACCCCTTCGGGGATCACGGCGTCAGGCAATAGATAGATAGATAGATGTATGTATATACTCAGGCACATAACCCCTAGCTAGGGTGGGCCGACTCGAGATAGAGCCCGAACAGAAACAATATATAAAGTTCCAATTCATATGGTCTAGGATCACTTTGTCGTTCCCTTGCCCCTTACTCTGTCTTGTATAGTAGGTGAATTTTACAAGGGGAGGAGGATTCCTAGCCCCCTGCCCCCAGAAGGAAAAGTAGGACTGTAAAAGAGACCGGCAGAAATGGCTAAGGTTGGGTAGATGTCAAACCTCACTGGATGAGACCAGCCCTCACCTAACTATATATACTGTATGTATACAGTACCGGTATATATATATACTGTATATATATATATATATTTATCACAAATACACATGAGCCACTAAATGTTTTAATATCTCAGTGGGGTTCGAACCGCCGACCGTCAGGATTGTCGGCTATCGTCCTGACGGTCGGCGGTTCGAACCCCACTGAGAGATTAAAACATGTGTATGTATATATATATATATATATATATATATATATATATATACAGTATATACTTTTTGGATAATGAAATTAAATCCAAATAAAACGTTACAGATCTTAAAAAACGTTTGTCCACGACTTTATCCTCGGAAGGCCATGTACGCAGCCGGATCCCTTACCCCCTGCGCATGTGCAAAAATGTAAGCCCCCTTGGCCCCGCCCCCCTGCCCAACCGCGTTTAAATATAGCCTTCAAACCGTGTCTGCCAAGTCGCTCCGTAGCTCAGTCGGTATAGCTCCCGCCCCTCAATCTGATAATCCAGTGTGCGATCCCACTCGGATCCAGTGTACTTTATATTTTTATTTTGTTATTTGTGTTATGTTATATTATATTATATTAGGGTTAGGTTAGGTTAGGTTAGGTTAGGTTAATCTAATCTAATCTAATCTAATATTTGTACATTTTGGGTAGTGGGCGGGGCCAAGGCATGGGATCCGGCAGTGGGCGGGGCCAAGGCATGGGATCCGGCTGCGTGCATGGCCTCCCTTATCCTCTCTCCGACAATCTGTCAATTTTATTGATTTTACTCATTTATCAAATCTCATCGAACGAACAAATAGTAATACAGTACAATGAATTGCTCGTGTAAAGTTTACTCACCAACGAAAATTACAAAATCTTGGCTACATTAATCCTAATAGCATATCTAATTACAAAGTAATATTCAATTATTCATCTTGTGTACTAAATCCTATTGAAATAATAACTTATACTCCCATCTTTATGTCTCAGGATCTCGACCAGGTGTTTTGTATGGTCTTGCAAAGATCCACAAACCTAATTGTCCCGTGCGTCCTATTTTGTCTGCACTGTGTACTGTCAACTACAGTATAAGCTAACTAAATTCTTGGTGCCAATTTTAACACCCATTTTTTGTTCTTCTATATTCCAACTACTCCCTCTCGGGCATAGGCTGAGAGCCCTTACAATCCACCACTCAACACGGTGAAGCCCGTGAGGTCTCGTTCCAGTCTGGGGAGTGAGACATGTGAAGCATCCATTCATGGCTCGAAGCAGCTCCATCTCTGAAGCCGCTGGTTGCTTCGTTCAAGTGCTTCACTGTCTCACCCTCCAGACTCAGACCCTTACTCTCAGAATGCCACCTATTGAGCAGTGAACTCACTAGGCATTGTCACCCTGTAGCATATTTTGAATATGGGAATATTCATACAGTGCTATTTAATCAGGGAACAGGGCGGGTGCCCAACCCCGAAAGGAGTTCAAATAGGGGAGCTATCCCCCCGCCAAAGGTGGCTTTCTAGGGCCTTTCCTAGCTGATGCTGAGAGGATTGGGTTCTAGTCATGTGGTGATGGGCTGGTCTATCCGAGTGAGAACTGAGCGATCTCTGCCATACCCATAGCTTACTCTGACTGTTCCTTTTACTTATATATCTTCTAGATCTCAAGTGGCGGCGTCTTTTCCGTGGATTGACCTCCCTACTGCCAACCTAGAAGTTGGCAGATTGGCAGCCAAAGCGTCACATTTTTCCCTTACCCCTCAACTTTCCCTTCATAATTGCCGAGGGGCACAGGGCATTGGGTGGGGCTTTGGTTTCCCGGGCGTTTCCGCACCTTCCTCAGCTCCCTGCCTTGGAGTGGCTTCGGTCACCCGGGCTTTGTTAGTGGTAAGCAGGGAGGATTTTGTGGGGGCGCTCGTTTATGGCCTTGGCCTTGCTCGAGACCTTGGGGCTGTTCGGCCAGACAGCCTGGGGAACAACAACAACAACAACATCAGGGAACAATGAGGGTATTTTTTTGACATTTCGGTGGGCTTTGTGGTAATGCACTGATACTAGGTACAGCACAAATTAAATCCCAATAATATCTTCCCATTGACATATTGGGATTTGAACCCGGGTTCATTGGATTACCAATCCAGTGGCAAGACCACTCCACCACACCTCCCCTGGAAATGGGATATTTTCGCAGTTTCGAGGTTCGAACTTGGGGGCTCGTTCTCCGATTTTGGGTTCCTTACTGCAAAGTTCCATTTTCGTGTGTAGTCCAGATCTACTGGTCTATTCTATACACAGCCGTAGACGACACCACACGCCTTTTATCCGAGTCTTTAATTTAAAAAAAAATACGCCCAACCCTGGGCACACATGATACTTCCACCCCCTTACTTTGCTTCTAACTATCATTTGGTATGTTTTCCAGTTTGATTTTGTAATAATAATAATAATAAGCATGTTACTTATTTCTCATAAGCGCCAATTTTTCCGAAGAATTCACTAGCGCTCGGAAAGAGAAAGAAAAAAGAACAAAATCAATGCATCAAAAGAAGGCTTATATACAACACACATTTAACAATCACTAGCAGTGGCAAAATAGCCTAAACTCTATAGCCATCTGTCATGACACCTCTCTCAAGATCATAGCTTCTCTCAAAGAGAAAAGTCTTAAGTTGTCTCTTGAAGCATTCAACAGAACTCAGTTGTCTCATGGACAGCGGCAACCTGTTATACAACCTCGGAGCCATGTAGGAGAATGACTTCTCAAAGAAAGAAGACTGCTGGAAAGCCCTTGGTTCATCAAGACGAAAAGGGTCATTGTCATGACGCACAACTACACCATGGTGTGCCGGTGGGCGCCTGAGCAGCTCCGCAAGGTACCTAGGCTCACCAAATTTGAGAACCTTAAAAGTCACCAAACACAACTTAAATTCTATTCTTGCTCATACTGACAGCCAGTGCAGTTCTATGTGAAGAGATGTAGTAGGAGTTCTAGGTGGAACACCAAAAATGAGTCTTGCGGCCCTGTTAAGAACAGATTGAACTTTCTTTAAAATATAATTTGGAAGACCCACCAACAGGGCATTGCAATAATCAACACGAGAGAAGACCAATGAGTGAACCAACGTCAGGAGGCAACGTCTGGTTATAAACGGCTTCACCAAATAGAGATTTCTGATGTGCAAGTAACAACTTTTAACTATCTGGTTTACATGCTCTTTGAAATCTAATCGGGAGTTCACATATACACCCAGATTTCGAACAGAGTTGGCCGGTCGCAGCTGAGATCCACCCACATTGATGGAGAGGGCACCTACTATATGTATATCAACTATATTTGTGATTCTCACATAAATCTGGGTGTCATCTGCATAAAAGTGAAAGGTGACATTATGTGCACGAAGCAGAAGAGACAAACTGCTGATATAAATTATAAATAGGATAGGACCTAAAACTGATCCCTGCGGAACACCATACTGCAGGGGTGTCGAGTCCGAGACCATTTGATTTACCATCACACTCTGGGATCTACCTGACAAGTACGACCCAAGAAGCAAGAGAGCGGAGTCACGCACACCACAATCATAAAGATCACTCAATAACAACTCGTGATCCACTGTGTCAAAGGCCGCAGAGAGATCAAGCAAGACCAATAGTGAGGCCACACCATTGCAAATGTTCTCAACTAGATCATTATGTACTCTAATCAATGCTGTTTCAGTTGAATGATGCTGTCGGTAAGCAGACTGAAAAATTGGGATAGTTTCATTCTGCTGAAGTAGTGGTTGTAATTGGTCAAGTATTGCACGCTCTAATATCTTTGATATGAAGGACAGGTTGGAGACAGGACAATAGTTCAACATGTTCTCAACATCAAGTCCAGGTTTCTTTAGACTAGGTCGGAATAGTGCATGCTTTTCAGAATGTGGGAAGCTACCTTCAGAGAAGCACTTATTAATTATTTTGGAAATAAACTCAACTGTGTGATCATAGACTCTTGGTAGCTTGGAAACATTTATGGGATCCAACGGGCAAAATGTTTTATTGAGGTTTCTTATGTAGGATGAGATCATGTCCACCTCTACTGGGTGAAAGGATGAGAGGACATTATTAGGAATGTATTGGGGTTGGAGTACAACTGAAAGTTCTTCACCAACAGAAGCATCATCCAGTTCCTGTCTTATGCGAGATAACTTGAAAGTCGGCGGCCAACTCGGCATGGGGTACAGAAGGTCTTAAACTGACTCTTGTTTTTCCACCACACACTACTTTGGTGTTCCTATGGTTCCTTTGGTCTTCCTATATAGTCCCCCTCCCCCCCCCTTTGTACTATTTCAAGGCGTTTTGTATTATAATTAAAACTTAATCCTTAACAATTATATATATTTTAATACTTAGTGATTTTATCTGATTCTCTAAATTATTTAATCAGTTTCTCATATTTCAATTTCCAAATGTAAATAACGTCACTTTAGTGGCTTTCTTATATACTGTAGTTTCACTGTCTTTCATGCTGATTTTATCTGATTCTCTGAATTATTTAATCAGTTTCTCATTTTTCAATTTCCAACTGTAAATAATGCCACTCTAGTGGCTTTCTTATATACAGTAGTTTCACTGTCTTTCATGCTAATTTAATGTATTTCGTACATACTGTACCATGCATTTTCTGTCTTTTCAAAAATCTTCGGTCTATCCAATGATATTTCCACGACCCCATTCCACTTTAGTGCGAACCCGTTCTACACTGTTGTTTTCAATATTGTCTCGCCCCCTTTCGTACAATTTACTTGTACAGTATTTCGTGTTGCCAACCTATTTAATTTTAGTATATAATTTAATACTTAGTAATCCTCGGATTCCTGTGATTATTTTATTTCTTTTCGAGTTCCCGCCCATAATTAAAATCATAATTCTCCTACACGTTTTTAATACTGACCCTTAGTACTGTAATATGCAATTATTTATGTAAGCCCTTTTTGTCTTACTTTAGGCTGAAGATGGCTTGTGTGTAAGCTGAAACGTCCCACAATAAAGTGTTCATCCCAGCGCTGGGTTTTCTATTTATTATACGCCTCCGCTTATACAGTATACTGTATATATATATTTAGTATTGGTTCCTTCGTCAATGACGAAGAGCCTATACTATATATAGGCTGAGATTCCGGGACCCGTTTGGGATTCCCCGGAGTTCTTATCACAACCGTTGCGTATATAGCATAAAAACAATCCTTGGTTAATACCCATTAAATCTTACCAAGGGCTCGTCATTGAAAATGAATACCACTAGAAATAAAATTTAAAGAAGAATCTATCATTTCAAACCTCCCGGTGCCTCAGCCATCCAGCTGTGCTGTCGTTATGCTTCCCTTGCACGTGATGCCAGACTTTCTAGCGTTTTTATCTGCCTCTTTACGGTTGTGATCCAGGCGAGTCGGACGTGTGCCCCCTTGCTCTGGGCGTCTCAGTGTTTGCCTGGCTTTCTCACTCCTAGTGAGTCCTTGTTATATATTATTTGAGTTAGGTCCAAACATGAATTGAGTAATCGCCCTGTATGTTTCAGAGGGCCACCGTCCACGCCTGTCCACACCGAAAGTATATGGATACTGCTTCGCCATTCTTAATATTTGTTGTTCGTCGTAGTAAGTGATTATGTTATATTAGGCTGTATCCTATACAATGCTTGCATTTAATTATTTACTTATCGTAGGCTATTATTCATCTTATTCGTGTGCCCTCAGGATACACGTTGAACTCTAAGGATATTATTAATTCAAAGTTTTCTTTGTCGTAAAGTAGCCTACATTATTTCCTGAAATTCTACTAGTATTAAATTTTTCAAAGTCACTTCACTTTTATAAGTCGCTTCACTTTATAGTTTGCATGCTTCTAGCATTACTTCGAGCTGATAGGGTCTTAGCTAGACTTATTGATTCCCTTATATGTCCCATTATTGTACCAGTACTTATTTATAAGGCCATGCTTTGTTCGCCACCTCGGGCAAGTGTCCACGAGGGCGGCCAATAGGCATAGCTAGCTCGGCTTCCCTCTACTGAATTTTACATGAGGGACCAATTTATTCTCTTCCTATATGAGTAATATGTTATGAAGTGCTTCGATACCAATGATTCCTAAGAGTTTACATGACCAAGTTCAAGAGTACCAACTAAATCTATACAATTTGCATGCTTCGAGTCCCGGAATCGGCGGGGCTCCTGTGTCCCTCCGTTCTCTCCGGGTCTCCGGGTTTAGAACTCCGGGTACTAAATGGTTTCGAGTTAATAAAGTATAAGCACCAACACAATTATATGTTAATTTCTTAAATACAAAGAGTTTGCATGAAACCAAATGGAGCAACAAGGTTTACAGTCAATTACAGTCAATTAAAATACGCACTGGTAACAACTCCAACATAACCATCATAAACACATACATCCCTCCCCAAACATCCCCTACAGTACCAAATGAATACAGACCACACTTACAACACATCACAAACACCCCACACACCCCACACATCATCCTGGGTGGTGACTTCAACGCCAAGACGTCGGCCTGGTTTGTCGACAACCCCGACACAGACAGAGGGCTGGTACTACAAAACCAAACCGATAACCTCATCATCCTTAACGACATCCATCAACATACCCATATTCCTCACCAAGCCCTCTATAACCCATCATCTCCAGACATCACCTTTTGCTCCCCAGAACTCGCCCCCACAACATCCTGGAGGGTGGTCAGAACCTTAGGCTCTGACCACCTCCCGATCATTATCACCACCAAAACCAGACTCACCCCAGCTAGCCACAAACACACATACACCAATTATAAAAGAGCTAACTGGGAAGCATTCACAAATGAGACAGAACAACACTTCACAACTCTAAACAGTACACCCATCACTAACATCAACAATGCTGTACACATACTCAATAAAACTATCCAAAACGCTGACAAGAAACACATTCCAAGAGGTAACAGAAAAAGACACAACCCCAACTTCACACCAGAAATTCAAAACCTCATCAGACAACGCGACATACTGAAACACTCCCCAGCACCCCACACACAAGACTTCACACAACAAATTCAAGCACTCAACACCCAAACTAACAACAAAATACAAGAACAACAAAAACTAAATTGGAATAACTTCCTACAAACACTTGATCACAAAACAAACCCCAAAAAACTATACAAAACACTAAACAGCATCACACTTTCCAACAGCAACATAACACAATCACATGCTGCAATCACAACAACAGACTCTACTCCTTCATGTAAACAACAAGCAAACACTCTCATCAATCACTTCTCACATGTCAGCCACCTAAAACCTCACAAAGACGACCGACGTGTCATCCGACGTAAGAGACAATTCCCCACAGACCCTGACTATACACCCTTCACCAATCACCAGACAAAGCATATCATCAACAATCTCAAGCACTCACCCGCCTGTGGCCTAGACAACATAAGCAACATACACCTCAGACACCTGGGACCACAAGGCATACAAGCACTCACTAACATATCAAACTACAGCTATTCACACAACACAATACCAGACATTTGGAAGCATGGTATCATCATCACATTCCCCAAACCCAACAAAGACCCCACGCTACCCTCCTCGCACCGCCCCATCACACTCCTTTGCTCCCCCTCCAAAGTCATGGAACGCCTAGTATTACAACTAATTACACCTGACCTACCCCTAGCTCCAACACAACATGGCTTTAGGCCACTGCACTCCACAAACACTCTTCTCACAGACCTTACACAAAGAGCTTTCGACGGCATCAATTCAGCTAGACCACCACACAGATCACTATTAGCCACACTCGACATTAGTAAAGCCTTCGATGCCATCCCCCGCCACAACCTAACAAACAAAATCTACAACACAAACATGCACAACAACACAAAACGGTGGCTGGCCAACTTCCTAGCAGGCAGATGTGCACACGTATATTTTGCCGGTCAGTCCTCTAAAATCAGAAACTTTCCAAACGGAGTCCCACAAGGATCCGTCCTATCGCCCGCACTCTTCAATCTGTACATGCACGATATAACTACACCCAATACGCCCCAAATAAACTTAGCCTCCTATGCAGATGACATAACACTCACATGCACACACCATGACCCAAAAAGAGCAACAGATCTCCTTCAACCCTATCTCAACACACTACATGGCTGGTGCACTACAAACAGACTTAATCTAGCCCCAGCCAAATCCACCGCAACCCTGCTCACAAGTTGGACAGGAGAACACGAATACATCCCTCAACTCACCATAAACAACACACCCCTAACACATACACACACACCCAAAATCCTAGGAGTAACATATGATACTCATATGACATTCAAACAGCACACCACAAACATTAAAAAGAAACTGACACCCAGACTTAACGCCCTCAGGTCACTTGCTCACACAAAATTTGGACACAACAAAGAAACTACCACCACAGTATATAAACAATACATAAGATCAGTGATGGAATACGCAAGCCCAGCCTGGGCTTCTAACCTAGCTGAAACACATCATAAGACCTTACAGACTATTCAAAACAAAGCCCTGAAGATCATTACAGGCTGCACAGCTACTGCACCCACAGATCACCTACATCAAGAAACCAAAATCCTCAAAGTCAAAGACCATCTGGACATGAGAGGCACTCAATTCCTGGCAGCAGCCTCCACGAACCAAGACCACCCACTAAACTACATGGCAACACACCCACATACACCAAGAAATATCAAAACAACACCCAGCACACGGTATCACACACAATTATTGTCCTCTCTCCCTCCCTGCCCACCCCGAACCAACTTCCAGAAGCACATCCATACTCATATCTCTCACCGATCCATCCACTCACTCACAGACAACACGCAGCTGCATGCACGACCTCCCGAAATCCATCCTTCCGAATCCTCCCTTCCTCGCGAGGACAGAGTCCACCTGGCCAGGCTGAGATGCGGACACCATCCAGCTCTCCTGAGCTATCAGAAGAGACTGGATGACTCCGTTGTCGACACCTGCCCGGGATGTAACACAGCACCCCATACCATTAAACACATCATAGAAGACTGCATTTCACACAACCACTTACGCCAACAACACAATCTACACTCAATGAGAGCTCTGTGGGAAAGCCCGATCGTGGCCATGGCCTTTCTCAGGGACTCGGGGCTGTTCGGCCAGGCAGCTTAGGGAACAACAACAACAACAACAAGGTTTCCTCCAGTGCAAGAGCACCAACACAATTACAGTATGTGTTAATTTCTTAAAATAGAGTTTGCATGTGAACAAATTGAGCAACAAAGTTTCCTCCAGTGCAAGAGCACCAACTAACCCTATACAATTGCATGCTTCGAGTCCCGGAGTCGGCGGGGCTCCTGTGTCCCTCCGTTCTCTCCGGGTCTCAGGGTTTTAGACCTCCGGGTACTAAATGGTTTCAAGGAAATCGAGGAACAATAATAATAAAAAGAAGTTCCGGTTAAATGGAGAAACAAAGTTTTCCTCCAGGTGCACAAAACACCAACAAAACCAAGGAACCAAAAGGTTCAGGTTAACAAAGGAATAAGTGCTTCCTCCGGGTACTCCGGGTACTCCGAGTAATACAAAAACCAAGGAACCAAAAGTTCAGGTTAAATTAAGTAACGAGAGCTTCCTCCGAATACTCCGGGTACTCCGGGTACTACTGAAAACCAGGGAACCAAGAAGTTCAGGTTAAATTTAGGAACAAGGCTTCCTCCAAGCAGGCCTACTCCGGGTACTAGGGGTACTCAGGGTACTCCGAGCAATACTGAACTCCGGGTACTCCGAGCAATACTGAACTCCGGGTACTCCGAGCAATACTGAACTCCGGGTACATACTGAAAACCCAAGAACCAAGAAGTTCAGCTTAAAATTAAGGAACAAGAGCTTCCTCCAAGTACTACGGGTACTCCGGGTAAACACTGACCACCCAGGAACCAAGAGGTTCAGATTAAAATAAGGAACGATAGCTTCCTCCAAGTACTCCGGGTACTCCGGGTAAACACTGACAACCCAGGAACCAAGAGGTTCAGATTCAAATAAGGAACGATAGCTTCCTCCAAGTACTCCGGGTACTCCGGGTACTCCGGGTAATACTGAAAACCAAGGAACCATAAGGTTCAGGTTAAATTAAGGAACGAGAGTTTCCTCCAAGTACTCCGGGAACTCCGGGGGGGGGGGGGGGAACAATGTTTTCCTTCAGAAACAAACATCCGATGTACCAAAAGGTTCCGGTTAAATTAAAGACCAACGTTTCCCTCCGAGTTCTCAATGTAGAACAATGAATGGAAAAAGAAGGGAGGAGAGTACTCCAGTGGCATTTATGATAGCCTATAGACTATCCCCCCCGCTCTGCCTGCTTCGTTGGTTTCACTTTTGAACACGTGCGGGGGCTGACGGAGGCGGCAGGAGGGGAGTGCATGCCCGCATGCCCACCCTTCCTGCCGCCCCCAACTAATTGTAGTGGGCCCTATCATATCTCATCCTTTCTGTTTTCCGTTTTTCCCTTCTTCCCGCTGCCCCCTCCTTTGGGAGCACCGTGACTGTCATGAGGTAAACGACCGTACTCACTCTTTGGTTTCGTTGGAGGGTGTTGTGGGTCGGCAATCCCTACACCCGTCGAACTGTGGTACCCGACGTGTTCGAGCGAGGGGAAACTTTTATGCCAAACCCTAACCCTTGTGCTGGATCGGCGATCGACGAATCGACGGCCCTTAAGGTGCATTAGTCGGGGTGTATATCTGCACGAATTCCTAGGGCGGTCGTCCCGTCCTCTAATTGTGGCTCCATGGTGGGTTTGGAATCTGACTCAGATGAATTTAGAAATATTCGTCCTATGGAATCTAAAATTGCCCCCTCTGACGCCGACCCCTGTGAGAAATTGGACTGCCTCAAGGACCCTTCCCCTGCTGCCAACAGTGCCGGAGTTCCCCACTCAGGCATGGCACCCACAGACCTTGGCAAACCTCCTAAGGATACTGTGACGAAATCTCCATCGTCGGGTAGTGAGATCCATCAGGTGATCTCCCCGGCATCAATTCCTATGCACAGTACTGCCTCTGTGATCAATAATAGTGATGACAACCCCACAGTCTCGACTTTAACTTCTAAATTACCAGATTATGATTCTAGCCTTAGCCTCCCTCTTCATTCCGTTGACAACCTTAATGAAGAACCTCGCATGCCCTCAGCTGACACCCCTACGGATGCTTCTTGCATCCCTGACCCGTCTGTGACTCCATCTGTTACCATCTTCCCTCCGAATGCAGGATATCCTACCTCAATTAAACCTGCTTCTGTACCTCCACGATCTCAACGGGCCATTAATGCAGGTACAGGAAAAGACCTTGCCGGTATTTCCTCTGCCATTCACACGCTTCAACCGTTCGTACCTTCGCATAACCGACAAAGGCGTAAACGTAACACGTATACCCCTGCTTCGAAGGACACTTATAACGCTATGTTCAGTCCCCCTGATTGGTCACGGTTTTTCACGGTCTCTGGTGAACCTATGGATGATTTCAGTCTATACGATACTCTCGCACAAGATATTGGTGACTTCACCATGCATGCTGTTGGATCGGCCAAGCGCATGATTGAGGTGAAAACACAGGAGCAATCAGAAGCCTTACAAGCCTACCTCGACACCCCCAACGACAGATATACAGGTAAACCAGATGAATACCTGAATCAGTGTATTTACCTAATTGTAGTTTACAGGAGTTGAGCTAAGCTCGTGTTGTACCGTCTCTCAGTCTACTTTTTATCCAATTTTTTCTTGAAAATATGGATGTTCCTTGCCCCTACCACCTCCTCCTCCAGCCCATTCCATTTGTCAATACATCTATAGGGGAAGCTAAACTTCCTGATATCATTCTTGCAGGTAGGTCTTTTTACTTTGTAGCTGTGGCCTCTAGTTATTCCTGTATCCATAATTAACATATCCTCCCTATCCAGCCTCTCCAGCCCCCGGGTGCATTTGTACATCATTATCATTTCTCCCCTCTCTCTCCTCTCTTTTAAACTTGGTAGATTTAATTTGTCTAGCCTCCCTTCATATGGCAGTTCTCTGAGACTTGGAACCAATCTAGTAACTGCTCTCTGGATTCTTTCTAACTTGTGAATATGCTTCTTTAGATGCGGGGACCACACCACTGCTGCATACTCCAATCTTGGTCTAATCATACTCTTCATAATTTTCGCTACCATGGTCTCATCCAAGTAGTTCAGAGCAACTTTCATATTCCCGGCCATTGCATACATTCTGCTAAAGAGCTTATTAATATGTTTCTCTGGCGACAAATTATCTTGTATAGTCAACCCTAAATCCTTTTCTTTTTCGGCCTTGCTAATTATATTATCTCCCATCCTGTACTCCCAATTTGGTCTATTCACACTTCTTCCCATATTTAACACATGGCATTTACTTATATTAAATTTCATTTTCCACTTGGTGCTCCATTCATATATTCTATCTAAATCCCCTTGCAGCTCCTCACAACTACTTTTATTTGTTATTTGTCTCATAATTTTTACGTCGTCTGCAAACATTGACATGTAGGAATTTATGCCTATCGGCAGGTCATTCACGTACATAAGAAACATGAGAGGTGCCAACACAGATCCCTGCGGCACACCACTCTCAACTTTCCGCCACGATGAGTAAGTTCCTTTAATGTTGGTCCTCATTTCCCTATCTGTTAGATAGCTCTCCATCCATTTCAGCAAACTCCCCCTGACACATCCTAGCGTCTCAAGCTTAGATAACAATCTCTTATGTGGTACCTTATCGAATGCTTTGGAAAGGTCTAAGTAGACGCAGTCCACCCATCCGCCTCTTTCTTGGAGTACATCTATCACCCTACTGTAATAACATAGCAAACTGGTAACACAAGATGTCCCTTCTCTGAATCCAAATTGCTTTGGGGTTATTATCTTCTTTCTCTCCAACATTTTCATCCATCTCTTCCTAATTAGCTTTTCACAAATCTTGCATACAATACTAGTAAGTGAAACTGGTCTATAGTTTAGAGGGTCCTCAGGGTTTCCATTCTTGTATATCGGGATGATATTAGCTCTTTTCCATTCAACAGGAACCTGTCCTTTATCTAAGGAAGCTTGAATTATGTCCCTCACTGGCTCCACTAATTGCTCTGCACACTCCTTTAAAACCCAGGCAGACACTTCATCCGGTCCCATAGCTTTCCTTACTTCAAGTCCTCTCATCGCAGATAACAGCTCATCTCTAGTTATTTCAATCTTACTAAGACCACTCTCCAGTACTCCCGCCTGTGGTTCGTCAAAACCTTCCTCTCTAGTAAAAACTGACCCCAATTTGTTATTCATTACCTCACACATGTCCGATACATTTTCATACGTCCTAGCATCAACTCTTAATTTAGTAATTTGTTTCTTTACCTTCAACTTACTGTTTATATATTATAAAATAATTTAGGGTCACTTTCACATTTATTTACTATGTTCTTCTCATAGTTCATTTTAACTTGCCTAATTATGTTAACATATCTATTCCTCTCCTGTTTATATTTATTCCGATTACTCTCAGTGTTCCTTCTTCTTAATCTAGCCCAAGCTGCATCACGCCTACCCAAAGCTCTTTTGCATTTCAAATTAAACCAATCTTTCTGCTTAGTAAAATTTCCAGTTTTATATCTTGGGACAAACAGATTGGTTCCTACTCTATAAATTTCGAGGAATCTACTATATTTACCTTGTACGTCCTGTTCCTTAAAAATAAGATCCCAATCTACTCCCTCTAAATATCTTTTCAAGGATACATAATCAGCTTTACTATAATTTAATCTGTCATTTATGTAGCTATTGTCTAATCTATTGGCATTACTCGAGGTCAACTTCCATTTTAGTAATAGGTGATCACTTTTACCTACAGGACATAGATAGTTTATATCACTAATTTCGTGAGGATCTTTTGTAAAAATCAGATCGAGTTTAGAAGGTTCGTTATTACCCCTCATTCTTGTATTTTCCTTCACATGTTGTGCAAGTACATTTTCCGTAACCAACTCCACTAGCCGACTTCCCCAAGATCTCTGATTTGGCCTTGCATCTCCCGATTCCCAATCAACCTCACTACAGTTGAAATCTCCTACCAAGATCAATCGATTTTTCCTTAAAAGCAATCTTCTCAACGACTGAATCATATCCTCTACCATCTCCTCAAACTCCAACTCCCTCCATGCTCTGGTCTTTGGTGGCATGTAAGCTACTGCTATGTCTAGCTTTTTTCCTTCTATATCATTGAGTTCAACTGCCATTATTTCTGCCTTGTCATTATTTAACTCCACGTGCTTTGCTGTCATAGGGTTCTTAACTAATACTGCCACTCCACCTCCCCTTTTACCCTTCCTATCATATCTCCATATATTATATCCTTCACTAAACACTATGTTGCTGTCAAAGTCCTGGTTCAGCTTTGTCTCCGTCAAGCAGACTATCTGTGGTTGATCTTTTCTTAATATATCATCTAACTCTACCTTTTTACTGTTTATTCCATCTATATTAGTGTAGTAGCACAGTATATTTGAATCCACCTCCTTGTTTCTCTTCCCTCTCTGCCTCCTACCAGGTTCACCTCCTCCTCCATCCCTTCCCTGACCAAGTTCCACCTCCCCTGCTAATTCTATTCTCCTCCCTCCCCCTCTCTCTCCTCTCTGTATTGGCACGGTTGTGCTCCCTTCCAACTTCGAATTTGCAGATCAGAGCTTTACAGACTCAACCAATCGTATCTTAAAATTATTGCAAAGAACTGACCCCACTGTTGTTAAAGTTGACACTTATACTGCTCCTCAGCGTGGAAATCGGCCCCCACTACGCATTGTCAAAATTATTTTAAGCGCCATGACCTCCCTATGCATGTCCGTCTTGCAGGTCGCCAACTGCAGGTACGAAGGTATGTTAACAAGCCGAGACAATGCACAAATTGCTGGAAGCTTGGGCATTCAACCCCACGGTGTCGGGCTCTCAATGCTCGTTCCTTAAATTGCGGCTCAGAACAACATGCTCTCCACAATTGTCAAGCCAGCGCGCCCCGTTGTGCAAATTGTGACGGGTCCCACAAAGCCAATGACAGAACATGCCCGCACTTTGCGTTTCATCGTGACGTATTACATTTACAGGCCACAAAAGGACTCCCCTTCCGGTCTGCTGCAGCACAATTAGGCTAAGGCAGGAAGGTAAATCTCCTCCATATCGACGGTATGAATCAACTACACCCGCTGACTCCTCTGACCACCAGCGTCCAGAGCAGCCTCCGGCACCACCTATTAGCCCACAACATTACCCCACCAATGATACCTTCCATTTAGTTCACCTTAACTCCCCGGACCTATCCACCTCTAACAGGTTCGAGGGATTTACTAACTTGACCGATGATACTGAGTTTTGGAACATGACTGCCGAAGAGAACCTCATGGAATGTAACACAGTACCAGATATAGAGACTTCTCCCCAATCTCGCTCCACCCAGTCGCAGCCTCGGAAAAAGCGTAAGGTTGCAAGTCCTATCCGGTCATTATCCCGGACCTCGAAACTCGGTTCCACCACACAGAAGTGGGTTATGCCTACCCACGATCCGGACTGTGGCTGCCATAACTGCGGCCGATTCTTTCTACTTCAGCACAAGACTTCTACCCGTACAGTACTCACCGAACATCTTCACAAATTTCTTTCCAAGCGAGCTCCAGCGGAAGATGCTCAAATTCACCCGACTCCTTGTTATTGTGTCACCCATATTTGTGAATCTGATCCTACGCCCAAGGACTTGATGCAGAGATTCCTGAAGGACAATAACCTGTTGGATTCTGACTTGACTAATATAGAGCTATCACAATCCCGATTTGATGTTCACCAACCTCCTGTCAATGTGCGTACCACCCTCACCACGCCTGATCCTCCCTGTAACCTTGAGCGACATGTTCCGTTAGCCGCTCCCCACTGCCCAGATCCCGATGCTCCCAAACCTAGAGACATTCCCCCACAAACTCCTGCTAACCCTACGACACCATCATCTGACGAACCTTCGATAAAGACTCATCATACCCCGAGCCCCTCACAATCTCCTGTATTGATATGTCACACCAATATCCCACCTGACAAATGTGGATGTCCAATTTGTTTCCGTAATTACATCACACCCCATATCTGTGCCACGGATCCCTGCCTCCTTGCTCGGACGCAGGAATTTGTCACCACACGTACACTTCCCCCTAACCCTGATGAAGATGTTACCTCCGCTTATCTATTTATGAACACTCTGCGCCAAAAACTCCTCCACTGCCCCACCCTTGTTCCTAAACTAGTCACACAATTCACAGCTATTTCTGAAAAATTTACAGACCTTACATCTACCCCTTCACCTCCATCCACACAACCCTCTCCACACTCACAACCTTTACCAGACTCTCTTCAAGAGACCTCTATTGTCGATGACTCTGACAATCCTATTCTTGATGGCATATAACATTTTGCAATGGAATATAAACGGATACCAAACTCGCCTCCGTATGGGAGAATTACAACGATTACTTAAATTATATTCACCATTATGCATTTGCCTCCAACATGTAGGCAATTTTGTTGTCCCCCCCAGGCATTATACTGTTGCTGCTAGCTCCCCTATAACCCCTTCACATCTCCGAACGGCCATCCTTGTGCACTATAAGTGCGTATTTGTTCCTGTCACCCTTGACCCCAACCCTTTTCAAACAACTGCCGTCTCCATTTCATTACCAAACCTTCCTTCCTTGACTGTTTGCTCCTCCTACAATCAACCCTCCTGTCATTACAATACTTCAGACCTTCATAAACTAGTACAACAACTGACCCCACCGTACCTTATTCTGGGCGACTTAACGCACACTCTCCCCTTTGGGGCAACCCAAACACAGACATCCCAGGCGATAAAATTGAAAAATATCTCCTTCATTCTACTCTTTGTTGTCTCAACTTTGACACCCCCACCTACAGATCTGCTACCCACTGTATATTTTCCGCTGTTGATCTTTCCTTTGCCTCGGATGACGCAGCTCCCGTATTTGACTGGTCAGTTTTACAGGATCGCTTCTCCAGCGACCACTACCCTATACTCCTTAAGTATTTGTGCCCTGCATCCTCCCCTCAAATATCGAGTTATAATCTCTCTAAAGCCGATTGGACGTCTTATACGCACTCCTCTGCAGACGTTTCGGACTTCTCTCCTACCTCTTCCCCTGCACACAATTTTGATTATTTTTCGTCCTTCCTGAACTCCATTGCTCGCCCTCATATCCCGCTTACCTCCTCGCTGACGCACCCTCGCCAGGTCCCTTGGTGGACGCCCACTCTAGCCCAAATGATAAAATTCAAGCATCGTGTGGAACGCCTTCTTAAGCGTCTGAGTGTTAGGCAGCGGCGTTTAAAGACTTTCCCCCCGACTTTTTTCCTCTAATCGTTACTTTGACCTTATAACCATCACTATTGAAAAAATTGCCCTTAAAACGTTCTATAACAAGATCTGTGCAGTTGTCAAACGCAGTATCCTTGACAACAAGATACTTTCATGGCGATCATATATCTCGTCCTTCAATTCCCGCACCCCTCTCTCTACTTTATGGAAAAAGTTTCGCAGTATCAACGGACGCACTGTACGGCCTCCACTCTCTCCACTCAAAGACCCTGCCTCGGACTCGCTTACACATGACCCCCTTGACATCGCTGCCATACATGCCAAACATTTCTGTCACGTCAGCTCAGACCAGTCATTGCCTCGTCAATTTCTTCGTTATAAATGTATGGAGGAATCTCGCCCGCTATCTTTTCATAGCGGGAAAACACATGAATATAACACCCCTTTTTCAATTCCGGAATTGCGATACGCGCTCGACCTGTGTACAGACACTACTCCTGGCCCGGATGGATTCTCGTACGCTCTCATCCGTCACCTCCATCCACGTGCGCTACAACATCTTTTACAACTGTACAATCAGTTTTGGATAAGTAACTACTTCCCACCGTCTTGGCGGCATGCTTACACTATACCCGTACCGAAGCCTGGAAAAGATCATAGTCTTCCCACAAATTACAGACCGATTGTGCTTACCTCATGCCTCTGCAAATTAATGGAAAAAATGATCAATCCTCGACTTTTACATTACGCTGAGTCACATGCCCTCCTATCCCCATATCAGAATGGTTCCCGCCCTGGCCGTTCTACACTGCACTCACTTATTCGCCTTGAACACCAAATACGTGATGGGTTCTCCAAGAACCAACCCACAGTGGCAATATTTTTTGACATTGCTAAGGCTTATGACACAACATGGAGACACAGGATTTTAAAAAATTTACACGATTCTGGCATGCGGGGTCCTCTTCCCTGCTTTTTACAAAATTTTCTCTCTAACCGTACATTCCAGGTCAAAAATAATGGTCTCCTATCGGACATTATGTCACAAATTAATGGAATACCACAAGGATGTGCCCTTAGCAGCTTACTCTTTATTATGGCGATCAATAGTGTCATACGCAGCCTCCCACCTGAAATATCGTATAGCTTGTATGTGGACGACTTCGCAATATATTATACTTCTCCCAGTCTGACTCACATACAACGGCATCTCAACATTGCTCTAAAATCCATCCACTCTTGGGCATCCACTGCTGGTTTTCAATTTTCTGCTGAAAAGACTAACGCCGTTGTATTCTATAGAAATGTTCGACATTTACGTAAACAGTCCATTACTCTCACCATGGGACATTCTAATATTCAGATCCTTCCACATACCAGGTTCCTTGGTTTAATCTTTGATACTCACCTCAATTGGAAGAGTCACATTGCCTGCTTAAAGGCACGTTGCCTCCAGAGAATTAATGTTCTGAAAACAGTCGCACGAGTCCATTGGGGCGCAGATCGCGCTACGCTTTTACTGTTCTACAGAGCTACCATCCTCTCAGCCCTAGATTATGGTAGCCCTGTCTATGGCACGGCCTCTGCTTCGTGCTTCCACATTAGGAACCCTCGACAGCGTACACCATTTGGGCATCCGCATTAGCTCGGGGGCATTCCATTCCTCTCGTGTCTCCAATATCCTATGTGAGGCTGGGACCTTACCTCTAGCCTACCACCGTCGATTAGTCCTCATGCGTACGGCTGTTCGCCTCCATCATGACCCAACTCTACTAGAACTATTCCATTCCATAGATAACTATCGTTCAACCATTCCAGTGCCATTCCCAATATTGTCTCGCCAATTGCTCTCCACTTACAGTATCACCGTTCCTCCCATAACTCCCCCTCCTAGTCACATCACTCCGTGGACCCTAAAACACCCTACAGTTTGCTTTCACTTAGCGGATCAACTTGATGCCCAAGCCCCATCTCAATGTCGACATCTCGCTTTACAACATCTTGATGATCACATCCCGGCTGTTTTCATTTACACCGATGGCTCGAAAACTGCGGATGCCGTGGGTTGCGCTGCAGTCTCAGACCATGGCTTGTCTCAAAGTACCTTACACCATCACTCCACGGTTTTCACTGCTGAATTATGGGCTATTCAAGGTGCTTTAAGCACCATCTCTTCATTGTCGAGGAACTCTCCACGGGTCGTTATCTGTAGTGACTCAAAGAGTGCACTGCAAGCCTTATGTGTATTTGCCCCCAAGGACCCATTGGTCAAGACTATCATCCACACAATACACAAATTACAGTGCGCTAATCGTTCCATCACACTGTGCTGGATCCCTGCGCATGTAGGAATTCCCGGGAATGAGCGTGCAGACTTCCTCGCTAAGCAAGCGTGTCATGGTACACCCTCTACTACTGTACTTTGCTGCGTTCGGAGGATATGCTCCCTGTCCTCCGTCGCCATGTTTATGACGCTTGGCGAGTTGAGTGGAGAGCGCAACCATTAACTGGCCACCTTCGCTCCATTAACCCCTAACTGTCGGGGCGCAACATAAGTCGAGTATAATAAATCTGGACTATCTGGCGGCGCTCGACATAGGTCATGTGGCAATTTCAGCACGTAATGTTGCTGAGAGAGAGAGACAAGTGGTGGCAGGAGAGTAGCGAGCGTATGACTGCTCCAAACCACCGCGGCGAACCTACTGACACGAATCCCACCTCCTCCCTCCCTCTCTCACTCGCTATATACGGAATTGTATGGGGAAAGTGCCGAATTACATGCTTTTTGCACTCGCGTTGCGCGGTTGTTGCAAGAAAACTAGCCATCATAAAAGGATCGTTATGGGAGGTTTGACGTACCTCCCAACCTACCAAATAGGAAAACCTACTATTTGGTAGTAGTCTTGGAAAATCCAACGTCAAGGCTATTAACCTAATTGCAATGACGACTTGTCTATTTTGACTGCTATGTCGTCATTCCAACCGCGGTTAAAAAGAAAACGTCTAGAGTCTACTCCTTATCTTGCTCTAGGAGACGTTGTACATTAACCAAAACTACCACCGAAGGTGAAAAAAGCATAGAAGAGAAGAAAAAGGGGTTTACCTTAGTTACCGCTTAAGGCCCATCCCGTGTTCCGTCATGTGCAGATCCCTGTCGAACGTGCGCATGAGCGACCCTCTCTTGTCATCACATCTCACGTCAGCAGAAGAACGCGGATGGGCAGGGGTCCGGCGTGAGGGAGGGTATTATGTACGTTGGATTTTCCAAGACTACTACCAAATAGTAGGTTTTCCTATTTGGTAGGTTGGGAGGTACGTCAAACCTCCCAATTTGTTAGTAGTCTTGGCAAATCCAACGTCAAGGCTGCATAACAAATAGGAGGACATCCAAGCCCAACCTACCAAAAAACCAATGCATAAAACAAAATTACGAATGACAAAGACACAAGTTAAACAAGAGAGTTTAATAAAAGAGTGAAAAACTGAGGAGTAGCTAAAAAGAACAGTTTTAACACATGCCCGTCATTCATAGTAATGCAAAAACATAGACTTGTCTGAAACCAAAAAGGTACTGTACCCAAAAACCCTTTTCTTCAAAAACCAACAAAAACACTGAACACAAGAACAAAACACAATTTTCAATGTGGCAAAAACACTTATGTACTGGAACAATACATAATCCCAAACTTGCAATCCAGTGTTGCAAACCCGTACACCCCCCCCCCCCCTTTGTCAAAACAAAACAAAGGAAAAGAACGAGGGACAAGGGGGAAGACCAGGGATCTTCGCCAGAGCACCAGGAAACACGACCCCCGAGAGCAATCACCGGCCGAGGGGGTCGAACACTGGACACGGAGAGGTAGGAGGAGATGAAGGAATTGATAGAAGACCACAAAACCGCTGAGGCGATGGCAGGGAAGGATCGACGTGGCAGGAACCGGAAGGAGGCAGCAAAGGATCTGACATCGTGCGCAGAACCCCTACAAACAGGGTGACGGGCACGAACGGTCCGACAAACGTGGCGGCCCATCTGCACCTGCGAGAGCCTCCCACCTGTCCGAGGAGACACCCACACAGCAGTACCCAAAGGCGGCGCCACAGACGCAACAGGGGAGTGCAAGGCTGACACCGGGCACAACACATGGCGAGGATGCCCACGCCGTAAAGCCTGGACGGCGAAAGGCTGGAAAACGGGGGCCTCCCTCCCATGCGTGGTAACAAAAGGAGGGGAGGAGGCGAACGAGACGCCATGCAAGGACGGGGAGAATCGCACGCAGTCCCAGGGCCGTGACAATGCCGCTAGTGCAGACACCCGATCCCCAGTGGCCAGAGCGACAAGGAAGAGTGGACGCCCGAGCAACGGAACCGGCGTAGCGGCCCTTGTATACGTGGGGGAAGCCAGAAGGACCAGAGCCCGCCCCAGATCCCACTGCGGAGGGACCTGGCGCGGAGGCGGTCGATCCCGGAAGGCAGCCGTCAGGAAGGAATCCAGCTCCCGTGGCGGAACGACCAGCCCAGCGACGGACCCAAAGAACCCCCCGGACGGCAGACAAGTGGGTACGTATAGCGTCGACTGGAAAGCGACGTGTACGGAAGAGGTGAAACAAGGAGCGTAGGACGAGGGAAGGAGAGCCAACTGGCAGGCGAGTGGCCTGTAGCCACCTAGTAATAGACCTCCAGCGGGACCCGTAAGTCCCCCAAGGAGAAGACGGCCAGGAACGCTGCAGGAAGTCAGTCAGGGCCCGGCCGGGACCGGGAGCCACCGTGCCTCATGAACAAGCACGATGCGAAGGCCAAAGAGGTCCGCAGGGCCCCAACCTAGCCCAAGTGGAAGCCGGAGACAGGTAGAGGGACCGGACTCGGGCACCACCGCGGCAACCGGGCGGACCAAGTCCGTGCCGGCCACAGAGGCGCGAGGAGCCAGACGCAGCCGAGGTACAGCCGCAGCTCCGCGAGGACTGGGCACATCAACAGCGCGTCTGGGGGCGGAAAGATGAATATCGACCGCCACCCGTACCAGGCGACCATGAAAGCGTCCGGACCCCCCCCGGAGCGCGAGGCCGGAGGGAGAGGTCCAGAGGCAACTGGCGCGGCACCCCCGATGCGAACAAGGCGACCTCCGGAACACCTCAGGAAGCCGCGAGGTCGGCGAACACAGTCCGTTTCATCGCCCATTCTACAAGAACGCCCTGCCCTCTCGACAGGGCGGCCGCCCAAAGGGTGGCAGGCCCGGGAAGGGAGGAGGCATGCAAGGAGAAGGGGTGTCGGTCCGCGAGGAAGAACAACTCCACCGAGACCCCCAATAGAGTCAACGACCTGGAGGACCCCCACATAAGGAAACAGGGGACAGCTTGTCTTGTCCAACCCGAAGGCCACCGACTTACCCCGAAGGGCCAGCGCGTGGTCCCGCAGGAAGAACAAAGGAACCAACAATCCGAGGGCATAGAAGGGTAAGAGGAGGGAGACCCACCCATCTGCCGGGAAGTGGACGTCCCAGGTTCGATTGGGAACCTCACCCAACCTCGCTCGACGTATCTGGGGTTACCCAGACCGTCGGCGGGGGGGGGCGGTCCAGGGCACAGCCGCAGAGAGCGAGCCCCGAGCAACCCAGCGACCGAAGCGTCGGCGAACGGTACGCGGGAGCGGCAGGAGCCGATCCATAGGGGCAACGGAAACACCGCGGTGCCCAGGAGGAGGAGGCGGCGTAGCCAGAGGCTCCCTAAGGGAAGGGGCAGAGCGGCCCAATGCAGCGAACCCACGAACGAGTCCCAGAGCCACCCCGGGAGGGAGACCGAGTGCAACACGGCGAAGACCGTCCACCGAAGGTGCACCGCGGCCGGCAGACCCCGGGGCACCGTAGCGCCGGACAAAACCCATGCGAGACCGACCCATGGCACGACACGCGACGGGGTCAAGCGCGACTTGGGAACATCGAAGGGGAACCCTAACCGTGCGATGTTGCGAACGACGGTGAGGGCGTCGCCAATGCACAGTCCTAGGGCGTCGGAAACTACCAACCAATCGGCCAAGGAAAACAAGATCTGGAGCCCGCTCCTGAGGAGAGGACCCAGAGCCTGCCCCACCAGTGCGGAGAAGATCTGCGGCGCGATGCGGAGACCGAAGGGAAGGCCGTCGAACAGGAACACACGATCGGAAGTCCGAACGGCCAAGAAGCGCTGGAAGCGAGGATGGAGAGGAACGAGCCAAGACGCATCCTGGAGGGCCAGCGACACTACCCACGACAGAGGGCACAGGGCCAGGCGTACCAGGGGTACCGGCAGCATCCGAAACCGGGTGTGCACGATGTGCCTGTTGAGGGCCGACAGATCCACCACCGGTCGCATCGATTCGCAGTTCGTCGACGGTACCAGAAAGACACGGGAGAGGAAAACCGGGTGACCGGCGGTCAACTCCCTCGACGCCACCCAGCTCGGGCATGGAAGGGAACACGTGGGCCACCTCTGAAGAGATGGGCCGGCGTCGGTGACAAGAGCGGAGTGGGGGTCTGGACGTCCACCTCCAGGTGAGACCCCTCCGCGCAACCCGCCGCCCCCAACGTCCCTCGCGGCTACCGAGGGGCGCAAGGGCGAAAACAACCCGAGGGAGCACCCGAGAGGAGGGGAGCGACCCGGTACGCCCAGGCGAGAAGGAGAACAAGGAGGCCGACCCAGAGAACTACACATTGTGTTGACGTGGAGGTACCCCCGGTACGGGCCGTGCGGGCATGAGCGCCACGTTGACCTCCTCTACCCCTGCCCCCCCCCCCCCCAACCTCGTCGAAAAGGGCGGGCCACCCCAACCCCAGGCCGGCGCGGGGCTGACCCCTTCGAAGGGCGGCCGGAAGCGGAAGGCCGGCCAGCCCCGACACAGAGGGGATGAAAGGGGCAAGAACAGAAGTGCGAGGCGGAACCGACGCACAAGCCAGCAACGTCCCAGTCCTGCGCCCGTGCAAGGCGGCAGCACTTGCAGCAGCACCCCGAAGAGGACCGGCAGAAGGACGGGACTGAGAAGACCCCGCGCGCGGCACAGCGCGTCGGTGCGTGACGTAAGCAGGGGCCGTAACGACACAGCGCGGCGTCGCGTGTCGGAAGCAGGGGCCGCCGACAGAGAAGCGTAGCATTCCCAAGCATCCTGCTTAAAAAACCCCGACGTATATAGCGCAGAGTACAACAAACCCTGACGAATAACCAAGGGGGCCGGCCGGCAGAACGAAGACCGTACCGTCGTGCGGTGCCGAGTTGCCGCGCACAAAACCGCCTTCAGCTCGGGAACCAAAGACACCGCGAGCCGAAGGTGGACCCGCTGAACGCGGTCCAAACCCTCGCGAAGATCGCCTGGCGCAGACGCCTCGAAAAGCCGCAGGTGGTGAACAGACGTCTGGAGGGAACCTAAAGACAAGACAATAAGTCCGTCACCCTCCGTCGCAAGGGAAAAACCTTGGCGACAGAGGGCTGATCCGGGTGAGAGAAGAACGGGGGAGCAATAGAACAAAGTTCAAGAACGGGCGCGCTCATCCAGGACCAGAACGCGCCGTCCAACCCGCCGACAGACACAAGAGGAGGCAAAAGCAGGGACGACTCCGGGGGAGGGACGGAAGGAGAGCCGTCGACGGATCGGTGTGTGAAGTCGAAGGCCTCAGCAAACCAGGCCTCCAATGGGAGAGGGTGACCGAGCATGATGGCTAAGCCAGGCGTACCGGCGTCGCACAAACCTGTCCCATAGGAGGACAGACCCGTCAACACAGCCAGGGACTGAACAGCCGGAAGGATGTCAGGGCGGCTGAAGTCTGACCAGAGCGTAGGCCTGCAGAAGGGAGGGGGACCGTAGCAGGGGTAGGTAGGGCGAGGTGCTGAGGGTGAGGCACCGCCAAGAAGGGCGAGAAGAGGGAGTCTTCCATCGACTCCAAGCGCCCGTCGAAGCGTGACACAACCCAGCCCTGCATAGCCGACAATTGATCCGAGAGAGGCTACCCCCCCCCCCCCCCCCCCCCCCCAGATTGGTCATCCCGCAGGGGCGAGCGTGAGCGGGAGCGAGACCCACGACACGAACCAGCAGCGTCGCGTAATGTTGAAATTATATTATGAAATTTTTCGATGGCTTCACTTCATTTTTCAATATATAAGCCAGGTGCTAAAAGGTTCCTGCTTACTTATGTTATCACTTCTGACATGGAAATAGTTCGGAACTTCGAGCCCTGGAGTCGGCGGGACGCCTGTGCCCCAGTGGGCTATTAGGGACAGATGAGGAGCAAAGCTTCCTCCGGATACTATCACTATTATATGCCCAATATTGAATTGATATACACGGACTAACCAATGGTGTCCGGGTACCGGGTACCCAACGGACCTCCGGTGACATTGATAATCTACTGATTATTATTATTATTATTATTATTTATATTATTATTATTCCATTGTTATAACTTAAGTTACTGCAAATTGCAATTACAGTCTCTCAAATTGAATTGAACTGAAATAGACCTTGACTCTTAGCTATGAAGGTCTTCGGGCTTCACCTCCATCTCCGGGTGCTGCCCAACGGCGTGTCTTTCCGGGTCAATGATAAACATCTTTCCCATAGGTTCTCAATGGAGGACAATGAATTTATATAAGAGATAGCAGATACGCTACTCTACTCTAACCTCTGTTACGGCATTCATATAGCCAATAGGCTATTCACCGCCAGGTGTTGCCCAACGTAATTTCTTGTTGAGTCGCTGTTAAAAGTCTTCACCTTGGGTTCTCAATGTAGAACCACGAATGAGAGAAAAGGGGGGGGGGGGATACTCTAATCATATTAATGATAACCATCGACTATCCCACTCTAATCCATCTTTATATAAGATACAGCTGATATGCTACCCCGTTCTAACTTCTTTTACTGCATTCATATAGCCAACAAGCTATTCGGCATTCCATAGGCCTTATGCATCACGAGCCGGTACATGATTTTGTTCTTTGCTCTAGTATTATGTAACATTAATTCTGGGCCTGATGAGCAACAGCGCTCTCTTGTAATCGCCACTACCATTGTGCAGTGGTTCAGGTTCACAAGATGCAACAAATTCCCCCTTCTTGGGCGTACGAAGTATGTACGCCATCTGTCTTGTGTTGATTGTACGCTAGCTAGTGAGCTACTAAGACGTGTACAAACTGTGCACCCTTTGTGAAACATCACAATCTGATTGGCCACATAACTGCGGCTGGGGCGCCTTAAGTTTTGCTCAATATTTGGAGTGATGTAAAAGGTTACATATCCTAAGTCCCAGACATTATCCATAATGCCTACGTGAATTTCCTAAACATTCTTTTGCCCACGTCCCAACGAAGTTGGAGACCCTGTTCCAAACAAAGGTTCTAGCAGCAATTAAGTCCAAGTTTAGTCAGAGACAAGAGTCTCTTGACTCCCCAGGTTAGGCTGTCCTCTAAGCTAATGCCTTCTACCTACTGTTCCTTTACAACCTGTCCTTATATGAATAAAGACCACCACACCGCCTCGTCCCTCAGGGTCAATTGGTCCTAGTGTTCCCTAACCGGTGAATCAGTAGCGATTCCCACCCTTGACAGGTGGGGCTATTCCTAACCCCTTAACTCCGGGTGCCCTTGAGGAGGATGAGGAACATAGATTTGCTGCTTGTCATATGAGATCTTCACAACAATACAATGATACTTTCACCAAACGTCATAGAAGTAATCAAAGAATGATTAAAGCCGATGGTATTAGTGCCAGTTCTAAAAGGAACCACAGTTTTCCTATCCCGCACGTTTCTTGTTCCCAAACGAGACAGCTTAAATTAAAGATGAGACCAGGCAGAGACCTCTCCTCACTCAAAATTACAGATTTTGCATGCTCACAGTGCCTCGGATACGGCTACTCCTTCATCAGGACGTGTGACTGATAACGTTGAACCTCAAGGATGCCTTTTGGCACATTCCGTTCTTCACAAGAGATCACAGATTTCTTACGGAAACCTTATCCCGGTGCAAGTGCAAGTCAGTGGAACGGGCACTCACACAAGAAGCTTTCAGCAAGCGGATTCACCCCTACATTTCAGCCTAGTACCTCCCGGGAAGGGCCAACCTTTGGGGTGACACCTTATCCCGGGGCAAGAGTAGGCTACTCCAGTGGTATGGGCACTCAAACAGGAAGCTTTCGCCAAGCCGACTCTTCCTTCCCATCCACAAGTAGACCTTTTGGCATTCCACACATTAGCAAAGACCACTCACTCTATAACCCAGTGGTCAATAACCCCGGCGCAGGGACTGGCCGCTTTTGCGGTCAATTCTCCCTACCGCCAATTCCTTGAGACCTCTGGTGGACGCTTCGGAACTAGCGCCAGAGCTACGACTGTAGACATCACTATACCAAACACCTATAGATGTACAGTTTATCTCAAGGTTTGTGTGATTCTACACAATTTTCTTATACAGTATACGACTACAATTTGTTAGTAGTCTTGGAAAATCCAACGTCAAGGCTATTAACCTAATTGCAATGACGACTTGTCTATTTTGACTGCTATGTCGTCATTCCAACCGCGGTTAAAAAGAAAACGTCTAGAGTCTACTCCTTATCTTGCTCTAGGAGACGTTGTACATTAACCAAAACTACCACCGAAGGTGAAAAAAGTATAGAAGAGAAGAAAAAGGGGTTTACCTTAGTTACCGCTCAAGGCCCATCCCGTGTTCCGTCATGCGCAGATCCCTGTCGAACGTGCGCATGAGCGACCCTCTCTTGTCATCATTTTTTCACGCGTCGCCATTGTTGAGTCCGCTTTTGTTGTGCTCCTTCAATTCACCCTGTTTTAGGTTCGTTTCGGCTTTTCTGGCCCTCTTTTTGTTAGACAGATGTTACGTGATCTAGGGCACACGTAAATGGGCTCCTCAGTGTGTTTAATGGAGACGCGTGTGGAAATAGCTACCGAAGGTACGGGGGCGCCTCGCGTTCCTCGTATGTGTTTTTCATTCCTTTCTCTTTTCATATTCTTTTTTCCTGTTAGTCTGGGCATAGTTTAGCTTATTTTAGCCTAGCTTGTTTCTCATTCAGGAATTGCTATGCCCTATGAGTTTTCATATTTTCATAGCCTAGGTGTACAGTTGGTTCACAATCTGAGATTTCGTGGTGGCGGTGCTGTTTGTAGGGTTTGTGTCGGCCGCATTATTAGCGTTATTCCCGAGTCCCCCCTTTCGAGCCTTCACTGTGTCTCAAGGGCCTGGGCGCTTGGTGGTTCGTGATATCCAGGGGTACCCCACGGGGGCCTCTCCCTCACACCACAGGGTTTTTCGCCCCTGACACATTCTCTCCTCACGGCTAGGCCACCCTTTTTCTCGCCAGTTTCATTTACTGGTTTTTGTGTTCCCTTACTGTTTTCACCTCCATCCTTTCATTCCCTTTTGCCCAATCCTGGGGTACCCTACGGGGGCCCCTGTTTGTGCCAAACCACCCTTCCTGCCACTTCTCCTCATGGGCTTTGCTCTATCTCTGTGGGTGGGGTGGTTCCTGGGGGATGTGCCTCCTCTCCCCTGGTGTGTCTTCCTTGCCTCTCCCTTGACCGGTTGAGTCAGGATATTATCAAGGAAGACACTGCTCAGCTTGATGGCCTTCGTCGCTTGGAGTCATAAGGAGTTGACGCTTTTTTCTGGGCCTGTGTTGGTATTCCCTAGACGCTCCTCTCGCTTTTTCGGCGCCGGACCATCTCGGCCGGTCCCGCAAATTTGCGGAGTGCTCGATTCGGTCCACGGACGTTTCGGCTCCCCGCAAATTTGCGGAGATCGCTGGGGGGTCTCGCGGTGAGGCGGGAGGGTTGTGTGGGTACGGTTATGCCTCCATTGGCCCGCAAATTTGCGGTTATAGTTGGCTTTCACGGTGACCCTTTTTTGTGTCATCTTGTTGCCTGGTACTATATTGGTGTATGCACTTTCCTGGTGTTATGGACCCTGCATGTGAGGTGTTGAGTGGTGGTTAACACTTTCTCCATCTTTGCATGTTCTGCTTGTGCTCTTCCGCCTCACCCGCCCTCCTCACCTCCATCGGTGCTCCCGGTTTAGAGTGAGTACGACTTCCAGTTTGCATGTGTGTTCCTGTTTACCCATGCTCATTCCCTGGTTTTTATTGGACATTATCTTCACTTACTCCGTCAACGTGCTGCTTATGGTGTGTGTTCTTCCGTTGCAGGTGGGATGCCTTGCTTTCGCCAGGGCTGTGGCTCCCCGTGCTTGGAATGCCACAGGTCCTGCTTACGCCACTCTCAATGTGTGTCCTCTACGGCCTACCTCCCTGATTTGTGTGGCCCGTGTATGGACCTGGTGGATGTGGTGGACCATCACCCTGGTTCCTCTGACGCGGCAGTGGCCTCTGCATCCCTTCAGTCTGTGTGGGCGGTGGTCTCCCACCACATTAGGACTGTGGGCCACCGTTCCCCGGCCTTTGTTGACGACCGGATCCGCGTCGCCCTGGGCATCCCTGACCCGTCTGGAGGCCGTTTACCTGGCCCTCTCCCTGCTCGGGCCCTCCTCCCTGAGTCCCGTGGTCGGTCGTCACATCGTCGGGTGGATCCCCAGCTCCGTCCACGCTCTCGCTCTCCTCGTCGCTCGTCCTCTACTGCCCCTCCTCGTCCTCCTGCTCACCTTGACTCCGCCGTTCACCCTCGTCATGGTTCTCGCCCTGAGGCCGGGGTTAGCGTCTCTGCCCCTGTACGCCCTCCCCTGGCCTCTCCGGATAGGGGCTCTACTACCTTCCGCCCGCTTCCCCTGCACAAAAGACGTCCTCTTCATTTGTCCTCTACGCGCGCGGATGTTCATGCTGTAGCTGGCCCTCTGCTCCCTCCTTCTACTCTGTCCAGGAGGGTCCGCCAGGATGTAGTTGCTTCTCCTCCTACTTCTCCTGCTTCGGTGCCTCTTCTTCCTTCTCGGTCTCGTCCCGAGGTGGAGGTTCCTCCCTCCTCCGCCTCGGTGTCGGGCCGCCCTGTTCTCTCAGCCCCGGGGATCCTTGCTCTGTTTCCCCCCGCGGCTCCTTCTGACCTCCTTTCACCCGGCCAGCCTTCCCCCTCCCGTCATCCTGCTCCTCTTCCTTCTTCTATTCCTGATCTTCGCTTGCCGGCTCCCCGTGAGGGTACCCCGCCGCTTGACTCGGTAGAGTATAGCGAGGTTTCGGGGTCCCCTTTCTCGGGGGCTGACGTGTCGCTGGAAGAGGGGGATGGTGATGTTTCCCCCTCGGGCGTTAGTGATCGGGGACGAGACCCTCAGGACCGCCACGGCCGTCGTCGCTCGCCTTCTTTGGGCCGCGACGCTGCTGTTTCGTGTCGTGGGTCTCGCTCTCGCTCACGCTCGCCCCTGCGGGCCGAACTATCTTCGGGGGGGTCGCCTCTCTCGGATCGATTTTCGGCTATGCAGGGGTGGGTTGTGTCACACTTCGACGCGCGCTTGGAGGCGATGCAAGAATCCCTCTTATCGCGCTTCTTGGCGGTGACACAACCTCAGCGCCTCACCCAGCCTACCCCTGCTTTGGTCCCCCTCCCCTCTGCGGTGGACCACATTCCTTCTCGCCCTGCTTCTCCGCCTGCCCGGTCGTCGGCTAGTACTGCTCCTGCCCTGGCTCAGGTGGTTGCCCCTGCTGTCTCCCATGCGGGGGTCCTCCGTCTGCTAGGGCAGGGTCCGCGCTTGCCCCCCATCCAGAAGGCCAAGGTCCCGTCGCGGACTATGCCGCTCCTCTATGGCTCCTTGGCTGTTTGGAAGGGGGTGCAGGCCTCCCACCCGGAGCGTGCTACCGACTTCCCGTCAGGTGAGAGGGCCCTACCTTCGGACTGGTCGGTCCAAATTAATGACAAAATGCAGTTCAGGGCGATCAGGGTGGATGGTCAGGTGGCCGACGTGGAGGTGCGGGCGTACCCGACAAGGACTGACCTTCAGTACTTTTCGGTGAAGCCCAAGCCCCCGTCTGCTCCTCGAACTAAGCTCTGGTCAGACTTCAGCCGCCAGGACATCCTTCAGGATGTTCAGTCCCTGGCTGTGTTAACGGGACTGTCCTCCTATGGGACGGGTTTGTGCGACGACGGTAAGCCTGGCTTAGCCGTCGTGCTCGATAATCCTCTCCCATTGGAGGCCTGGTTTGCTGAGGCCTTAGACTTTGCCAACCGTTCCGTCGACAGATCTATTTCAGTCCCTCCCCCAGAGTCGTCACTGCTTTTGCCTCCTCTGGTATCTGTCGGCGGATTGGATGGCAAGTTCTGGTCCTGGATTAGCGCTCCCAAACTTGAAATTTGTGCTATTGCTAACCCGTTCTTCTCCCACCCAGATAAGTCCTCTGTCGACAGGGATTTTACCTTGCGGCAGAGGGTGGCGAACTTATTGTCTTGTCTTCTAGGTTCCCTCCAGACGTCTGTTCACCACCTGCGACTTATCGAGGCGACTGCACCTGGCGATCTTCGCGAGGGCTTGGACCACGTTCGGCGGATCCACCTTCAGCTCGCGGTGTCATTAGTTCGCGAGCTGAAGGCGGTTTTGTGCGAGGCAACTCGACAACGCCAGACGGTAAGGTCCTCGTTCTGCCGGAAGGCCCCTTTGGATATTCGTCAGGGTTTGTTATACTCTGAGCTATATACATCGGGGCTTTTTGCGCAGGATGCTTGGGAACGCTACGCTTCTCTGTCTGCGGACCCTGCTTACGACACGCAAAGACGTGCTGTGTCGCGACCAGGGTCTTCGCAGTCCCGTCCTTCTGCCGGTCCCCTTCGGGGTGCTGCCGCCACTGCTGCTGCCAAGAAAGGGCGCAGGAAAGGGAAGTTGCCGGCCAGAGCGTCGGTTCCGCCTCGCACTTCTGCTCCTGCTCCCTTTCATCCCCGCCGAGAAGGGGCTGGCCAGCCTTCCACTTCCGGCCGCACTTCGACGGGGTCAGACGCACGACGGACAGGGGATGGGGTGACCCGCCCTTTTCGGCGAGGTGGGGGGGGTACGGGTGGTCAACGTGGCTCTTATGACCGCAGGGACCGTACCGGGGGACCCTCCACGTCAAAAATTGTGTAGGTTCTCCAGGTCGGTCTCCTCCTTGTTCTCCTTCTCGCCTCGCAGAAAGGGTCGCTCACCTCATCTCGGGGGCTCCCACAGGTTATTTTCGCCCTTGCGGCCTTCGGTGGCCGCGAGGGACGGGGGGGCGGAAGATTGCACGGAGGGGTCTAACCTGGAGATGGAAGTCCAGACCCCCACTCAGCTCTTGTCAACGAAGCCGGCCTGTCTCTTCGGAGGTGGCCGACGTGATTACATCCATGCACGAGCAGGGAATCGTCAAGGAGGTGAAAGCCGGTCAACCGGTTTTCCTCTCCCGTGTTTTTCTGGTACCGAAGAAGGACTGCGACGCGATGCGACCGGTGGTGGATCTGTCGGCCCTCAACGGGCACATCGTGAACACACGGTTTCGGATGCTGACGGTGCACCAGGTACGACTGGCCCTGCGGCCTCTGTCGTGGGTAGTGTCGCTGGACCTCAAGGATGCGTATTGGCACGTTCCTATCCATCCTCGTTTCCAGCGATTCTTGGCCGTTCAGACTTCCGATCGTGTGTTCATGTTCGACAGACTTCCCTTCGGTCTCAACATCGCGCCGCGGATCTTCTCGAAACTGGTAAAGCAGGCTCTGGATCCTCTCCTCAGGGGCGGCCTCCAGATCCTGTTTTACTTGGACGACTGGTTGATAGTTTCAGACACCCTAGAACAGTGCGTCCACGACACCCTCACAGTAGTTCAACACATCACACAGTTAGGGTTCAAAATCAATATTCCCAAGTCACGCCTGTCCCCGTCGCGTGTCGTGACGTGGGTAGGTCTCGAATGGGATCTGACCAGCGCTACAGTGACCCAGAGTCAGCCAAACGCGGTGAAACTTCGCAGGAAGGTCTTCGCCGTGTTGCACTCGGTCTCCCTCACGAGGAGGATCTGGGACTCGTTAGTGGGTTCACTGAATTGGGCCGCTCTGACCATTCCCTTAGGGAGGCTCAGGCTGCGCCGCCTAATACTCATGGGCAACAAGGTGTTTCCGTTGGCCCCTATGGATCGGCTCATGCCGATCCCGCGTACCATTCACAGACACTTAGGACACTGGGTTGCTCGGGGCACGCTCTCTGCGGCTGTGCCCTGGACCGCCCCCCCGCCGACGATCTGGGTAGATACAGATGCGTCGAGCGAGGTAGGGTGGGGTTACCAATCCAACCTGGGACATCAACATCACGGCAGATGGGTGGGACACACACACCTACACATCAATGCCCTCGAACTGTTGGTTCCCTTGTTCTTCCTGAGGGACCACGCGCTGGCCCTTCGGGGAAAGTCGGTGGCCTTCAGGATGGACAATCAGACAGCTGTCCACTGTATCCAAAAGCAGGGGTCCTCCAGGTCTTTGACTCTGTTGGGGATCTCAGAGAAGTTGTTCTTCCTCGCGAACCGACACAACATCTCCCTGCACGCCTCCTACCTGCCCGGGACTGCCAACCTGTGGGCGGACGCCCTGTCGAGAGGACAGGGCGTTCTAGTAGAATGGGCAATGAAACAGACTGTATTCGACGACCTCGCAGCTTCCTGGGGTGTTCCGGAGGTCGACTTGTTCGCATCGAAGGAGACGCGCAAGTTGCCTCAGTACCTATCCCTCCGGACTCGCACTCCGGAGGGGGGTCCGGACGCTTTCATGGAAGACTGGAACAGGTGGCAGTCGATATACATATTTCCGCCACCAGACGCACTGTTGATGTGCAAAGTCCTCGCGAGGCTGCGGCTGTACCGCGGCAGAGTCTGGCTAATAGCGCCTCTGTGGCCAGCCCAGGCTTGGTACGCCCAGTTGAAGCGGTGGTGCCCGAGTCCGGTCCCTCTCCCTCTCTCAAACTTCCACTTGAGCCAGGTTGGAGACCTGCGGACCTCGTTGGCCTTCGCATCGTGGATGTTCGTGAGGCACGGTGGCTCCCAGTCCACGGACGGGACCTGACTGACTTCCTGAAGCGTTCATGGACGTCTTCGACTTGGGGGACTTATGAGTCCCACTGGAGGTCTTTTACTAGGTGGATACAGGACACTCGCCAGGCTGTTAGCTCTCCTTCCCTCGTCCTACACGAGGGTGTACTGGTGGTACGACTTCCATCCAAGAAAGCCAAAGAAGATGCAGGAAGGGCCATCAATCAGTATTTGGGGGTGGACAGTGCCTTCAGTGTCTCCGAACCGAAGAAGATGATGCCAAAAATGACTCTGGTAGGCATTGCTAATGACGCTGAGGATAATGAGATCATTCCCAGCATCCTCAACAAGAACCCAAGAATAAAGTCCCTGGTCGACGATGGCTTAGCTATGAATTTGCTATTCACTAAGCAAAAGAGTGATGCACACACTAAGATTGCGGTAGTAAAAATGTCACCTGAAATACGCTCTTCCATTGTGGATGATGGCAATTCTGTGTATGTTGGACTTGTGAGATGTCGTGCATATGATCGCTTCTGGGTAACACAATGTTACCATTGCCAGGGCTTTGGTCATACCAGTGACAGGTGTTATCGGAAAAATGAGGATCCAAAATGCAACTTCTGTGCTGGTACTCATAACTCAAAAGACTGCACCAACAAGTCTTCCCCCAAATGTATAAATTGTATGAGCTCCACATCAGTTACGGAGCCGCCAAATCATTTCGCCTCAAGTAGAAATAGTCCTTTAATGACAGCTCAGAGAAATAAAGTTATTGAGAACACCAATTTTGTAGGTTCAAAAAACTGAAAAATGCACATGGGAGCCGGTTGAAACTGGGTCTGTTGAATGTTCGTTCCTTGCGTAACAAAATGGATCATATTTGTGAGGTCTTGGATGAACGTAACCTTGATGTATTATGTCTCACTGAGACCTGGTTGTTCGAGTCAGATCTGAATATTATCCAGGCGGCATTGCCTAAAACCCATTCCATAATAAATGTTCCTAGGCCTAGGGGAGATCATCCGGGTGGTGGAGTGGCAGTTGTCTACTCCACATCTCTGGTGAATATCTTGCAAATAAGCCATAACCCAGCCCCTCTTTATTATGAACTGTTGGAAGTGGAAATAAAACTCCATCAACAAATTCTAAGAATGGCAGTTGTCTATAGGCCTGGCCATCGTGGCACAGATAGGGGTTTTATGGAAGAGTTTGGGCAGTTTCTCGAGGAATTTTCTGCTAAAACCGGAAGACTTTTGATATGTGGAGATTTTAATTACTGGGTTGACAGCCCTCATCTGAAGCCATTCTCTCCTGAGTTCCTTGAGTTGACTGATCAGAACAATTTTGTAAATCATGTGTCCCACCCAACTCATATCTTAGGACACACCCTTGACTTGGTTTTCTCTCCTGTGGGTTGTGGTGGTGTCCTGGATGTTGATGTTGAGAATGCTGACCCTAATACCTCTGATCATGCTTTGATTACTTTCAGCTTTGATTTCCCTAAGCCACTCACACATGAAAAAGTAATCAGATTTAGAAATTATAAAAATGCAGACCTAAATTTGGCTAGCAGTGAAGTAAAACAGTACTTGGGAAGTATTGATACTTCCAACCTTACTTCAGATGAGCTGGTGGAGGTGCATGGAAATGCACTTAAATTAGTGTTCGATCATCACTGTCCAGAAGTAGAGAAGAAAATCATAGTACGAGATGATTCGCCCTGGTATAGCACTCGAGTTAAATTTCTTAGAAGAGCGCGTAGAAGAGCTGAACGTGAATGGCGGAAAAATAAAACAGACTCTACATGGTTGCAATATCTGTCAGCCAGAAGAGCTGTGGTCCACAAAATCAAAGATGAAAAGAAAGTGTATTATCAGGGAAAAGTTGACTCGTGTGGTAACGACCAGAGGAGGTTGGCTTCAATTGTAAACAGTTTACTTGGAAAAACAAGAGTCAGCTTAAGACCTTCTGTACCTGATGCTGAGTTGGCTGCCAACTTTGTGGCATTTTTTGCTGGCAAGATAACTCGCATAAGACAGGAACTGGATGATGCTTCTGTTGGTGAAGAACTTTCAGTTGTACTCCAACCCCGACACATTCCTAATAATGTCCTCTCATCCTTTCACTCAGTAGAGGTGGACATGATCTCGTCCTACATAAGAAACCTCAATAAAACATTTTGCCCGTTGGATCCCATTAATGTTTCCAAGCTACCAAGAGTCTATGATCACACAGTTGAGTTTATTTCCAAAATAATTAATAAGTGCTTCTCTGAAGGTAGCTTCCCACATTCTGAAAAGCATGCACTGCTCCGACCTACTCTAAAGAAACCTGGACTTGATGTTGAGAACATGTTGAACTATCGTCCTGTCTCTAACCTGTCCTTCATATCAAAGATATTAGAGCGTGCAATACTTGACCAATTACAACCACTACTTCAGCAGAATGAAACTATCCCAATTTTTCAGTCTGCTTACCGACAGCATCATTCAACTGAAACAGCATTGATTAGAGTACATAATGATCTAGTTGAGAACATTTGCAATGGTGTGGCCTCACTATTGGTCTTGCTTGATCTCTCTGCGGCTTTTGACACAGTGGATCGCAAGTTGTTATTGAGTGATCTTTATGATTGTGGTGTGCGTGACTCCGCTCTCTTGCTTCTTGGGTTGTACTTGTCAGGTAGATCCCAGAGTGTGATGGTAAATCAAGTGGTCTCGGACTCGACACCCCTGCAGTATGGTGTTCCGCAGGGATCAGTTTTAGGTCCTATCCTATTTATAATTTATATTAGCAGTTTGTCTCTTCTGCTTCGTGCACATAATGTCACCTTTCACTTTTATGCAGATGACACCCAGATTTATGTGAGAATCACAAATATAGTTGATATACGGAGTAAGATGGAATTGTTGATGTCTGATATCAAGAAGTGGATGAGAGCGAGAAAACTTAAACTAAATGATGGTAAAACTGATATTCTCATCATCCGAGGAAATAGAAGAGCTGATGATATAGTAGGTGCCCTCTCCATCAATGTGGGTGGATCTCAGCTGCGACCGGCCAACTCTGTTCGAAATCTGGGTGTATATGTGAACTCCCGATTAGATTTCAAAGAGCATGTAAACCAGATAGTTAAAAGTTGTTACTTGCACATCAGAAATCTCTATTTGGTGAAGCCGTTTATAACCAGACGTTGCCTCCTGACGTTGGTTCACTCATTGGTCTTCTCTCGTGTTGATTATTGCAATGCCCTGTTGGTGGGTCTTCCAAATTATATTTTGAAGAAAGTTCAGTCTGTTCTTAACAGGGCCGCAAGACTAATTTTTGGTGTTCCACCTAGAACTCCTACTACATCTCTTCACATAGAACTGCACTGGCTGCCAGTAAGAGCAAGAATAGAATTTAAGTTGTGTTTGGTGACTTTTAAGGTTCTCAAATTTGGTGAGCCTAGGTACCTTGCGGAGCTGCTCAGGCGCCCACCGGCACACCATGGTGTAGTTGTGCGTCATGACAATGACCCTTTTCGTCTTGATGAACCATGGGCTTTCCAGCAGTCTTCTTTCTTTGAGAGGTCTTTCTCCTACATGGCTCCGAGGTTGTATAACAGGTTGCCGCTGTCCATGAGACAACTGAGTTCTGTTGAATGCTTCAAGAGACAACTTAAGACTTTTCTCTTTGAGAGAAGCTATGATCTTGAGAGAGGTGTCATGACAGATGGCTATAGAGTTTAGGCTATTTTGCCACTGCTAGTGATTGTTAAGTGTGTGTTGTATATAAGCCTTCTTTTGATGCATTGATTTTTGTTCTTTTTTCTTTCTCTTTTCGAGCGCTAGTGAATTCTTCGGAAAAATTGGCGCTTATGAGAAATAAGTAACATGCTTATTATTATTATTATTACACTACTTGTTTCACCTCTTCCGTACACGTCGCTTTCAAGTCAACACTATACGTAACCACTTGTCTGCCATCCGGGAGGTCTTTGAGTCCGTCACTGGGCTGGTCGTTCCACCGAAGGAGCTGGATTCCTTCATGAAGGCTGCCTTCAGGGAGCGACCGCCTCCGCGCCAGATCCCTCCTCAGTGGGATCTGGGGCGTGCTCTGGACCTTCTGGCTTCACACACATATACACGGGATACTACACCGGTTCAGTTGCTGGAGCGTACACTCTTCCTTGTCGCTCTGGCCACTGGGGATAGGGTGTCTGAACTGGCTGCCATGTCGCTGTCCCAGGAATGCATGCGCTTCTCCCCGTCCTTGAATGTCGTCACGTTAGCCCCCTCCCCTCATTTTGTTGCCAAGAATGAGAGAGAGACCCACGTTTTCAAGCCTTTCACCATCCAGGCTTTAAAGCGTGGGCATACTCACCATGTGTTGTGCCCGGTGCAGGCCTTGCACTCCTATGTTGAGTCTGTGGCTCCGACTTCGGGTACTGCTGTGTGGGTGTCTCCTCGGACTGGTAGGAGGCTCTCGAAGGTACAGATAGGACGCCACATTTGTCGGGTCATTCGTGCCAGTAACCCTGCTTGTCGGGGTTCTGCGCACGATGTGCGATCCTTTGCTGCCTCCTTACGGTTCCTGCAGACTCGTTCGTTGCCTGACGTCGCCTCGGCGGGTTTGTGGTCTTCTGTCCATACCTTCGTCTCCTCCTACCTCTCCATGTCCATTGTTAGACCCCCTCGGCCTGTGATAGCTCTCGGGAGTCGTGTTTCCTAGGGCTCTCGCGAGGTTGCCTGGTCTTCCCCCCTAGTCACTCTTTCTTTTCCTTTGTTTTCTTTAGAAAAGGGGGGGGGAGGGAAGTACGGGTTTGCAACACTGGATTGCAAGTTTGGGATTATGTTATATGTATACAGTACATAAGTGTTTTTGCCTCATTGACAATTGTGTTTTGTTTATGTGATCCATGTTTTTGTTCGTTTTGGAAGAAAAGGGATTTTGTGTACAGTACTTTTTGGTTTAACCCTCCAGCCCCGGCTATGTATTATATATATATTCCTCGAAACCCGGGTGTTTTGGCCGAAAAACGTCTAGGCTAGGCTACCGTATATTCGTTAATCAGACTGCTTCCCGCATTCCCGCGCATCCCCAACCGTAGCTGTGTTATTTACCTGTAGAATGGCATTAAGTAGAGCTCTAAGTCAACTGGTTGAGCTGTGATGATGATTTCATTGGAGATAACTTTATGGCCAAAACAGCCACTTTACACCACTTTTCGATACTTAACAACAACATACAGGCACACACGAACAAGCGACGCTCTCCTTCTTGTGGCCGGAGATGCGGGGCGACGGTCCAGCCGGCTGTTGTTTACATGCGTCGGACCGACGCCTCGCACACGAAGCTCACAGGCTTTCAACCACTGGGCGTTCAAGAGACCTTCCGGGTACCTGTTATATGCTTTTTTATGGGCGTTCAAGAGCCCTTCCGTGGTGAGAGGGTTAAGACAAGTCTATGGTTTTGCATTACTATGAATGACGGGCACGTGTTAAAACTGCTCTTTTTAGCTACTCCTCAGTTTTTCACTCTTTTATTAAACTCTCTTGTTTAAATTGTGTTTCTTTGTCATTCATAATTTTGTCTTATGCATTGGTTTTTTTGGTATGTTGGGCTTGGATGTCCTCCTCCTATTTGTTATGCAGCCTTGACGTTGGATTTGCCAAGACTACTAACAAATATAGGAAAACCTACTATTTGGTAGTAGTCTTGGAAAATCCAACGTACATAATACCCTCCCTCACGCCGGACCCCTGCCCATCCGCGTTCTTCTGCTGACGTGAGATGTGATGACAAGAGAGGGTCGCTCATGCGCACGTTCGACAGGGATCTGCGCATGACGGAACACGGGATGGGCCTTGAGCGGTAACTAAGGTAAACCCCTTTTTCTTCTCTTCTATACTTTTTTCACCTTCGGTGGTAGTTTTGGTTAATGTACAACGTCTCCTAGAGCAAGATAAGGAGTAGACTCTAGACGTTTTCTTTTTAACCGCGGTTGGAATGACGACATAGCAGTCAAAATAGACAAGTCGTCATTGCAATTAGGTTAATAGCCTTGACGTTGGATTTTCCAAGACTACTACCAAATAGTAGGTTTTCCTATTTGGTAGGTTGGGAGGTACGTCAAACCTCCCACTACGTTCTTGTGTGGTGATGGGCTGGTCTATCAGAGTGAGAACTTGAGCGATCTCTGCCATACCCATAGCTTACTCTGACTGTTCCTTTTCCTTATATATTTTCTAGATCTCAAGTGACGGCGTCTCTTCCGTGGATTGACCTCCCAATCTACCAAGATTGGAAGCCAAAGTGTCACATTTTTCCTTTACCCCTCAACTTTCTCTTCATAATTGCTGAGGGGCACAGGGCCCTGGGTGGGGCTTTGGTGTCCCGGGCGTTTCCGCACCCTCCTCAGCTCCCCGCAATGGAGTGGCTTCGGTCACCCAGGCTTTATTGTGGCCGGCGGGGGGGGTTCTGTGGGGGCGCTCAGTTATGGCCTTGGCCTTGCTCGGGGCCTTGGGGCTGTTCGGCCAGGCAGCTTGGGGAACAACAACAACAACAACAACGTTCTTGTATAGTATAGTAATAAAGGGACTCTGCCCTTGCAGTACCTTAAGCCTTGGTCCAAGACATTTTACCTACTTCGGAGTCCCACAAGCTCTTCACTCTAAGAACGCCCCAGAATTCTTGGGTCAAGTTTGGAAGAAAAAAAACTCAGATGTTCGGATACCAAATCTGTAACTCATCCCTCTACTGGCCCCAAGGAAATTACATTTGTGAAAGGAACCACGAAAGCCTAGCTAACCAACAACGCACCAGTCTGCTGGCACTCAACACTTGACGACTGTCCATCCCAAATCAAGATCATTCAATGGGGAATAAATACCTGCCCAAGAGATAAAGAATCACACCACACGAATAAGATTTTGGAGATGCCCCTTACTCATGCCACTAAGCCATTTCCAACTTGCCCCACGACCCACTGCAACAGTTAAAGAATTCGCCTACAGCATCTAAAACATTACCAAGACCTACGAAAAGGCGAGACTCCAAAGACATGATCATACAAAATCAAGGATCAAGTGATTTTTCTGAAACATCCCCTCATTTCGACAAACTCAAAACACTTTACAGGACCACACATCATCACCAGAATCCCAAGCTGTTACCAGGTAATCCTTGATTATCATGGGAAAAGACGCATGTATCAAATCTGTGGCGCCACGTCCGCTCTGACCGCCCTCACAATTCCGAGCCCTAGTGTAGTGACACAGCACCGCTTTCAAAACATCAGGCAAGCCCCTACCCATGCCACTGATTATACCACCATCTCTCACCCTATAATAAAATCTAATGCATCTCATCGTGCCTTGCCCTCTCCTATACTGTACTCACCTACCATTCCATCTCCCTCTAGGGTAAGGCGGGGTGGAATCGCCTTGGGGTGGATTCGCCGTGGACTGTAGATACTTGTCCAAAAAAATTGGTCATAAATCCAAATACGTATGGAATTGATTCTAGGTATGTTTATAGTATGTGTAGATGATGATAGAACACAAACATGCATAGTTGTCATTTATTTAACGAAGACAAATATTTTTTCATAATTTTACAACCTGAAAAATATGTAAGCGGTCGTGAGCATTTTTCGTGGCGGCGACCTTACCTCTCCCACCTGTGTTACAAGATGGTTGTTTATGATTTCTAAGTGGAAACTAACTCTCTTTCTCTTTGTTTCAGGCAAGAATTTATAATTATATAATTTATAATTTTATAATACTCCTAGGTCTACAGTTTTATACAAAAATACTTGGATTATATCAATATAATAATAAAACATCTTAATTGTTACTTTTGCAGAGTAATTGGGGGTAAAATCGGCGCGGCAGGATGAAATCATTGATAATATATGGCAGCGGCGATTTCACCCCTCACTATGGGGTGGATCCGCCGCGCGATTAACTTTTTTCGCCACCCCATTACAAACCTTTATGTTTTGTTTTTTCACATAAAAATGATATGAACGTGTGCAGGAAGGCCTGAATGTAAAAGTTATGTAAAAAAAACTTCTGAATACTGATTCAGTTGGATGCTGTTATTAAAGAACCACGTTTTGCGGCGAATCTACCCCACCTTACCCTATCAATCTCGCTACCACCCGCTTGCCTCCGACTACTTCTCTACCCATCCTCCTACTTCACCCCATCCTCCTACCTCACCCCATCCTCCTACCTCACCCCCTCTACCCCATCCCTAGCCCTCGCAGCCAGCCATCACAAACTTTTTTGTTTTCTATGTGAGTGAGGGAGACAAAAGGCAGAACTGCCTGTAGCGAGTGCCTATCCCATAGTTGAAAGAGTGACAGGGCCAAAATCAAGGGACGTTCGAGCCAAAATGCCTTGACACATGGAGTTTGAAGCAATTTAAGTCCTCCATCACTTTCTTTCCTCACCCCCACACCAGCCTTCTCCCCACCCATGCCTCAAACACCCTCACCTCTCTCCTGCCAACCCAACCCCCTTTCACCCTGACCCCTTTCCACCTCCACGTCCTCCACCAGCACCAAAAGAGAATTCCGACACCTCCCTACTATTACCAAAATCTGGTCATGTATCAAAACCACCAGTTTGTTTCTCCCCCAAAATTCCTTCACCCAAAATCTCCACCTATTACACCGCCCACCACCATCCAAGCCAATCTAACCACCCACACCACAATCTGCAATAATTCACTCCCTAACAAACAAAAATGTCACCTCGCTGAGCACTCTCCCTGCACTGCCTAAACGCCTGGAGCAAATTGGTACCTTACCGTCTGCACAGGCCAACAAAAGCCTGGGTAACAGGTCGAAGGTCTTCATTCGCCTTCCCACCACCACAGCCATCAGACAGACACACGTCATCGCCTCCATCTCAACCTACAAGCCCACCAAGATTTTTAAGTACATTTTCTGCTACTCTATTACTGGCCAGCAAAAGAGGGTGTGATATCGAGACCAGCTACTAATTTATTTAAATAACTGTAGCGACTCCTGTGCCCTCCATATTACCAAAGACAGGTCTCGGTCCTCCAATGCAAGAACTATGAAATGTAAGGCATTCCCACAGCCTGTTAAGCCAGTGATAGAGTCAAAAGCTTTTCTGTTATACGATCTCCAGACATGGGGACGTGCCTTATAAGTATAATGCAGGAAGAAGAAAAGGAGACGATCACAAGAATGGCGGTAACCACAGCCACAACAAAAGAAGGGAACAAGAGCCAGTGCCCGGGCGGGCACTTCTTGCTTGCATCAGGATCTGCCTCGCAGCCACCACCACCAGAGTGGCTACTTACCGGAAAAACCAAGACCACCGCTAGCGATCTACCCCAAGCAAGACTTCTTGTGCCATTGTTCGGGGTTTGGCAATTGATTGTGTATTAGGCCGATCAAGGAAATTGGTTCGGGTCTGTTCCCAAGAAGCATCTCTTATTTCCTTTGACTCAACAACTAATTTAGTCTAGCTCTTATGAGGGACCACCCATTTTCTATCGATCAGCTTACTGTAAGAATATTTAACTTCGGTCTCATCTGTGTAAACATATGCTGTATTGCTATTGCCTATTTGTATCAATAAAACCTTGTTAACCTATTCCCTGTGTTATATTTCAGCGTATTGTAGTCTTAGTGTGTTATACTTATATATGTGTGGTACTGTCCTGCCCAGTTCAGTAGAACCTACGACCAGTCCAGTTGAAAACATGGCATAACAGTAATAATATTTTGGTACTTCTTATTGATATTACAGTAACTAGCACAACATATTAAGATTTAAGAGGCTAGGAATACGGCAAACCTACTGTAATTACTATCGATAATGTTGGAGATTGTCTAGGAATATGGACCAAAGTCTGTGCTCTTGAATGAAACATATACCCTGTCATATTGTTATAACTTTGCTATGTTTTCAGAAATGGTTGACGGTGTTATTAGCAGTGAGGTAGACGAGCCTGCCTTTGGTCCGGATCAGGTGAGAGGATGAACATTCTTTGTCTATTGAGATCAATCATCATTGCCACCCGGCACCACCACCATAAAAAAATATAAATCTAGCTTGAAGGAGGTCTGGGTGAGTGTGTGTAGGGGAGGGGTGGGAGGGCATTTTTATTTATTTATTTATTTGTAGCTTAGGCCTTGGGGGGAAACTAAAAATAGTTTGCTTGACAATAGCAAAACAACCAAAATCCTCAATATATATTAAACAAAAACACCACAATACCCCACAGCCCCACCCCCCACGAAAATTGGATGGGCTTGTGATAAAAAATTGTCCAATGATTACCAAATATAATTAAAGTATGTCTCCTAGTATATTGAGAAGGGTAAGCTATCTCCTTTCACAAACTACTCTCCAACTATACAACCTAGCTACTATAATACCTTCTCAACAATGCTCTATAAGGCCTGTATTCCTAGACAAGCATCTTTGCAGGAAAGTTTATCAGGTTGTTGACCAGTTATACTTTCCAGTATCTCGTTATGGTGTTTGGCAATATAGCCTCGGGCGCTGGTAAAGATGTATGACCCTGTAGTTGGGAGCAATGTGCTGCTCCCAGCAGTTTCATGTGGTACCTTGAGGTGGAAATATGGTACTGGAGTCTAGAACTCTCACATAACTACTGTGTTGCAATTGGGGATGATTTATTAGTGGCCCCGTAATCATTGACGAACATGCCTATTACATAAGGCATCCTCTTCAAACACTAATCCGCCGTAGTTTGAATCTACCGCGCAGAGCATTTAAAACTGAGGAGCCTTCATCATGAGCGCACGCGACCTCACTCATGGCTTCAGTCATTATGAATTGGGTTCTCACTACGAAAAAACTTCGTAAAAAATAAAAACAAAAAGAAAATAAGAATAACTATCTAATAAGCTTTCCATCATATCGTGGATGTACTTGTGTGGATTTCTGACCAGACGCTGATTCAGGCGTCATTCCTCCTTCTCTGCTCTGCGCTCAGCCTGCCCGGACGTGTCTCCCCACGCTCCGCTGATTCCGCATTTGCTGCGTCCCTAGTGAGTTTTTTCTCATTTGTTGACTCCGGGATGTATCGAGTAAGGTTAGGATATGTGTAGCAGGAGTGTCCTGGGCTGGTTGCCCGCAGTGCAGTGTATTTTGGGTCGTGTGTTTGGGGCATCTATTTCGGATGTTCCCTCGTGGTCCTGTTGTGGACATGTGAACTTTTTCACAGTTAGTTAGCTTGTGTTGCAGGCGGCTTTCATTACGCGTTAGTTATTGCTGCCTTTTATCTTTCTGATGAGGTATGCTTTGCTTACTGACGTTCCCTTTGTATTTTTCTTCACTTAGTGAAGTTTTTTCTGGGTCCCGTGTCAGTCTTCCCTTTGCCGGAAGTATTTGCTACAGTGGTGTGTTGGCGGTGGTTCCTGTTGTGATATTTCCAGTGTTTGGTGTATATTTCAACTTTTATTATGCCGTCTACTTAGGCCTAGCCAGCCGCTCGTAGCTTTGCCACATGTACAAGTGTTATTGTTTATTATTTATAAATATGCCATACTGTGCCATGTGTATCCGGGTTTTAGTTGTGTATTGGCTAATTCCTCGGACTATGTTTGTTTCCTGGTTTAGTTGTGTATTGGCTAATTCCACGGATTATTGTGTGGACTTAGGTTAGTCGTGCGTGGCTTCCTTCGTGTCCGTTGTACGTTCAGATGGTGTCTGATCGGGGTGGGTTTCCTTCCGGCGGGTTTTTTCTCGGTTTCACCATGAAAAAAACCCAGCCGAGAGCCGTGTTGGGCCACACGTGGTTTTAACACAGGCTGGTGTCCCCGGCGATGAGGTGTCTGTGGCTCTCCAGGACTGCGTCTCTGTTGGTACCTGGTTTCAGGCACCCTTTGATTCCCGGCGGAAATGGCTGTACCCATCTATAAAACGTTGTTCATGCGAACATACGTTATGTAGTTTTTCTACCAGGTTTTACAAAACTACATGAAAAACCTAGCTGTTGTTAAGGGCTTTCCTCCCCGGCGATCTTTTACAAAGAAGTGGGGACAGGAACTTATGGGGTTAACTTTTTGACATCTCACCCGGCGGGTGTACCTTGGTAGGGTGGGATGAACAACTAAGTCATTTAGTTCATTAACCAATCCATTTTAAGTGATGCTATATGTATCGCCGCCTTTATACTTACGGCGATTGAAGGTTCAATTAGGGTTAACATCGTTTTTCACACCCGGGGGTGCTCCTAGGTGGAGGAAATAAGGAATTTACAAATTCAATTTCGATTTAACCACTTAATTTAGTGATACAATTAGGTATCGCCGCCTTCAACCTTACGGCGATCTTTTTGTGACAATTCGTTAGAAATCAGATCTCGTGTCAGCCTGCCCTGTGTTATTCTACTAAAATATTTCAAGGGCCGGCGTCTTTATGGGGGGTTGTTTTTGTTCCAAAAATTGAATCTTAAGACAGTCACCACCAGAAAGACTATAATCGCCATGCTGGACAATTATATTATGTCAGAGGGTATTCTTCACTTTCGTCAAAAAGATTTGTTTAGATATTCTGAACCCCGCCGCGTAGCGAGCTGTGATCGTTGTGTCATTACATCTCGTTATCCGGTGGGTTATTAACACTTGTATGCGAACATGTTGGGTTAACCTTATGAGCATTAATTCCTGGAAATTTTCTTTTTTCCAGAGCTGGGCTCCGGCGGACCAATACAGACCCGGCGGTAGTTTTCCACACCAGTCTCTGTCATGGCTACCTCAGCCCCAGTCTTTGCTTTATGCACTACCCCTGCTTGTGCCGGTATCCCTATTTTTGCGCATACCCTTTGCATAAGGTGTGTTAAATGTCTAGACCGTTCAAGGGGTCTCTGGGTAATGCGCAATTGTTCTTTTTGCTCCCAATTAGCTGTCAAGGTCCTTTGCGACAATGATAAGACCGCGGCAGTAGCTTTAAGAGAAGTACGGCAACAGATGGCAGCCTACACTACGATTGTTGCGCATAAATCACTTCAATGTGACAACGTCCATCTTTGGGATAGATTGCTATTTGAACACCCTCCCCCTAAACGTTCCTCTAGAGTCACGAGTCATAAGCCGGCGGAGACTGGTCAGGGTTCTGTATCTTCTGCTACTACACCAAAACGTCCAAGAGAGCCTACACCCCCGGCGTCCGCCTCCTCGTCTCGGGCGAGATCTCGGTCTAGGTCACCTCTCAGACGCCAGTCTTCTAGTCTTGCCTCTTCACCAGCGAGTAAGAAGAGTAGGACAGAAAGTTCCACCAGTGGTCACGGCGATGAATCCTCCAAATCTAGGAGTAGTTCTCGGTCACACCGTAGCCATAAATCCTCCAAAAAGGATTCCCAGAAACGAAAGTCCTCCCTACATTCACCAGCTTCTAGTGCCTCTCATCGTACCTCTACCCCAGACAAAGTTTGTGTTAGGTCTCAAGGGTCCAGTGCGGTGCCTGTCCCTAAAGAGGATTTACCTATTAATATTTTAACCCTGGAATTGGAAAGTTCAGGGGGTTCAATAATTGAGAATGTTTCAGACTCCCAAGAGAGTGTAGGCCAGGGCCTCGGTGTTTGGCGGTTTGCTCAGCCAGGGTCTGACCACCCACGTCCGACTCAAACGAGTCACACAGTAGCTGATGTCCACAGGGACGCGGCGATCCCATCCTCTATTCCTGACTTATCTTGGCAACAAGGTACCCCAGCTTCGGCGGGGTCTTCTCAGGAGGATCAGGAGGAGAAAGACGAGGTTTCAATAATTTCGGAGATGGAAGGGCAAGAGTCAGGCTCAGGCTTAGACGCCGCGCAGGATATTAATGATTCACCTGTAAGTTCATCATCTAACCAATTTGTTACTGCGCAAGAAATTAATGGGCTACTTACTGATGCTTTATCTAAATTTTTTGGCCAACAACAGGAAAACCCCACAATGGACTTGGGGGCTCCCATGACAAGTTCTACGGTACGGCCTCTGATGACTTCGATTGCTTTATCTAAGATCCCTAACCCACCCACTCTGTCACCATCAGTGGTTACTAAGCCTGCTACGGCGGCATTGACAACTTCAAATGTCAGGGTCATCACGGATGTCAATCCACCCCCTCTAGACAAGGCGCCTCTCAGAAAGGTGGCTATGCCCTTGCTTTATGGACCAGACGAGTCATGGGTCCTTTTGACCCCCACTAACCCAGAGCTCGCCCAACCTACCTTGTCAGGGGAACTCCCGGTACCGCGTGAGTGGGTCATCCAGGGCAATAAATCAAAGAAATTAAGGGCCCTGGATAATTTGGGAAATGTACTGGACGTAAACATCAAGGCTATACCTAGTTATTATCACCAAGACTATTTTGTGTATGCTACTAAGCCAGCTTTACCCCCTGCCTCAGCTTCGAAACTATTTTCAGACTGGTCTAAGCTGGATGGGTTTAATGATATTAAGACTCTGTCAGCTCTCACTCCTGAACTTGATTTACAGACCGTCACAGACGAAGCAGCTAATCCAGTTTTGAAGGTGGGGCAGTTGGGTCCAGGACCTTGGGTAGATTGGGAGATAGAGGCTCAAAACTTTGCAACCACATTTACTTCTAAATCTTCCCACCAGATCCCTCAGGATACTCATTCATGGTTCTCCATGCCGGTAGGTTCTGCCGGCGGAGTCCCGTCAGCTTTGTTTTCTTTCCTAGCTGCCCCTAAGATTAATCTTTGTGAGCTAAAAGACCCTTTCACTACCCCTACCCCTACTCACCTAGACAGAGAATTTAGGCTAAGGGGGAAAGCTTTTCGCCTGTTCTCTCAGTACATAGTGTCTCAACAGGTGGCTAAGTCTTTACTGCGGTCCACTCAGGCAATCGCAGACGCGGATGCCAGAAGATCGGTTGAATTATCCCGGCGACTGCTCCTCCAGTCGTCGATCCAATCCTTGGGTGACATACGCACCGCCTTGCTTGAGGCGGTACGAGCAAGACAAGATCTCAGAATGTCTTTAGTTCGCAAGCTACCTGATCGCATTGCGAATCAGGTGATCATGTCACCAGTGCTTACTCCCTCTTTAATGTCCCCTGAAGTGTGGCGAACGGTGTTCAATATGGCACAGGCCGTTAAGCACAGTCCCACCCCTTCTAAGAAACCTGCATTTAACTTCCCCAAACCCAGGCCAACCGCTAAAGCTCAGCCAGGGGGATCTAAACCCTTTCTTCTGCCTAAGTCCTCCCACTCCCCCCAAGGTCAGTACAGGCATAGACAGGGTAGGTTTTCAGGTCAGAGAGGACGCGGCCAGCATAAGCCAGGTCAGGGCAAGTCTTCGGCCAACACCAGCCAGCCGGCAAAGCGTCCAGCACCACCAACCCCACCATAAAAAAACTAAAGTCTCTCTCACTCCCGGTGCCAACCTTAAGGCCGGAGGACCCGAGGGTAGTACAGCCGGCGAACCCTTGTCTGCTAACTGGGTCGTTCCGAACGTGTCACCAAGCATGGCCATTAAACACTTGGGCACGGATGGTGGCACGCAAAGGCATCACTTGGCAGTGGCTCCGGCGACCTCGCTTACGTCAGCCGACAACGGCGAATTTTGTTTCTTTAGAGGTGGAGTCACTGGTCCAGGAAATGATTGCCAAGAATGTCATCATCCCGGTCCCCCCAAATTACCCTGTATTCACGTCCAAACTATTTTTGGTTCCAAAAGGGACAGTGTTCAGATGAGGCCGGTCGTAGACCTGTCTTATCTGAACCTTCACATTCACAACGAATATTTCAGAATGTTAACAGTACACCAAATCAGGCTAACACTTCCGCCGGGAGGTTGGATGTGTTCACTAGACCTGACAGACGCCTATTGGCACGTCTCGGTCAACAAAAGATTTCAAAGGTTTTTGGCCTTAAGGATCAGGCACCAAAATTTTGTTTTTCAAAGGATGCCGTTCGGCTTGAACCTAGCACCTCGATTATTCACGAAATTAGTCAGGCAAGCCCTGATGCCATTGTTAAAACAGGGGATCAGAGTGTTGTGGTACCTAGACGACTGGCTGGTGGTGGCAGAGACACAACAATTATGCGTCAAACATGTCAATATTATTTTAAATCATGTCAAAACTCTAGGCTTCAAGGTAAATCTGGTAAAGTCAAACCTTGTTCCCTCACGAGTAATTCAGTGGATAGGGCTGGTCTGGGACACGGCCGCTCTCACTCTGAGTCAGAGTGTGGACAATCGCAACAGGTTTCGCAGGAAACTGTTCATGTTTCTTCACAGTCTGACTACGACGCGGAGGGTCTGGGAGTCTCTGATAGGCTCTCTCAACTGGATTCAACTAATTGTCAAGTTGGGCCGGTTGAAAGTAAAACGATTAATATTGGAAGGCAACAAATATTTCCCGCTCTTACCGGCGGGAAAATTATGGCCCATCCCGAAATTAATCCACACCTTGCTAGCGGTCTGGGCAAGGAGGGAAACGTTGCACTCAATAATGTCATGGACCTCTCCTCCACCAACGGTATGGGTAGACACGGATGCGTCAGGCACAATAGGGTGGGGATTTCAGTCAAATCAGGGGCACCAGGGTCAGGGGCTTTGGTCCCACTTAGAAATCTCTCACATCAATGTCAAAGAATTACTAGTCCCCTTGTATTTCCTCAGGCTCACGGCCCGGCGCTACGGGGCAAGTCGGTGGCCTTCAGAATGGACAATCTGAATGCAGTTCACTGTATTCAGAAACAAGGATCAACGAGGTCAACGGGTTGCTAAACGTGTCGGAAGAGATTTTTACTCTCGCCAACAGACTAGACATTTACCTTCACGCATCTTATCTCCCAGGCGTAGCGAACGTCTGGGCAGACGCTCTGTCCCGGAGACAGAGCACGACAGTAGAATGGGAGCTCAAGCAACCCATTTTCAACCTAATGATTGCAGAGCTCTCCCATCCACAAGTGGATCTATTTGCATCCGAGGAGACTCACAAACTCCCTCTATACCTCACCCGCCGGGCGAAAACGCCGGCAGGGGGGCCAGACGCCCTAGTGACAGACTGGAACAGATGGAGCTCCATCTATCTGTTTCCGCCGCCAGATGCGTCACTAATGTGCCACGTAGTGAACAAACTACGAGATTATCGAGGCTTAGTCTCGCTAATCGTGCCCCTGTGGCCGGCGCAGTTGTGGTACCAGCAATTGAAAACGTGGTGCCCGGACCCGGTATTGCTCCCGGTCGGGTATTTCCACTTAGACACGATTGGCAACCTAGCGACCTCGCTGACTTTTGCATTATGGACATTCAGGAGGCCAAGTGGCTAGCACCATACGGTAGAGATGTGACCAATAAATTAATCAATCAATATACTCAGTCTACGAAATGACAGTATCACTCACATTGGCAAGCCTTTACTTCCTGGATCATCAGAACGGAACAGAATGTGCCGTCAGTGGCTTTAGTTTTCAATTATTTAAATTATCTGTTTGAGCAGAAACATTTATCTGTGGTAACATTAAAAAATCACTTAACTGCGATTAGAGTGCCCTTTTTAGACCTTACAGGTCTCTCCATACCGGTGGCTGAGGAAACAGGTTTTATGAGAGCTTGTTTTAAACTTCGCCCACCTCCCCGTCAGCTCATGCCTACTTGGTCTCTCGACAAAGCTTTGTCTTTACTTCACTCTCGTCTGTACCAAAATACTGCAGACTTTGCATTACTCTTAAAAAAGGCGGTTTTCCTTATGGCTTTGGCCACCGGGAACAGAGTGTCTGAGCTGGCGGCAATGAGCAACACACCTAATTGCCTTAGGTTTGGCAGACTTAATGAATGTATTTACATTGCACCTTCCCCAGGTTTTGTAGCCAAGAATGAGCACAGTGCACACGTGTTTTCTGAGTTCACGGTGCCGGCGTTAAAAAGGGGAAAGGTGCATCATAATCTATGTCCAGTGCAAGCTCTAACCAAATATTTGAGAGTAGCTCCTCTTAACCCCCAAGGTGCTTTATGGGTAGCAAGTACGGGTAAACGCTTACTTAAACGACGATTAGCCTCTCTTCTGGTCGAAGTCATTAAAGAGAGTAATCCCGGCGTTGTGGGTAGGGCCCACGATTTACGCAAATGGGCAGCCTCTTTACGTTTCCTGAATTTTTTTTCAGTAGAAGATATCGCGTCCACTCAGTTGTGGGCGTCTAATCATACGTTTTTGTCTAGATACTTATCAGTTGCTCTAGACAAACCTTCCTTACCATGTATAGCTTTAAGGCAGAGGGTCTAGGTGGCCCTGCAGTCACTTTTGTTTATTTTCACGAGAAGGGGGGGGGGGTGCAGTCAGTTGACATAGGACACCCTAGACCCCGCCGGAGTATGAGAGCTGTGATATAATTTAAGGTTAATGTGATATGAAAATTTCTCAGTGAGAAATTGTGCTAGTACAATGTTAGTACAAAACAACGGAGTTGTTATAGTAGTTTTAGCTGCGAAAGCAGTCTAATATTAGAACAGTGGAGATCCTTTGCAATTTATCTCCACGATTATTTTGGGGTTTATTATGTGCACATATAAACTTATAACTTGTTATTTTTGTCACCACTCATTGAGTGGGGTGCCTTTGTAACTACAGATCTGTGTTCAGAATCTATTAGGGTTACCCATTTTTGTCAGGCAGGCTTCTTTGAAGCACGCACCTGCCTGAACCCCTTTTTCTTGTATATTTTTGGTCTACGCCATATTTAAATATATTTTTCAAAAGTAAGAATACTATGTGGTTGTTTTTATTATCTGCTTTTATAGAGTTATGATATGATTACGAATGTCCCCCTCCAGTCTTAGAAATCAGGCATGTTCGTCAATGATGGAGGGGCCACTAATAAATTATAGGTTTGACTCCTGTAAGGAGATAAAGAAAACCTAATATTTAGTAGTGGCCCGTAATCATTGACGACTGGGGCCCTCCCGACCGTCCCCTTCCCATTCGTTGATGTATTAAGGATTTTGGTTTACTTGATATGTCAGTGAAGGAGGAATGACGCCTGAATCAGCGTCTGGTCAGAAATCCACACAAGTACATCCACGATATGATGGAAAGCTTATTAGATAGTTATTCTTATTTTCTTTTTGTTTTTATTTTTTACAAAGTTTTTTCGTAGTGAGAACCCAATTCATAATGACTGAAGCCATGAGTGAGGTCGCGTGCACTCATGATGAAGGCTCCTCAGTTTTAAATGCTCTGCGCGGTAGATTCAAACTACGGCGGATTAGTGTTTGAAGAGGATGCCTTATGTAATAGGCATGTTCGTCAATGATTACGGGGCCACTACTAAATATTAGGTTTTCTTTATCTCCTTACAGGAGTCAAACCTATAATCTTTTCTGTTTCCACAAACACCTTTGGGTGACAAGGGCTCACACATGCATGCATGTCTGTATGTGCAACACCTCTACCCACTCACCATGGCCACCCAGGAAGAACCCACCACCTTTTCTGGCATGGTTAAGTGGTTCCACGTAAATAGAGGATTTAGGTTTATCACCAGAAACCCAGATAAAGCTGATTTCTTCATCCACAGGAAGAACATGTGCCTAACACCAACAGCACAATAACTTCACTGGGTGAAGGAGAGAAAGTGGAGTTTACCATCAAGGAGGGAAGAAAGGGCAAGGAGGCAGCAGGAGTAACAGGCAGCAGGTAACAGGACCCCATGGCAGACCAGTAAGGGGCTCCCTACTCTCACAAGGAAGGCAGAAGCGATCCACAACCACCGGAGTCAAGTCTGGCCTCAAGACTGACATCATCACAGTCATTGTCCACACAGCCATTGCTCTTGCTGGGGACGATCGAGGCCGACTTTCTGTGCTTCTGCCTGCTCTACTGGCTGCCAACGACCTGCCTGCCATCATCATCCATCCAGACCTCCTTGCCCGAACAACAACCTAGAAGCCGCCCAAAAAGAAGCCTTCCAACAACCCGAAGACTCAACTTCTCCTGCCCCGTCCACTCTGCCTTCAGAAGACTCCAACATCTAGAGTCCAGGAGGTAGCAACTTCAACACCAAGGGAGAAACTGGAAACTTCTCAAGATTTGACACCGATGGAGGAGCAGGACCCAGCTGAAGAACCTACAAATCTCAATCGCGCCATCGCACCCAGAGACCGAATAATCTCCTTATCCTGCTTCTCCAACATCAACATCAACTCCAACATCAACAGCAACATCAACGACCCGCCTGCAACTCCTACAACCACCACCGAGCCTCCTGACCCCCCCAGCATAAGTGAACTAAAAACACTTAGGAAAAAACTGAAGTTGAACAAATCCAAAATGCTCCATCACAACAACGAACAAGAACAATAGCAAGGTGGTTCAGCCTACCATCTTTACTCTCCAACTCATCCTTCTTCACTTTACCTTGGACTTCCAACTCTACTTTCATCACTCGTGGGGTCCCCCCACATCCTATCATCATCATCGCTGTTATGTGTGCGTGTATCTAGACATTTTACAATAAGTTACTGAGGGCCTCGGCCCAGAGGGCTAGTTTAAATTAAACACGTCTTCAACAAAAAAAACAATAAGTTACTGATTTTTCCTAGTGGATTTTGAGCAGTTCCTCTGTTGGAGTGTGTTCATCACCTGGATTAACTTCGAAGGTAGTCTCTTGCCTTGGAAATTGACCTTGCGGGGATTACATTTAACCCTCTCACCACGGAAGGGCTCTTGAACGCCCATAAAAAAGCATATAACAGGTACCCGGATGGTCTCTTGAACGCCCAGTGGTTGAAAGCCTGTGAGCTTCGTGTGCGAGGCGTCGGTCCGACGCATGTAAACAACAGCCGCTGGACCGTCGCCCCGCATCTCCGGCCACAAGAAGGAGAGCGTCGCTTGTTCGTGTGTGCCTGTATGTTGTTGTTAAGTATCGAAAAGTGGTGTAAAGTGGCTGTTTTGGCCATAAAGTTATCTCCAATGAAATCATCATCACAGCTCAACCAGTTGACTTAGAGAGCTCTACTTAATGCCATTCTACAGGTAAATAACACAGCTACGCTTGGGGATGCGCGGGAATGCGGGAAGCAGTCTGATTAACGAATATACGGTAGCCTAGCCTAGACGTTTTCGGCCAAAACACCGGGTTTCGAGGAATATATATAATACATAGGGGCTGGAGGGTTAAGGTTGTCAAGGAGTTGATAATAAATATTAATAAACATTATGGATGTATGTACATAAACAATATGTTTGAAAAAAAAAAAAAATCTTGAAACCCAAGATTAATTCCTGATTAACCTTTCCATTCTCGTAGGTATTGCCAGCCACGAGTCGCAAGACCTGGGAGAGTAATGGCAGCGTGCGACTGTACATGACCCGTGATGGTGCGTGTTCAGAGCATCCCATATCGGTCCACACCATGATGCTGAGCACGGCACACACTTTCCCTGACCATCATGCCTTGGCCGTCAAGAGGGAAGGGGCTTGGCGGTTAGTGTATATGTCCTTTACAGACTCTGCGTCTTCCTCCTTGTTACTCCTTCCTTAACCTCTTCTTAATTTTCTTCCTTCGTGTTACAGTAATATATGGTGGAGTAAGCTACCCTTGGAAAGGGAAGGGAGTGAGTGCAAGTTGCCTATGCTACTGTTTGCTGATGATAAAATTCTGATGAGTAGGAGTTGCAGTATTGAATATATTGTATTTGTTTGGTACTGTCTGTGAGAAACAGAACCTGAAGGTCAATTTGGTAGAGTAAGGTTATGGTCTTTGAGAGGAGTGCAGTCACAGAGTGTAAAGTGAGATTGAATGAGTGTACAACAGGGGAATAGGGTTGTAGGAATGCTGCACGCAGGTACAGTCTGTCAAAGATCCAGCTGACCCACCCTCGCTCTGGGACTCGCAGTTTTATCTCGCAATACTTGGTGTAGTAAGGAGGCTTTTTTTACAGGGATTGTGATTGGTCGATCTGATTTCGCCTATATCAGTGTCAGAAGACAAATTAAACAAGGCAAAGGAAACAAATAGCTTAATGCAAATTTATACATCGCAATATAATAATAATAATAATAATAATAGTTCTTAAAGCTAGCGCATGCTAAGCTACCTTACCTTTACCTTTGGATGTGTTCGCCGCTCCTCTAGCGGCACCAAGGAGCGCAACGCCCCTCGTTATGGGTGGTGATTTGGTGCAGTAGACTGTTTGAAGCGACAGCTCGCTCCCTTGCGAGGATGGGCTCGTCTGGCACTTTTTGCAGTTCGACATCTAGGGCTCTCTTGAAGTTGTCTAACGAGATGTCCCTCATGTCTCTTACTCGCCGTGGGAGTTTGTTGAAGAGACGTGAGCCTCTGTGTGATAACCAGCCCTCTCGCAGAGAGCCCATAGCACCCCTGTTATTCATCCGGGGGATTTCGCATTCCCAGCCTCTCCTATCACTGAATTTCATGACTATCGGAGTATGTAGGTTTGGTACTAAACCCTCTGCGATTTTCCACGTGTATATTATTAGGTAACGTTCTCTTCTACGTTCCAGTGAGTACAGATTCAGTGCTCTTAAACGCTCCCAATAGTGTAGATGTTTTATCGAACTTATATGCGAAGTGAAATGTCTTTGTACACTCTCTACGTCATTTATTTCACCTGCTTTGTATGGGGATGTTAATACGCTACAGTATTCAAGCCGCGGTAGCACTAGAGATTTGAAGAGCGTTATCATAGGCAATTCACCGCGTGTTTTAAAAGTACGCAGAATCCAACCCGTTAGACGTTTCGCAGCCGCCACTTTGACCTGGTTATGTACTTTGAAACCCATATTTTCAGACATTAATACCCCAAGGTCTTTCACACTGTCTTTCCGTTCTATTATGTGGTTAGATTCTGTTAAGTAATTTGTAATTTCTTTAACACCATTATTATCTCCGTACCGATTAATTGGAATTTTTCCTCATTGAATTGCATGTTGTTTTCCCTGGTCCACTGGAACACTACATTCATGTCTTCCTGCAGTCGGCCCGTGTCCTCTTGTGTGTTTACTATCTTGCTTAATTTTGTGTCATCAGCAAAAGACGACACCGTACTGTGTCTGGTGTTGGTATCTATGTCGCAAATTAGTATGAGGAACAGAAGGGGCGCTAGCACTGTTCCTTGGGGCACTGAGCTTTTGACATCCGAAGGCTCAGAAGTGACTTGGTTTACTGCTACCGATTGTTTTCGGTTTACGAGGAAATTGTATATCCACCGTCCGATTTTCCCAGTTATACCTTTTGCTTTCAGTTTGTGGGCTATTATACCATGGTCACATTTATCAAATGCCTTAGCAAAATCGGTGTAAATGACATCCACGTTTTTCTTTCCTTCTAGCGCTTTAAGAATTTTGTCATAGTGTTCCAAAAGTTGTGAGAGACATGATCTTCCCGCTCTGAACCCATGTTGACCGGTGTTGTGTAGTTCATTTGTCTCCATGAATGTTGAAATTTTGCTTCGCAGGACTCCCTCGAAAACTTTAATGATGTGAGAGGTTAGAGCTACCGGGCGGTAGTTTTTTGGTAGTGCTTTACTCCCTCCTTTATGCAGTGGGGCAATTATTGCATTTTTCAAGCTATCTGGTATGTCACCAGTGTCTAGACTCCTTCTCCACATTATAGCCAGGGGTTTTGAGAGGTTTTCCTTACATTTTTTCATTAGGATCGAATTCCAAGAGTCCGGGCCTGGTGCCGAGTGGGATGGCATGTTGGAAATGGCCTCTTCTATGTCTTTTGGACCGAAATCAATATCCAGCATCTGAGGGGTTTCCGTGGGGGAGGTTTCCATGAAAAATATATTTTGGTCTCTGATGACTTTTGTTTCATCAGGCTCACTGAATGCCATTTCATACTGCCTGCTTAAGAGTTCGCTCATTTCCTTTTTGTCCCCTGTGAAAGAGCCGTCCCCTTTGCTCAGTGGGCCGATGTTTGATGTTGTTTTAGCCTTTTGTTTGGCGTATGAAAAGAAGTATTTGGAATTTTCCTTTATACCTGCAATAGCTTTCCTCTCCTCTTCCATATGTTGTAGTTCATATGATATTCTTAGCCTTTGTTCAATTTCCACAATTTCTCTATCTATTTCGACCTTTTGCCTATCCTGTAGATTTTGATGTGTGCGTCTTTGTGTGAGTAATTTTCTTCTTCTGTACAGCCTCCTCCTTTCCCGATCTTGTTTGCTTCTTCGTTTTGTTTGTCTTGCAGGTATATGGTGGCTACAGATTTGGGTCATGGTTTCTGTTATTAAGACTAGACATTCTGCTGGTGTCAGGTTATCCATTAAATCTTCCCAGTCTATTTCCTCCATTTCTTGATTTACCTCTTCCCACCTAATGTTTTTGTTATTGAAGTTAAATTTACTGAAGGGGCCGGTTTTTGTTCTCGATTCTGAGGTTGTCTGTACACTTTCTAAGGTTGTTTTGATCTCAATTAATTTATGATCTGAGTATGTTGTGTCCGATATGTTAATGCTGTGTACTAGAGAGTCGTTGTTAGTGAAGACCAGGTCTAAGATATTGTTTTCCCGTGTGGGTTCAGCAATATGTTGGGTAAGACTAAAAAAATCACAAAGTTCAAAAAGCTCTCTCGTATTAGTATTTGCTTCTCCGGTGTTATTTGCCACTAACTGGTTTTCTAGTTGTCTCCATCTAATGTTTGGTAGGTTAAAGTCTCCTAGCCATATAATATTTGGTGTTGGGTTCCCCAGGGTTTCCACTTCTGATTTTATTTTGTTGAGCTGGGTTTTGAATTCTTCTCGGGATGAGTCTGGAGGCCTGTATGTAACAATAACTGCTAAATTTAGGGATTCTATTTTAACTCCAAGTATTTCCACCACTTCATTACTGTTATTTAGGAATTCAGTACATATCAGTGAGTCATGTATGTACAAGGCTACACCTCCATGTGATCTATGCGTTCTGTCCGCCCTATGTAGGTTGTAACCAGGAATTCATACCTCACTATCTTCCTGATCTTTAATGTGAGTTTCTGTGAGAGCCGCAAATTATCAAATATAGCGTTTCCTTCTTCTAGCAGGCCCCTAATAAATGGTACTTTGTTCGTGGTTCTATTTTTTAGGCCTTGGATATTTGCAAACAAGATTGGGGAGGGATTGTTTGGAGTACTATGTGTACCTAATAGTCTTCGGGATGTATTGGCCACTCTTGGGAGGCCAGGAGGTGCTCGAGGTGTTCTATGTGCTCTTCCATCTCCCTCAGTCTCTTCATCTTCATCTGCCCTTTCCCTCCTTGCCTTTTTCCTCTGTCTCGTCCTCGCATAGCTAGAGAGTTTTTTGGGCTACCATTCGTGTTAGGTCTAGCATATCTCCAAGTCCCTCTAATATGAAAAGCTGGGCATTTCATATTGTAGCAGGTCTTGTTCTTAAGTGATGTCTTGCAAAGGGATGGGTTGGTGGTATTTGCAGGTTTTCACCAAATCTACATTTTCCATGACTGGTTATGTTGTTGCAAATTTTGGGATGAGCAAATCTACATGAATTCCCATTATATTCGCCCTTTTGACCAAAGTAGCACCTTCTTTCCAGATAATATCTGCACACTGGTGTAGACAACCCCAGTAGGTGTGGCTGGGGCTGCAAGGGGTTATGTGGTGAGCTAAGTGTGGTTGTGGGTGATAGTGGGCTTGGTGTATGGGTGGGTGAGCCCTGCAGGGGGGTGGAGTTACGGGTCGGTTGTAGGTGGGCAGGTGGCAGTGGTGAGGGGGGAGACGATGTGGAAGGGGAGCCTGATATGGGGGCTTGTTGCATCCTACGTTCATCCTGCAATTGTATTTGATCAACAGCAGTAGGGTGGTCAATGGCCATAGATGGGATTAATGTGGGTGTTTTCTGGGTCTGGGGAGGTGTGGGGAGATGTGCAGCAGGGTTTGTGTATATGTAGGGTGCGAAAGGTTGTTGTTCGGCAGGCGATGTGTGTTGATATGCAGGAGGCAATGTGGGCATTATCATGGGAAGGTGTGCGTGTGTGGGTTGTGATATTTGTATGGGCCCTGAGGCCCCAATACTTCCCCATTTTCTGTGAAAGGTAGCTATGTCTTGGCTATATTTCAGTCTATCTTGTACTTCTGTATTTTCTACAGTCTGTATGACTTGCCATGTGATATCGAAACAACTATCGCAGAAATGGAGGTTCTTCCCTCTTGTATTGTACGCCTCATTTATTGGTGTCAATCCTATGCAAATCCAGTGGTATGGTTGCTTGCATATCCGACATGCGGTGCCTTCATGCATGTGTATATTCATCTTACAACTCGTACAGTTGTCTCTGGTAAACATTTTTGTTTGTTTTTTTTGTGTTTTGTTTTTGTTTTTCCACCCCCCCTTACAGGGGGGAAGAAGAGAGAGAGAGAGAGGGGGGGGGGGGGGCTTGGAGGACAAGGAGGTGTTTGTTACGCGGTTTGTGGGGAGTGTGGGGGGGGGGGGGTGCCACTCGTTTACCCTCGTTATGTTTAAAATTTAAGTAACTTTAAGTAACACTTTCAATAATTATCTTATGAAACAGAATTCTCACTGCCCTAACCACTTTTCCCGTTTTTGGTCGACTGTTTAACGGAATATACGGCACTCTAGGAAAATAACGAACTTTCCAGGCTACCTACAGTATATATAGTATCTATTTTAATTTTCATATTTTACCTATCAACTTGATTCAACACTGCTCAGGTTCGAATTTTCACCACATTTGAGAGAGAGAGAGAGAGAGAGAGAGAGAGAGAGAGAGAGAGAGAGGGGGGGGGGGGGGCTTGGAGGACAAGGAGGTGTTTGTTACGCGGTTTGTGGGGAGTGCCACTCGTTTACACTCGTTATGTTTAAACTTTAAGTAACTTTAAGTAACACTTTCAATAATTATCTTATGAAACGGAATTCTCACTGCCCTAACCACTTTTCCCGTTTTTGGTCGACTGTTTAACGGAATATACGGCACTCTAGGAAAATAACGAACTTTCCAGGCTACCTATACCTGTATAATATAGTATCTATTTTAATTTTCATATTTTACCTATCAACTTGATTCAACACTGCTCAGGTTCGAATTTTCACCACATTTGGTTGCGTGGGAGATCTTTCTCTCCAATAACGTCACTACTAACCTGCGATATGGTCGAGAAATAATCTGCACTGATTAATTTGTTTAAATATTGTTTTTCTCTGTTTGCTATTATTTACGATATTTGTTTTGTCGGTACCCTTTCCTGTCGAGGTTAAGATTGGCATTAGGTAAAATCGTATAGGGGGAGGGGAGGGGATGTGTCCAGGAGAGCAAGGGGATATATGTGTTTATGGTCTTTGCGGTCACTGAGGGTATTTTGTTTACAGCATACGTCCTGTTCTCAAGCTAAAAGTTAAAAGTTCCCCTGACTTTAATTCTCTGTATTATACTTTCCTAGTTTATTTACGTGATATACGATGTTCACTATCACTTTTAACTTAGGCTTCCTATTTTCCCATAGCCCTGTTTGATTTCATAGGACTATATAGCTAACACTTTGCTTTTGGGACGTAACGGTTTTTTCTTTCCCTTCTTCTTTCCACCCGCCTTATGGGCCTGCCCTAGGCCTGTCCTAGACCAGCGCCGTGGCACTGCTGTAGGAGTTAACGGATTTGTTCTCCAAAACGCGTATATCTCTCCAGATATTTTATCAATCGGTTCGATTTTGCACTTCACAGAACCGCGACACTACGTTTGTTTTTGTGTGTGATTTTTTGGAAGTTTAATCACCAGTATCCCGCGGGATAGTCGAAAAATCCCGGACCGCGACGGATGTGACCCTCCTCTACACACACCCCACCTCTATGCTAGCTAAGGATAGCTCAATAAGGCCGATTAGGCGTATTTCCATTGGGGTCCTGTACTACTACCCCATCCCTTTGCTCATGAGGGATGGTAACGACTCAGTGCTTGTGAAAAATCTTTAATGCGCCGAGCGTGGGCGCGAACCCGGGCCTTCTGGGTGGAAGTCCGAGACGCTAGTCACTACACCAAGCGAGCCTCTATATATGATCATGAAATGTCACCAAAAGTTTGTAGATATGCTTAAACAATGAAGCACATTACAGTATATTGATTAGTTGGCAACGCATATAAAACCCGTTGGCTGCCACAACTTACTCGAGTTTCAAGAATATATATTCGTGTTTTAATGTTGGCTGCATAATGAAGGAGGTAATTGTCTTCACATGTGAACATTGCATAATATAATTGCCGTAATATACGGGACAGACACAGGTGACCCAGTTGTTGTTGTTGTTGTTTTTCCCCAAGCTGCCTGGCCGAACAGCCCCAAGGCCCCGAGCAAGGCCAAGGCCACAACCGAGCGCCCCCACAGAACCCTCCCCGCCGACCACAATAAAGCCTGGGTGACCGAAGCCACTCCACGGCGGGGAGCTGAGGAGGGTGCGGAAACGCCCGGGAAACCAAAGCCCCACCCAGGGCCCTTGCCCCTCAGCAATTATGAAGAGAAAGTTGAGAGGCAAAGGAAAGATGTGACGCTTTGGCTTCCAATCTTGGTAGATTAGGAGGTCAATCCACGCAAGAGACGCCGTCACTTGAGATCTAGAAAATATATAAGTAAAAGGAACAGTCAGAGTAAGCTATGGGTATGGCAGAGATCGCTCAGTTCTCACTCTGATAGACCAGCCCATCACCACAGGTGACCAGTAATGGCTAGTGGTATCCCTGCATAACAGCGAACGAGTGTGCAGAGTTAAATAATTTTCCTTCATGAACAAAAATTTGAAACAAAGTTGGCATTACCCGTTGTTTCCACAGGGTGTTGGACACATGTCTGTCATGTGTCCATGTATCGAGGCCTTTGAAATGAATATAATCATTAATCTCCTAGTGGATTTTGAGCAGATCCTCTGCTGGAATGTGTTCCTCACGGGTTAGCTTCGGTGATCTCTGGCCTTGGAGTTGACAGGGATTTGTTGTGATTGTGTTTCAGGAGGGCTCTCAGGAGTTGATGATATATCAATAACTATACAGTATAGAACCCGTATTTAACCTTCTTCCTATCAAACCTCTATATTCATTCTTCTTTATCTTTACAGTCACTTGCCCGCATTCTTATTTTTTTTCTATGTGATTGAGGGAGGCAAAAGGCAGAACTGCGTATAGCGAGTGCCTCCCCCATAGTTGAAAGAGTGACAGGCCCAAAATCAAGGGACGTTCGAGCCAAAATGCCTGGACACACGGAGTTTGAAGCAATTTAAGTCATAGGAAGGGGAAAAGACTGATTCTGAGTTTCAGAGATCTGTTGAGTAAGAAGAAAGTTTGAGAGTAACTTCGTTTCTCGGTTGGAGAGTTGCACAGAGTAGGGGGTGGGATGAGTTGCAAGACGGGTACCACGTGCCCTACGTAAAGGAGGGAGGTGGTATACACTGGGAAAGCTCTGAGGAACACTGATTATTATAGTAGCGATAGAATAGCGAGAGAGATGCAACATTGCGGCGGAGAGAGAGAGATTGCAGAGAGTTGGTGAGTGGACGGGAGTTAATGATACGAAAGGCCTTCCTTTCAACTTTGTCTAGGAGAGCGGTGTGAGAGGAACCTCCCCACACATGTGAACAATATACTCAATACAAGGACACACTATGCCCCTGTACAGAGCAAGAAGCTGTGCAGGGGAAAAGAACCCCCTAAGGCGGTTGAGCACACCCAGCTTCTGGGAGGCTGCCTTAGCAAGACTGGTAATATGGTCCTTCCAACTGAGAGCAGAAGAGAAAGAGACTCCAAGAATATTGAGAGAAGATGAAGGATTGATTTTTGTATTGTTGAAGAATAAGGGATAGTCCGCTGGGAGTTCCTTACGGGTAGATAGATGGAGAAAATGGGTTTTGGAAGCATTAAAGTTAACAAGGTTTTCTCTGCCCCAATTGGAGATAGTATTTAGATCAGAATTTAAGAGTTCTATGGCCTTATTACGTTTGTCGTTGAGGGATTGCTGGCTGGGGCGTTCTGAAAAACTAATGGGGTAGTGTAAGGTTGAGTCGTCTGCGTATGAATGGATGGGAATTGAGGTACAGTTGAGGAGATCATTTATAAAAATTAGAAAGAGAATAGGAGATAGGACAGAGCCCTGAGGAACACCGGAGTTTATAGGGTGAGGAAGTGAACGATGGCCGTCCACAACCGCGGCTATGGAACGGCCGGAAAGGAAATTAGAGACAAAGGCACAGATGGGGGGATAGAAACCGAAGGAGGGTAGTTTAGAAATTAAAGATTTGTGCCAGACTATCGAAGGCTTTCGATATGTCTAGTGCAATAGAAACAGTCTCACCGAAGTCCCGAAAGGAGGATGACCAAGAGTTAGTAAGATATGAAGGAAGATCACCAGTAGAGTGACCCTTAACCTAAGACGTGCGCATGGGGGGTATGAGACACCACACTCCTGTGCGCATGTATTTGAGCTGTTCCCATCACTAACATCATTATTTTACCATAAATAGCATTAATACTTATCCATATGCGCCTATTATAGGTTGATTATAAAGGTATTAACCTGTTACAACAATAAAACAAGTGGAACAGTGTTTGGATGGTCCAAGTCGTCGATGCACACCGGGAGTAACATATTGTATGGCAGAGGCAACCTCCCTGCCCTCCTCCCCTCCCCCTTGTCTGGAGAGACACTGTTACGCAATAGTCTCTCTCTCGCTCTTTCCCACGCTTGGTAACAGTGATGACAACGCCCTGCTACCAACTCGCTAATGTTAGCACGAAAATAGACCACAGAATAAGGGAATAACAGGGAAAATAGGTGATAACTGAAGGAGGGGAGGAAAGTGGGGAAGGAGGGGAGGTGGAGAAGTGATATTTGGCATGGCCCAGGGGCAAAAAAAAAAAAAAAAAAAAAAAAAAAAAATTGGGTGTTTTAAATGGATTTTTTTCCCCCAGGACTCTTAAGAGTCTTCCCGCAGTCGCCTGGGGAAACTCTTAAGAGTCTTCCAGCAGTTGCTGGGTTAAGGAAGCCAGACTGGCGATCTGAGAGCAGATTATGAGAAGAGAAATGCTTAAGAAATTTGGAAGCAAGAATAGTTTAAAAAACTTTAGAGATACAAGAGATAAGAGCAATTGGACTATAGTTGGAGGGTTGAGAGCGGTCACCCTTCTTTGGGACAGGTTGAATGTGAGCAAACTTCCAGCATGAAGGGAAGACGGTAGAGGATAGACAGAGACGAAAGAATTTGCCTAGGCAGGGAGTCAGCACGGAAGCACAGTTTTTGAGAACAACAGGAGGAACCCCGTCCGGACCGTACGCCTTATTAGTATTAAGCCCAGAGAGGGTAGAAAGTACATCTTTAGAAGAGATTAGGATATTAGGCATAAGTAAGAGAGAGGAGGGTGGAGAGGGAGGAATAGCACCGGAATCATCCAAGGTGGAGTTTCAAGCAAATGTTTGAGCGAAGAGTTTCGCTTTGTCAGAGGAAGAAGTGATGGTTGTGCCATCAGAGTGGGAAAGGGGAGGGAAAAGACGAGGAAAAGAAATTGTTAGAGAGGTTTTTGGCTAGATGCCAGAAAGCTTGGGAAGAGCTAGAGTTGGATAGTTCAGTGCATTTTATTATTGATGAAAGTGTGTTTGGCAAGTCGAAGAACAGATTTGGCTTGATTCCGGGCAGAAACATAGGAAGAATGAGAGTCTTGAGTTTTAAGGTGTCGGTACCGTTTGAATTGCTTCCTCCTTATTGCGGACAGCAGTAGAACAGGCGTGAGTAAACCAAGATTCTTTAAGCATTAGTTTGAGAGAAAGAGAATGGAATGTATGCTTCCATGCCCATAGGATTACCTCGGTAATGCGTTCAGCACTCTCCGAGGGTGGCCCCGGAAGCAGAAATCATTCCATGGGAAATTAAAGAAGTACTGCCGGAGAGCCTCCCAGTTGGCAGCGCCAAAGTGCCACAAGCGCCGCCGGCTAGGAGGATCGGGTGGCTGTAAGGGAGAGATAGGACAGTTGACAGAGATAAGTTTATGGTCGGAGGAGCCCAAAGGAGAGAAAAGATCGACAGTATAAGAAGAAGGGTTAGAAGTTAGAAACAAGTCAAGAATGTTGGGCCGATCTCCGATGCGATCCGGGATACGGGTGGGTTTACTGAACTAACTGCTCTCGGTCATTTATGATAGAAAAGACGTAGGCTTGTTCACCAGGTGGGTCAGTAGTGTGAGAGGAGAGCCGTTGGCGGGGGTGAACGTTGAAATCTCCTAAGATGGAGATTTCTGAGAAAGGAGAAATAGATAGAATGTGTTCCACTGTAGAGTTTAGATAGTCAAAGAATTTGGGAAAGTTGGTAGAGTTAGGGGAAAGATAGACAGCACAGAAATATTTAGTAAGAGAATGACAGGAAAGTTTGAGCCATAAAGTTGAGAATTCAGAGGAGTCAAAATCGGGAACACGAGAGCAAGTGAGTTTGTTGTGCACATATGCACAACATCTGCCTTTGGATTTGAAACTAGGATAGAGAAAGTAGGAGGATACAGAGAAGGGGCTGCTGGATGTTGCTACAGGCACCTGAGTTTCGGTGAGGACGAGAAGATCAGGTTTGTAGGAGGAGAGATGGTGTTCAACAGAGTGAAAGTTAGAGGAAAGTCCGCAAATGTTGCAGAAATCAATAGAAAGAGTAACAGGCCGAGGTCCAGGTAATTTTGTGGGGTCGTCAGAGGATGGTCGGTCGGGTGTGGGGGCATTTATGCCCCCCCCCCAGGGACTCTGTGGCTGGGCTAAAATTCATAATTTAAAAAAAAAATTGGTGTGGAGGAATGAAGTGTGGTGTGCAATGTTTAGTGTAGTGAATTGGATAGGAGGAGGAGGTGTTTGTGAGAGCTAGCTGGATTGCTCTCAGTGTAAATGAGGCACAAAGAAATTCAGTAAGAGAGGCCAAGCAAATGAAACAGGAGTTCCAGCAACTCTTTATCACATGCCTATAACCTCACCTGGGTCTAGCCCTGATCAATTGGTGCCTACAATCTCCCCACGAATCCATCTCCATGCATCCCATTCTACTGCATACAAAATGTTTGAATACTTTTCATAAAACATATTCAACAAAAGACAACAACAACATAAAGTTGAACATTGATGACTTATAATATCAGTGGAGAATGTGCATCTTATGTTTTAGAATACCTCTGACCCCATGCATACCCAAGCGCAGTATGCAGAAATGGGGGGGGGGTGAACTCAATAGAGTGTATCATCTGCCGCTGATGGGTACACCACGGAAAGATCAAAGTATTGCACCTCTACCGAGGAAAATTTCCAAAGTTGAAACATGTGTATGCATAGTTTGCAAAGGTAAGCTTGTGTTCAATGATCTGCTCGAGTGTTAATTTTGGCAATGAGGCACTGGAGATGTTGGACAAGTTTTGCTAATTGGGAGATACCATGTCTGACGGTGGTGGGGCTGAGGCCGCAACTATTGCTAGAATAAGATGCGGCTGGGGAATGTTCAGAGAACTGTTGCCACTACTTATAAGAAGACTGCCTCTCTCCCCTTTGAAGGGAAAGGTGTACGCTTCATGCGTTAGAAGCACAATGACATATGCTTCAGAAACGGGGCCTGTCAAAGCGAATGATATAAACAGAATGGACTGCAATATGAGAGGAGACTGGTGAGATGGATGTGTGGTGCCAAACTGCAAGATAGGATATCTAGTGAAGAGCTGAGGAGAAGGTTAAGTATCAAGAGTATCAGTAATATCGGGAGTGATGAAACGTCCATGCGAATGATAGTGAGTGTATGTTGCGTGTCTATGTGTGAGCTTGCACGGTCTCGGAGGGGTAGTATCAGGAGTAACATAACGTCCATGTGATCGATAATGAGTGTACAGCGTGTGTACTTACTTATTCTAGTTGTATTGCGTGAGTGAGCATGCTCGTTATTTCCCGCCTCCTATATGTGTAGGTGTTATATGTATCGTTGGAATGGCTGTGGATGGTGTGTGTAGTCTGTATTTTTAGCCAATTGGCGTCATCGGAAACGAAGGCTTAGGGTGGATCTGTATGGTACCAATTTGTTAGTAGTCTTGGCAAATCCAACGTCAAGGCTATTAACCTAATTGCAATGACGACTTGTCTATTTTGACTGCTATGTCGTCATTCCAACCGCGGTTAAAAAGAAAACGTCTAGAGTCTACTCCTTATCTTGCTCTAGGAGACGTTGTACATTAACCAAAACTACCACCGAAGGTGAAAAAAGTATAGAAGAGAAGAAAGAGGGGTTTACCTTAGTTACCGCTCAAGGCCCATCCCGTGTTCCGTCATGCGCCGATCCCTGTCGCACGTGCGCATGAGCGACCCTCTCTTGTTATCATTTTTTCACGCGTCGCCATTGTTGAGTCCGCTTTTGGTGTGCTCCTTCAATTCACCCTGTTTTAGGTTCGTTTCGGCTTTTCTGGCCTTCTTTTTGTTAGACAGATGTTACGTGATCTAGGACACACGTAAATGGGCCCCTCAGTGTGTTTAATGGAGACGCGTGTGGAAATAGCTACCGAAGGTACGGGGGCGCCTGGCGTTCCTCGTATATGTTTATCATTCCTTTCTCTTTTTCATATTCTTTTTTCCTGTTAGTCTGGGCATAGTTTAGCTTATTTTAGCCTAGCTTGTTTCTCATTCAGGAATTACTATGCCCTCTGAGTTTTCATATTTTGATAGCCTAGGTGTACAGTTGGTTCACAATCTGAGATTTCGTGGTGGCGGTGCTGTTTGTAGGGTTTGTGTCGGCCGGATTATTAGCGTTATTCCCGGGTCCCCCCTTACGAGCCTCCACTGTGTCTCAAGGGCCTGGGCGCTTGGTGGTTCGTGATATCCAGGGGTACCCTACGGGGGCCTCTCCCTCACACCACAGGGTTTTTCGCCCCTGACACATTCTCTCCTCACGGCTAGGCCACCCTTTTTCTGTCCAGTTTCATTTACTGGTTTTTGTGTTCCCTTACTGTTTTCACCTCCATCCTTTCATTACCTTTTGCCCAATCCTGGGGTACCCTACGGGGGCCCCTGTTTGTGCCGAACCACCCTTCCTGCCACTTCTCCTCATGGGCTTTTCTCTATCTCTGTGGGTGGGTGGTTCCTGGGGGATGTGTCTCCTCTCCCCTGGTGTGTCTTCCTTGCCTCTCCCTTGACCGGTTGAGTCAGGCTATTCAAGGAAGACACTGATCCGCTTGATGGCCATCGTCGCTTGGAGTAATAAGGAGTTGACGCTTTTTTCTGGGCCTGTGTTGGTATTCCTAGACGCTCCTCTCGCTTTTTCGGCGCCGGACCATCTCGGCCGGCCCCACAAATTTGCGGAGTGCCCGATTGGGTCCACGGACGATTCGGCTCCCCGCAAATTTGCGGAGATCGCTGGGCGGTCTCGCGGTGAGGCGGGAGGGTTGTGTCGGTACGGTTATGCCTCCATTGGCCCGCAAAGGTGCGGATGTAGTTGTCGTTCCCCGTGACCCCTTTTTGTGTCATCTTGTTGCCTGGTACTAGTTGGTGTATGCACTTGCCTGGTGTTATGGACCCTGCCTGTGAGGTGTTGAGTGGTGGTTAACACTTTCTCCATCTTTGCATGTTCTGCTTGTGCTCTTCCGCCTCACCCGCCCTCCTCACCTCCATCGGTGCTCCCGGTGTAGAGTGAGTAAGACTTCCCAGTTTGCATGTGGGTTCCTGTTTACCCATGCTCATTCCCTGGTTTTTATTGGCCATTATCTTCACTTACTCCGTCAACGTGCTGTTTATGGTGTGTGTTCTTCCATTGCAGGTGGGGTGCCTTGCTTTAGCCAGGGCTGTGGCTCCCCCTGCTTGGACTGCCACAGGTCCTGCTTGCGGCATTCGCAATGGTGTGTCCTCTACGGCCTACCTCCCGGCTTTGTGTGGCCCGTGTATGGACCTGGTGGATGTGGGTGGACCATCACCCTGGTTCCTCTGACGCGGCAGTGGCCTCTTCATCCCTTCAGTCTGTGTGGGCGGTGGTCTCCCACCACATCAGGACTGTGGGCCACCGTTCCCCGGCCTTTGTTGACGACCGGATCCGCGTCCCGCCCTGTGTGGCATCCCTGACCCGTCTGGGGGCCCCGTTTACCCTGGCCCTCTCCCTGCTCGGGCCCTTCCTCCCTGGTGTCCCCCGTGGTCGGTTCGTCGCAATCGTCGGGTGGAGTCCCCAGCTCCGTCCACACCGTACGGTTCTTCGTCGCTCCTCCCCTCGTCGCCATCTGTCTCTCTACTGGCCCCTACCCTTCGTAGCCTCCTGCTCACCTTGACCTCTCCGCCGTTCGCCCTCGCCATGGTTTCTCGCCCTGAGGCCGGGTTAGCGTCTCTGCCGTCCTCTGCTGCACCCCTGTAAAACGCCCTCCCCTGGCCTCTCCGGATAAGGACTGCTACTACCTTCCGCCCGCTTCCCCCCCCTAGCACCAAAAGACGTCCTCTTCATTTGTCCTCTTACGCGCGCGGATGTTCATGCTGTGAATCTTGGCCCTCTGCCTCCCTCCTTCTACTCTTGTCCATGAGGGTCCGCCAGGATTTAGTTGGTTCTCCTCCTACTTCTCCTGCTTCGGTGCCTCTTCGTTCCTTCTAGGTCTCGGACCCAAGGTGGAGGGTTTTTCCTCCCTCCCTCCTCCTCGGGTTGTCCGTGCCGCCCTTTTCTCTCAGCCCCGGGGATCCTTGCTCTGTTTCCCCCCGCGGCGCCTTCTGACCTCCTTTCCACCCCGTCCAGCCTTCCCCCTCCCGTCATCCTGCTCCCTTTCTTCCTTCTTCTATTCCTGAATCTTTCGCGGCCCGCTCCCCGTGAGGGTCCCCCGCCGCTTGAACGTCGGGTATGAAAGTATAGCGATTTTCGGGGTCCCCCTTTCTCGGGGGCTGACGTGTCGCTGAAAGGGATGGATGGTGGGTGGTTTCCCCCGCTCGGCCGGGTAGTGATCGGGAACGAGACCCTCAGGACCGTCCACGGCCGTCGTCCCGCTCGCCTTCTTTGGGGCCGCGACGCTGCTTGGTTTCGTGTTCATGGGTCTCGCTCCCCCATCAGCTCACGCTCGCCCCTGCGGGCCGAACCTATCTTTCGGGGGTCTCCGCCTCTCTCGATTCGATTTTCGGCTATGCAGGGGTGGTGTTGTGTCACACTATCGACGCGCGCTTTGGAGTCGATGCAAGAATCCCCCTTATCTTCCGCTTCGTTTGGCGGTTCAACACAACCTCAGCGCCTCACCCAACCTGCCCCTGCTTGGGGTCCCCCTCCCCTCATGCGGTGGAACCAAATTTTCCTTTCCTCCGCCACTCGTTCTCCGCCTGCCCGGTCGTCGGCTAAGTACTGCTGTCCCTGCCCTGCTTCAATGTGGTTGCCCCTCCTGGTCCCCCCTCACATGCGTGGGTCCTCCTCCTGCTATGTGCAGGGTCCGCGCTTGCCCCCCATCCCAAGGCCCAGGTCCCCCGTCTCGGACTAATTTCCGCTCCTTCTATGTCTCCCTTGGCTGTTTTGGAAGGGGGTGCTGGCCTCCCACCCTGAGCGGTGCTACCGACTGTCCCGTCAGGTGAGAGGGCCCATACCTTTGGACTGGTCCGGTCCAAATAAATGATAAAATGCAGTTTGCATGGCCGATCAGGGTGGATGGTCAGGTGGCCGACGTGTAAGGGCGGGCGTACCCACCAAGGACTGACCTTCAGTACTTTCTCGGTGAAGCCCACGGGCCCCCCGTCTGCTCCTCGTACTAAGCTCTGTCCCTACTTTCAGCCGCCCAGGACATCCTTCAAGATGTTCAGGTCCCTTGCTGTGTTAACGGGACTGTTCCTCCTATGGGGAACGGGTTTGTGCGACGACGGTCAGCCCTGCTTTTGGCGCGTCCGTGCTCGATATAACCCTCTCCCATTGGAGGCCGGTTTTGCTGAGGCCTTAGGACTTTGCCAACCCGTTCCGTCGACAGATCTATTTTCCTCCCTCCCCCAGAGTCGTCCACGGCTTTTTGCCTCCTCTGGTAATCTGTCGGCGGATTGGAATGCAAGATTTCTGGTCCTGGATTAGCCGCTCCCAAACTTGAAATTTGTGCTTATTGCTAACCCGTTCTTCTCCCCACCCAGAATTAAGTCCCCTCTGTCCGCAGGGATTTATGTCCTTGCGGCAGAGGGTTGACCGAACTTATTGTCTTGTCCTTCTAGGTTCCTGCCAGACCGGCTGTTTCACCACCCTGCCGACTTATCGAGGCGACTGCACCTGGCGATCCCTTCGCCGGGCTTGGACCACGTTTTCTGCGGAATCCACCTTCAGCTCGCGTTGTCCTTTGGTTCCCGATCTGAATCGGTGTTTGTTCGAGGCAACTTTCTACAACGCCAGACTGGGTAAGGTCCGCGTTCTGCCGGAAGGCCCCTTTGGATATTTCGTCAGGGTCTGTTTATACTCCTGAGCTATATACATCGGGGCCTTTTTGCGCAGGAATGCTTGGGTAACGCGACTAACGCTTTCCTCTGTTCAGCGGACCCTGCTTACGACACCGCCAAAGACACCTCGCTGTTTCGCGACAAGGTTCTTCCGCAGTCCCTTCCTTCTGGCCGTTCCGCTTCGGGTTGCTTGCCGCCCACCTGCTGCCGCCAAGAAAGTGCGCAGGAAAGGGAAGTTGCCGTCCAGGAGCGTCGGTTTCCGCCTCGCACTTTCTGCCCTCCTGCACCCCCTTTCATCCCCGCCGAAGAGGGGCCTGGGCCAGCCTTCCACTTCCGGCCGCACTTCGACGGGTTCCGACACACTACGGACCGGGATGGGGTGACCTCCGCGCCCTTTGTCGGCGAGGTGGGGTGGGTAGGGGTGTCCCACGTGGCTCTTATGACCGCAGGGACCGTACCGGGGGACCCTCCACTTTCAAAAAATGTGTAAATTGTTAGGTCGGTCTCCTCCTTGTTCTCCGTCGCCTAGCAGAAAGGGTCGCTCACCTCGATCCTGGGGCGCCCACAGGTTATTTTCGCCCTTGCGCCCTTCGGTGGGCCACGAGGGAACGTGGGGGCGGAAGAATTGCACGCAGGGTGTATAACCTGGAGATGGAATTCCCCAGACCCCCACGTCATCTCTTGTCCAACGAAGCCTACCCCTTTCCTCTTCGGAGGTGGCCGACGTTATTAATTCCATGGCCCGAGCATGGAATCGTCAAGGATGTTGAAAGCCGGTCCCTACCCGTTTTTCCCTCTCCCGGGTGTTTTCTGGTACCAAAGAAGGACTGCGACGCGCATACGACCCGATGGTGGATCTGTTTTCCGCCCTCAACGGGCACATCGTGAACACAACGGTTTGCGGATGCCTGACGGTGCACCATGTAAACGACGGGCCCTGCCGCATCTGTCCCGTGGGTAGTGTCGGCTGGACCTCAAGGATGCTTATTGGCACGTTCCCGATCCATCCTCGTTTTCCAGCCGATTCTTGGCCGTTCAGACCTTCCGATCGTGTGTTCCGGTTTCGACAGACCTTCCCTTCGGTTCCCCTCAACATCGGCCCGCGGATCTTTCTCGAAACTTGGTTAAGCAGGCTCTAGGATCCTCTTCCTCAGGGGCGGCCTCCAGATCCTGTTGTTTTACTTTGGACCGACCTGTTTTATAGTTTCAGACACCCTAGAACAGTGCGTCCACGACACCCTCACGTTAGTTCAACACATCACACAGTTTAGGGTTCAAAATCACTATTCCCAAGCTTCGCGCCTGACCCCGTCGCGGTGTCCCGTGCCGTGGGTAGGTCCCTCGAATGGGATTCTGACCAACGCTACAGTGACCCAGCGTCAGCCAAAACGCGGTGAAACTTTCGGCATCAAGGTCTTGCGCCGTGAGCGCTCTGTCCCCCTCACGAGGAGGATCTGGGACTCCGTTAGTGGGGTTCGCTGAATTTGGCCGCTCTGACCATAATCCCCCTTTAGGGTACGGCTCAGGCTGCGCCGCCTAACCTCATGGGCAAACAGGTGTTTCCGTTTGGCCCCGAGGGTCCGGCTCATGCCGATCCCTGCGTAACCATCCCACAAGACCCACTTAGGACACTGGGTTGCTCGGGGCAAGCTCTCTGCGCTTGTGCCCTGGACCGCCCCCACGCCGACGATTCTGGGTATATACAGATGCGTCCCGAGCGAGGTAGGGTTAGGGTTACCAATCCCACCTTGGACATCAAACAAACACACGGCAGATGGGTGGGACACAACACACCTACACATCAATGTCCCTCGAACCTGTTGTGGTTTCCCTTGTTCTTCCTGAGGGACCAACGCGCTGGCGCCTAATCGGGGACAGTCCGTGGCCTTCAGGATGGAGCACTCAGACAGCTGTCCACTGTATCCAAAAGCAGGGGTCCTCCAGGTCCTTTGACTCTGTTTGGTGAATCTCAGAGAAGTTGTTCTTCCTCGCGAACCGACAACAACATCTCCCTGCACTCCTCCTCCCTTCCCCGGGACTGCCAACCTGTGGGCGGACGCCCCTGTCGCGAGGACGGGCGGTTCTTTTAGAATGGCCAATCGAAACGCACTGTATTCGACGACCTCGCAGCGTTTCCTGTGTCGGTGTTTTCCGGAGGTCGACTTGTTCGCATCGAAGGAGACGCGCAAGTTGCCTCAGTACCTGTCCGCTCCGGACCTCCCACTCCGGAGCGGGGTCCCCCGTACGCTTTCATGGGAAACGGGAACAGGGTGGGCAGTCGAGATCCATATTTGCCGCCACCAGACGCACTGTGTGATGTGCAAAGTCCCCTAGGCGCGCTGCGGCCTGTACCGCGTCAGATTCTGGCTAATAGCGCCTCTTGTGGGCCCAGCCCAGGCTTGGTCCTCCCAGTTGAAGCGGTTGTGCCCGAAGTTCCGGGTCCCCCCTCTCCCTCTCTCAAACTTCCACTTGATCCAGGTTGGCCACCTGCGGACCTCGTTGGCCTTCGCATCGTGGATGTTCGTGAGGCAACTGTGGCTCCCAGTCCACGGACGGTACCTGACTTACCTTTCCCTGAAGCGTTCCTGGACGTCCTCCCGACTTGGGGGACCTTACGAGTCCCACTGGAGGTCCTTTTACTAGGTGGAATACAGGACACTCACCAGACTGTTTGTAGCTCTCTCTGCCATCGTCCTACACTACTTGTTTCACCTCTTCCGTACACTGTCCCGCTCTCAAGTCAACACTATACGTAACCACTTGTCTGCCATCCGGGAGGTTCCTTTTTGAGGCCGTCACGGGGCATGGTCCGTCCCAATCCACCGAAGGAGCTGGGATTCCTTCATTACGGCTGCCTCCAGGGAGCGACCGCCTCCTCGGACAGATCCCTCCTCGAGTGGGCATCTGGGGCGTGCTCTGGACTTTCTTGGCTTCACACACATATACACGTACCACTACACCGTTTCAGTTGCGCGAGCGTACACTCTTCCTTGCCGCTCCTGGCCACTGGGTATAGGGTGTCTGAACTAGCTGCCATGTCCGCGGTCCCAGGACTGCATTCTATTCTCCCCGTCCCCCATTGTAATTTCCCGTCACGGTGTAGCCCCCTCCCCTCCATTTTGCTTGCCGAAGCATGAGAAGAGAGACCCACGTTTTTTCAAGCCTTTTTTCCACCATCCAGGCTTTAAAACGTGGGCATTCTCACCATGTGTTGTGCCCGGTGGCAGGCGCTTGCAACTCCTATGTTTAGTCTTGTGGCCTCCGACTTTCGGGTACCTGCTGTTGGTGGGTTGCTCCTCGGACTGGTAGGAAGGCTCTCGAAGGTCCAGATAGGACCGCCACCATTTGTCGGGTCATTCCCGGGCCATTAACCCTGCTTGTCGGGGTTCTGCGCATCGATGTGCGATCCTTTGCTTCCGCCCTTACGTTTTCCCTGCGGACTACCCGTTTCGTTTTGCCTGACGTCGCCTCGGCGGGTTTTTTGTGGTCTTCTGTCCATACCTTTCCGTCTCCTCCTACCTCTCCATTGTCCATTGTTAGCCCCCCTCCGGCCTTTGATAGCTCTCGGCGAGTCGTGTTTCCCTAGGGCTTCTCCGCGAAGTGTGCCTGGTCTTCCCCCCTCGTTTACTTTTTCTTTTCCTTTGTTTTCTTTTCGAAAGGGTGGGGAGGGAAGTACGGGTTTTGCAACACTGGATTACAAGTTTGGGGTTATGTTATATGTATGAACAGTACATAAGTGTTTTTGGCCTCATTGAGAATTGTGTTTTTGGTTTTTGTGATCAGTGTTTTTGTTCATTTTGGAAGAAAAAGGATTTTTGTGTACCCTTAACTTTTTGGTTTAAGACAAGTCTATGGTTTTGTCCATTACTATGAAGGACGTGACACGGTGTTAAAACTGCTCCTTTTAGCTACTCCTCAGTTTTTTCCCTCTTTGTAAACTCTCTGGTTTAAATTTGTGTTTGTTTGTCCGCCATGCATATTTTTGGTCTTCATTCATTTGGTTTTTTCTGGTAGGTTGGCCTTGGATGTCCTTCCCCTATTTGTTATGCAGCCTTGACGTTGGATTTTTCCAAGACGACTAACAAATTGGGAGTGGTGACGTACCTCCCACTCCTACCAAATGGTAAAACCTACTATTTGGTAGTAAGTCTTGGAAAATTCCACGTACATAATACCCCTACCTCACGCCGGACCCCTGCCCCATCCGCTTTCTTCTGCGCTTGGAACGTAGAGATGGGATACCAAGAGAGGGTCGCTCCCATGCGCACCGTTCGACAGGGGATCGGCGCATGACTGAACACGGGATTTGCCCTTGGAGCGGTAACTAAGGTAAACCCCTTTTTACTTCTTCCTCTTCTATACTTTTTTTTCACCTTCGTTGGTATTTTTGGTTAATGTACAACGTCGCATAGAGCAAGATAGGAAGTTAGACTCTAGACGTTTTTCTTTATTAACCGCGGTTTGAATGACGCACATAGCAGTCACAAGTAGGACAAGTCCTCATTCGCCATTATGTTAATTCAGCCTTGACCTTGGATTTTCCAAGACTACTAACCAAATAGTAGGGGGGGGTTTTTTGTTTGTCCTATTTGGGTAAGTTGGGAGGTACGTCCAAACCTCCCC